>CATKUP010000044.1:3000000-3412000 GCA_949786385.1 Onychomys leucogaster
TCAGAATAAAAGAACTGAGTTTCCTACACACATGGACCGTATCTAGTTCAACTATGCTTCTGAAACTGATACAAAACACAGGACCTCTAACATCCAATGCTTTGAAGTTAAGAGCAAGAACCGTGTGTTCTTGGTGAACAATGTAACTACATTTGAGCTGAAAAGGGACTGCGTTTAACTGAAATGAAGTCTTGCTTGTAGGAAGACACAGAGCCTGAGATTTAACTCCATGTCTGAAGCGAAACACACAGCATAGTTCTCATCCAGGAAACACACTCTGCTTTACAGCAACAACCACGCTCTTGCTTTCTAGAGTCTCTAAGACAGCAAGAAAATTGAGTGTGCTCAGAACAAAAGAACTGTATTTGCTACACACATGGATCATATCTAGTTCAAACTGCTTCTGAAACTTATACAAATCACAGATCCACAAACCTCCAATGCTTTTCAGTTAAGAACTTGAAACGTGTGAGCTTCGTGAACAATGTTGCTTCGTATGAGCTGAAAAGTGACTGCGTTTTCCTGAGGCAAATTCTTGCTTGGAGTAAGACACAGAGCCTGGGATTTAACTCCACTTCTGAAGGTAAACACACAGCACAGTTCTCATCCATGAAACACACTCTGCTTTAGAGCAAGGAGCAAGCTCTTGCTTTCTAGAATCTCTAAGACAACAATAAACGTGAGTGTGCTCAGAACAAAAGAACTGTGTTTCTTACACACGGATCATATCTCGTTCAACTCTGCTTCTGAAACTGATACAAACCACAGGTCCTCTAACATCCATTGCTTTTCAGTTACGAGCGAGAAACGTGTGAGCTTTGTGAATGATGTAGCTTCGTTTGAGCAGAAAAGTGAGTGTGTTTACCTGAAGTGAAGTCTTGCTTGTAGGAAGACACAGAGCCAGGGATTTAACTCCATTTCTGAAGGTAAAAACACAGCAAAGTTCTCATCCATGAAACACACTCTGTTTAGAGCAACAAGCAAACTCTTGCATTCTAGTTTCTCTAATACTACAGGAAATTTGAGTGTGCTCTGAACAAAAGAACTGTGTTTCCTACACACATGGATCATATCTAGTTCAAGTCTGCTTTTGAAACTGATAAAAACCACAGGTCCTCTAAAATCCAATGCTTTGCAGTTAAGAGCGAGAAACGTGTGAGCTTCGTGAATGTTGAAGCTTTGTTTGAGCTGAAAAGTGACTGCGTTATCTGAAACGAAGTCTTGCTTATAGGAAGACACAGAGCCTGAGATTTAACAACATGTCAGAAGGGAAATTCACAGCACAGTTCTCATCCATGAAACACACTGTGCTTTATAGCAAGAAGCAAACACTTGCTTTCTACAGTCTCTATTACAGCAGGAAACATGAGTGTGCTCTGAACAAAAGAACTGTGTTTGCTACACACACGGACCATATCTAGTTCAACTCTGTTCTGGAACTGATAAAAAACACAGGTCCTCTAACATCCAAAGATTTTAACTTAAGGGCGAGAAATGTGTGAGCTTCGTGTACGATGTAGCTTCCTTTGAGGTAAAAAGTGAATGCATTTACCTGAAATGAAGTCTTGATTGTAGGAAGACATAGAGCATGGGATTTAACTCCACTTCTGAAGGTAAACAAATAGCACAGTTCTCATCCATGAAACACACTCTGCTATAGAGCAAGAAGCACACTCTTGCATTCTAGAATCTCTAATACAGCAGGAAATGTGAGTGTGCTCTGAAAAAAAGAACTGTGTTTCCTACAAACACGGACCATATCTAGGTCAACTCTGCTTCTGAAACTGATGCAAACCACAGCTCCTCTAACATCCAATGCTTTTCAGTTAAGAGCTAGAAACGTGTGAGCATCGTGAAATATGTAGCTTCCTTTGAGCTGAAAAGTGACTGCGTTTACCTGAAAAGAAGTCTTGCTTGTAGAAAGACACAGAGCCTGGGTTTTAACTCCATTTCTGAAGGGAAACAGAAAGCACAGTTCTCATCCATGAAACACACTCTGCTTTAGAGCAAGACGCACGGTCTTGCTTCTAGATTCTCTAAGACAGCAAGAAACGTGAGTGTTCTCAGAATAAATGAACTGAGTTTCCTACACACATGGACCATATCTAGTTCAACTATGCTTCTGAAACTGATACAAAACACAGGACCTCTAACATCCAATGCTTTTAAGTTAAGAGCAAGAACCGTGTGTTCTTGGTGAACAATGTAACTACATTTGAGCTGAAAAGGGACTGCTTTTAACTGAAATGAAGTCTTGCTTGTAGGAAGACACAGAGCCTGGGATTTAACTCCATGTCTGAAGGGAAACACACAGCATAGTTCTCATCCAGGAAACACACTCTGCTTTAGAGCAACAACCACGCTCTTGCTTTCTAGAGTCTCTAAGACAGCAAGAAAAGTGAGTGTGCTCAGAACAAAATAACTGTATTTGCTACACACATGGATCATATCTAGTTCAAACTGCTTCTGAAACTGATACAAATCACAGATCCTCAAACCTCCAATGCTTTTCAGTTAAGAACTTGAAACGTGTGAGCTTCGTGAACAATGTTGCTTCGTATGAGCTGAAAAGTGACTGCGTTTTCCTGAGGCAAATTCTTGCTTGGAGTAAGACACAGAGCCTGGGATTTAACTCCACTTCTGAAGGTAAACACACAGCACAGTTCTCATCCATGAAACACACTCTGCTTTAGAGCAAGGAGCAAGCTCTTGCTTTCTAGAATCTCTAAGACAACAATAAACGTGAGTGTGCTCAGAACAAAAGAACTGTGTTTCCTACACACGGATCATATCTCGTTCAACTCTGCTTCTGAAACTGATACAAACCACAGGTCCTCTAACATCCATTGCTTTTCAGTTACGAGCGAGAAACGTGTGAGCTTTGTGAATGATGTAGCTTCGTTTGAGCAGAAAAGTGAGTGTGTTTACCTGAAGTGAAGTCTTGCTTGTAGGAAGACACAGAGCCAGGGATTTAACTCCATTTCTGAAGGTAAAAACACAGCAAAGTTCTCATCCATGAAACACACTCTGTTTAGAGCAACAAGCAAACACTTGCATTCTAGTTTCTCTAATACTACAGGAAATTTGAGTGTGCTCTGAACAAAAGAACTGTGTTTCCTACACACATGGATCATATCTAGTTCAAGTCTGCTTCTGAAACTGATAAAAACCACAGGTCCTCTAAAATCCAATGCTTTGCAGTTAAGAGCGAGAAACGTGTGAGCTTCGTGAATGTTGAAGCTTTGTTTGAGCTGAAAAGTGACTGCGTTATCTGAAACGAAGTCTTGCTTATAGGAAGACACAGAGCCTGAGATTTAACAACATGTCAGAAGTGAAATACACAGCACAGTTCTCATCCATGAAACACACTGTGCTTTAGAGCAAGAAGCAAACACTTGCTTTCTACAGTCTCTATTACAGCAGGAAACATGAGTGTGCTCTGAACAAAAGAACTGTGTTTGCTACACACACGGACCATATCTAGTTCAACTCTGTTCTGGAACTGATGAAAAACACAGGTCCTCTAACATCCAATGTTTTTCACTTAAGGGCGAGAAATGTGTGAGCTTCGTGTACGATGTAGCTTCCTTTGAGGTAAAAAGTGAATGCATTTACCTGAAACGAAGTCTTGATTGTAGGAAGACATAGAGCATGGGATTTAACTCCACTTCTGAAGGTAAACAAATAGCACAGTTCTCATCCATGAAACACACTCTGCTATAGAGCAAGAAGCACACTCTTGCATTCTAGAATCTCTAATACAGCAGGAAATGTGAGTGTGCTCTGAAGAAAAGAACTGTGTTTCCTACAAACACGGACCATGTCTAGGTCAACTCTGCTTCTGAAACTGATGCAAACCACAGCTCCTCTAACATCCAATGCTTTTCAGTTAAGAGCTAGAAACGTGTGAGCTTCGTGAAATATGTAGCTTCCTTTGAGCTGAAAAGTGACTGCGTTTGCCTGAAAAGAAGTCTTGCTTGTAGGAAGACACAGAGCCTGGGTTTTAACTCCATTTCTGAAGGGAAACAGAAAGCACAGTTCTCATCCATGACACACACTCTGCTTTAGAGCAAGACGCACGGTCTTGCTTCTAGATTCTCTAAGACAGCAAGAAACGTGAGTGTTCTCAGAATAAAAGAACTGAGTTTCCTACACACATGGACCGTATCTAGTTCAACTATGCTTCTGAAACTGATACAAAACACAGGACCTCTAACATCCAATGCTTTGAAGTTAAGAGCAAGAACCGTGTGTTCTTGGTGAACAATGTAACTACATTTGAGCTGAAAAGGGACTGCGTTTAACTGAAATGAAGTCTTGCTTGTAGGAAGACACAGAGCCTGAGATTTAACTCCATGTCTGAAGCGAAACACACAGCATAGTTCTCATCCAGGAAACACACTCTGCTTTACAGCAACAACCACGCTCTTGCTTTCTAGAGTCTCTAAGACAGCAAGAAAATTGAGTGTGCTCAGAACAAAAGAACTGTATTTGCTACACACATGGATCATATCTAGTTCAAACTGCTTCTGAAACTTATACAAATCACAGATCCACAAACCTCCAATGCTTTTCAGTTAAGAACTTGAAACGTGTGAGCTTCGTGAACAATGTTGCTTCGTATGAGCTGAAAAGTGACTGCGTTTTCCTGAGGCAAATTCTTGCTTGGAGTAAGACACAGAGCCTGGGATTTAACTCCACTTCTGAAGGTAAACACACAGCACAGTTCTCATCCATGAAACACACTCTGCTTTAGAGCAAGGAGCAAGCTCTTGCTTTCTAGAATCTCTAAGACAACAATAAACGTGAGTGTGCTCAGAACAAAAGAACTGTGTTTCTTACACACGGATCATATCTCGTTCAACTCTGCTTCTGAAACTGATACAAACCACAGGTCCTCTAACATCCATTGCTTTTCAGTTACGAGCGAGAAACGTGTGAGCTTTGTGAATGATGTAGCTTCGTTTGAGCAGAAAAGTGAGTGTGTTTACCTGAAGTGAAGTCTTGCTTGTAGGAAGACACAGAGCCAGGGATTTAACTCCATTTCTGAAGGTAAAAACACAGCAAAGTTCTCATCCATGAAACACACTCTGTTTAGAGCAACAAGCAAACTCTTGCATTCTAGTTTCTCTAATACTACAGGAAATTTGAGTGTGCTCTGAACAAAAGAACTGTGTTTCCTACACACATGGATCATATCTAGTTCAAGTCTGCTTTTGAAACTGATAAAAACCACAGGTCCTCTAAAATCCAATGCTTTGCAGTTAAGAGCGAGAAACGTGTGAGCTTCGTGAATGTTGAAGCTTTGTTTGAGCTGAAAAGTGACTGCGTTATCTGAAACGAAGTCTTGCTTATAGGAAGACACAGAGCCTGAGATTTAACAACATGTCAGAAGGGAAATTCACAGCACAGTTCTCATCCATGAAACACACTGTGCTTTATAGCAAGAAGCAAACACTTGCTTTCTACAGTCTCTATTACAGCAGGAAACATGAGTGTGCTCTGAACAAAAGAACTGTGTTTGCTACACACACGGACCATATCTAGTTCAACTCTGTTCTGGAACTGATAAAAAACACAGGTCCTCTAACATCCAAAGATTTTAACTTAAGGGCGAGAAATGTGTGAGCTTCGTGTACGATGTAGCTTCCTTTGAGGTAAAAAGTGAATGCATTTACCTGAAATGAAGTCTTGATTGTAGGAAGACATAGAGCATGGGATTTAACTCCACTTCTGAAGGTAAACAAATAGCACAGTTCTCATCCATGAAACACACTCTGCTATAGAGCAAGAAGCACACTCTTGCATTCTAGAATCTCTAATACAGCAGGAAATGTGAGTGTGCTCTGAAAAAAAGAACTGTGTTTCCTACAAACACGGACCATATCTAGGTCAACTCTGCTTCTGAAACTGATGCAAACCACAGCTCCTCTAACATCCAATGCTTTTCAGTTAAGAGCTAGAAACGTGTGAGCATCGTGAAATATGTAGCTTCCTTTGAGCTGAAAAGTGACTGCGTTTACCTGAAAAGAAGTCTTGCTTGTAGAAAGACACAGAGCCTGGGTTTTAACTCCATTTCTGAAGGGAAACAGAAAGCACAGTTCTCATCCATGAAACACACTCTGCTTTAGAGCAAGACGCACGGTCTTGCTTCTAGATTCTCTAAGACAGCAAGAAACGTGAGTGTTCTCAGAATAAATGAACTGAGTTTCCTACACACATGGACCATATCTAGTTCAACTATGCTTCTGAAACTGATACAAAACACAGGACCTCTAACATCCAATGCTTTTAAGTTAAGAGCAAGAACCGTGTGTTCTTGGTGAACAATGTAACTACATTTGAGCTGAAAAGGGACTGCTTTTAACTGAAATGAAGTCTTGCTTGTAGGAAGACACAGAGCCTGGGATTTAACTCCATGTCTGAAGGGAAACACACAGCATAGTTCTCATCCAGGAAACACACTCTGCTTTAGAGCAACAACCACGCTCTTGCTTTCTAGAGTCTCTAAGACAGCAAGAAAAGTGAGTGTGCTCAGAACAAAATAACTGTATTTGCTACACACATGGATCATATCTAGTTCAAACTGCTTCTGAAACTGATACAAATCACAGATCCTCAAACCTCCAATGCTTTTCAGTTAAGAACTTGAAACGTGTGAGCTTCGTGAACAATGTTGCTTCGTATGAGCTGAAAAGTGACTGCGTTTTCCTGAGGCAAATTCTTGCTTGGAGTAAGACACAGAGCCTGGGATTTAACTCCACTTCTGAAGGTAAACACACAGCACAGTTCTCATCCATGAAACACACTCTGCTTTAGAGCAAGGAGCAAGCTCTTGCTTTCTAGAATCTCTAAGACAACAATAAACGTGAGTGTGCTCAGAACAAAAGAACTGTGTTTCCTACACACGGATCATATCTCGTTCAACTCTGCTTCTGAAACTGATACAAACCACAGGTCCTCTAACATCCATTGCTTTTCAGTTACGAGCGAGAAACGTGTGAGCTTTGTGAATGATGTAGCTTCGTTTGAGCAGAAAAGTGAGTGTGTTTACCTGAAGTGAAGTCTTGCTTGTAGGAAGACACAGAGCCAGGGATTTAACTCCATTTCTGAAGGTAAAAACACAGCAAAGTTCTCATCCATGAAACACACTCTGTTTAGAGCAACAAGCAAACACTTGCATTCTAGTTTCTCTAATACTACAGGAAATTTGAGTGTGCTCTGAACAAAAGAACTGTGTTTCCTACACACATGGATCATATCTAGTTCAAGTCTGCTTCTGAAACTGATAAAAACCACAGGTCCTCTAAAATCCAATGCTTTGCAGTTAAGAGCGAGAAACGTGTGAGCTTCGTGAATGTTGAAGCTTTGTTTGAGCTGAAAAGTGACTGCGTTATCTGAAACGAAGTCTTGCTTATAGGAAGACACAGAGCCTGAGATTTAACAACATGTCAGAAGTGAAATACACAGCACAGTTCTCATCCATGAAACACACTGTGCTTTAGAGCAAGAAGCAAACACTTGCTTTCTACAGTCTCTATTACAGCAGGAAACATGAGTGTGCTCTGAACAAAAGAACTGTGTTTGCTACACACACGGACCATATCTAGTTCAACTCTGTTCTGGAACTGATGAAAAACACAGGTCCTCTAACATCCAATGTTTTTCACTTAAGGGCGAGAAATGTGTGAGCTTCGTGTACGATGTAGCTTCCTTTGAGGTAAAAAGTGAATGCATTTACCTGAAATGAAGTCTTGATTGTAGGAAGACATAGAGCATGGGATTTAACTCCACTTCTGAAGGTAAACAAATAGCACAGTTCTCATCCATGAAACACACTCTGCTATAGAGCAAGAAGCACACTCTTGCATTCTAGAATCTCTAATACAGCAGGAAATGTGAGTGTGCTCTGAAGAAAAGAACTGTGTTTCCTACAAACACGGACCATGTCTAGGTCAACTCTGCTTCTGAAACTGATGCAAACCACAGCTCCTCTAACATCCAATGCTTTTCAGTTAAGAGCTAGAAACGTGTGAGCTTCGTGAAATATGTAGCTTCCTTTGAGCTGAAAAGTGACTGCGTTTGCCTGAAAAGAAGTCTTGCTTGTAGGAAGACACAGAGCCTGGGTTTTAACTCCATTTCTGAAGGGAAACAGAAAGCACAGTTCTCATCCATGACACACACTCTGCTTTAGAGCAAGACGCACGGTCTTGCTTCTAGATTCTCTAAGACAGCAAGAAACGTGAGTGTTCTCAGAATAAAAGAACTGAGTTTCCTACACACATGGACCGTATCTAGTTCAACTATGCTTCTGAAACTGATACAAAACACAGGACCTCTAACATCCAATGCTTTGAAGTTAAGAGCAAGAACCGTGTGTTCTTGGTGAACAATGTAACTACATTTGAGCTGAAAAGGGACTGCGTTTAACTGAAATGAAGTCTTGCTTGTAGGAAGACACAGAGCCTGAGATTTAACTCCATGTCTGAAGCGAAACACACAGCATAGTTCTCATCCAGGAAACACACTCTGCTTTACAGCAACAACCACGCTCTTGCTTTCTAGAGTCTCTAAGACAGCAAGAAAATTGAGTGTGCTCAGAACAAAAGAACTGTATTTGCTACACACATGGATCATATCTAGTTCAAACTGCTTCTGAAACTGATAGAAATGACAGATCCTCAAACCTCCAATGCTTTTCAGTTAAGAACTTGAAACGTGTGAGCTTCGTGAACAATGTTGCTTCGTATGAGCTGAAAAGTGACTGCGTTTTCCTGAGGCAAATTCTTGCTTGGAGTAAGACACAGAGCCTGGGATTTAACTCCACTTCTGAAGGTAAACACACAGCACAGTTCTCATCCATGAAACACACTCTGCTTTAGAGCAAGGAGCAAGCTCTTGCTTTCTAGAATCTCTAAGACAACAATAAACGTGAGTGTGCTCAGAACAAAAGAACTGTGTTTCCTACACACGGATCATATCTCGTTCAACTCTGCTTCTGAAACTGATACAAACCACAGGTCCTCTAACATCCATTGCTTTTCAGTTACGAGCGAGAAACGTGTGAGCTTTGTGAATGATGTAGCTTCGTTTGAGCAGAAAAGTGAGTGTGTTTACCTGAAGTGAAGTCTTGCTTGTAGGAAGACACAGAGCCAGGGATTTAACTCCATTTCTGAAGGTAAAAACACAGCAAAGTTCTCATCCATGAAACACACTCTGTTTAGAGCAACAAGCAAACACTTGCATTCTAGTTTCTCTAATACTACAGGAAATTTGAGTGTGCTCTGAACAAAAGAACTGTGTTTCCTACACACATGGATCATATCTAGTTCAAGTCTGCTTCTGAAACTGATAAAAACCACAGGTCCTCTAAAATCCAATGCTTTGCAGTTAAGAGCGAGAAACGTGTGAGCTTCGTGAATGTTGAAGCTTTGTTTGAGCTGAAAAGTGACTGCGTTATCTGAAACGAAGTCTTGCTTATAGGAAGACACAGAGCCTGAGATTTAACAACATGTCAGAAGTGAAATACACAGCACAGTTCTCATCCATGAAACACACTGTGCTTTAGAGCAAGAAGCAAACACTTGCTTTCTACAGTCTCTATTACAGCAGGAAACATGAGTGTGCTCTGAACAAAAGAACTGTGTTTGCTACACACACGGACCATATCTAGTTCAACTCTGTTCTGGAACTGATGAAAAACACAGGTCCTCTAACATCCAATGTTTTTCACTTAAGGGCGAGAAATGTGTGAGCTTCGTGTACGATGTAGCTTCCTTTGAGGTAAAAAGTGAATGCATTTACCTGAAATGAAGTCTTGATTGTAGGAAGACATAGAGCATGGGATTTAACTCCACTTCTGAAGGTAAACAAATAGCACAGTTCTCATCCATGAAACACACTCTGCTATAGAGCAAGAAGCACACTCTTGCATTCTAGAATCTCTAATACAGCAGGAAATGTGAGTGTGCTCTGAAGAAAAGAACTGTGTTTCCTACAAACACGGACCATGTCTAGGTCAACTCTGCTTCTGAAACTGATGCAAACCACAGCTCCTCTAACATCCAATGCTTTTCAGTTAAGAGCTAGAAACGTGTGAGCTTCGTGAAATATGTAGCTTCCTTTGAGCTGAAAAGTGACTGCGTTTGCCTGAAAAGAAGTCTTGCTTGTAGGAAGACACAGAGCCTGGGTTTTAACTCCATTTCTGAAGGGAAACAGAAAGCACAGTTCTCATCCATGACACACACTCTGCTTTAGAGCAAGACGCACGGTCTTGCTTCTAGATTCTCTAAGACAGCAAGAAACGTGAGTGTTCTCAGAATAAAAGAACTGAGTTTCCTACACACATGGACCGTATCTAGTTCAACTATGCTTCTGAAACTGATACAAAACACAGGACCTCTAACATCCAATGCTTTGAAGTTAAGAGCAAGAACCGTGTGTTCTTGGTGAACAATGTAACTACATTTGAGCTGAAAAGGGACTGCGTTTAACTGAAATGAAGTCTTGCTTGTAGGAAGACACAGAGCCTGAGATTTAACTCCATGTCTGAAGCGAAACACACAGCATAGTTCTCATCCAGGAAACACACTCTGCTTTACAGCAACAACCACGCTCTTGCTTTCTAGAGTCTCTAAGACAGCAAGAAAATTGAGTGTGCTCAGAACAAAAGAACTGTATTTGCTACACACATGGATCATATCTAGTTCAAACTGCTTCTGAAACTGATAGAAATGACAGATCCTCAAACCTCCAATGCTTTTCAGTTAAGAACTTGAAACGTGTGAGCTTCGTGAACAATGTTGCTTCGTATGAGCTGAAAAGTGACTGCGTTTTCCTGAGGCAAATTCTTGCTTGGAGTAAGACACAGAGCCTGGGATTTAACTCCACTTCTGAAGGTAAACACACAGCACAGTTCTCATCCATGAAACACACTCTGCTTTAGAGCAAGGAGCAAGCTCTTGCTTTCTAGAATCTCTAAGACAACAATAAACGTGAGTGTGCTCAGAACAAAAGAACTGTGTTTCTTACACACGGATCATATCTCGTTCAACTCTGCTTCTGAAACTGATACAAACCACAGGTCCTCTAACATCCATTGCTTTTCAGTTACGAGCGAGAAACGTGTGAGCTTTGTTAATGATGTAGCTTCGTTTGAGCAGAAAAGTGAGTGTGTTTACCTGAAGTGAAGTCTTGCTTGTAGGAAGACACAGAGCCAGGGATTTAACTCCATTTCTGAAGGTAAAAACACAGCAAAGTTCTCATCCATGAAACACACTCTGTTTAGAGCAACAAGCAAACTCTTGCATTCTAGTTTCTCTAATACTACAGGAAATTTGAGTGTGCTCTGAACAAAAGAACTGTGTTTCCTACACACATGGATCATATCTAGTTCAAGTCTGCTTTTGAAACTGATAAAAACCACAGGTCCTCTAAAATCCAATGCTTTGCAGTTAAGAGCGAGAAACGTGTGAGCTTCGTGAATGTTGAAGCTTTGTTTGAGCTGAAAAGTGACTGCGTTATCTGAAACGAAGTCTTGCTTATAGGAAGACACAGAGCCTGAGATTTAACAACATGTCAGAAGGGAAATACACAGCACAGTTCTCATCCATGAAACACACTGTGCTTTAGAGCAAGAAGCAAACACTTGCTTTCTACAGTCTCTATTACAGCAGGAAACATGAGTGTGCTCTGAACAAAAGAACTGTGTTTGCTACACACACGGACCATATCTAGTTCAACTCTGTTCTGGAACTGATAAAAAACACAGGTCCTCTAACATCCAAAGATTTTCACTTAAGGGCGAGAAATGTGTGAGCTTCGTGTACGATGTAGCTTCCTTTGAGGTAAAAAGTGAATGCATTTACCTGAAATGAAGTCTTGATTGTAGGAAGACATAGAGCATGGGATTTAACTCCACTTCTGAAGGTAAACAAATAGCACAGTTCTCATCCATGAAACACACTCTGCTATAGAGCAAGAAGCACACTCTTGCATTCTAGAATCTCTAATACAGCAGGAAATGTGAGTGTGCTCTGAAAAAAAGAACTGTGTTTCCTACAAACACGGACCATATCTAGGTCAACTCTGCTTCTGAAACTGATGCAAACCACAGCTCCTCTAACATCCAATGCTTTTCAGTTAAGAGCTAGAAACGTGTGAGCATCGTGAAATATGTAGCTTCCTTTGAGCTGAAAAGTGACTGCGTTTACCTGAAAAGAAGTCTTGCTTGTAGGAAGACACAGAGCCTGGGTTTTAACTCCATTTCTGAAGGGAAACAGAAAGCACAGTTCTCATCCATGACACACACTCTGCTTTAGAGCAAGACGCACGGTCTTGCTTCTAGATTCTCTAAGACAGCAAGAAACGTGAGTGTTCTCAGAATAAAAGAACTGAGTTTCCTACACACATGGACCGTATCTAGTTCAACTATGCTTCTGAAACTGATACAAAACACAGGACCTCTAACATCCAATGCTTTTAAGTTAAGAGCAAGAACCGTGTGTTCTTGGTGAACAATGTAACTACATTTGAGCTGAAAAGGGACTGCGTTTAACTGAAATGAAGTCTTGCTTGTAGGAAGACACAGAGCCTGAGATTTAACTCCATGTCTGAAGCGAAACACACAGCATAGTTCTCATCCAGGAAACACACTCTGCTTTACAGCAACAACCACGCTCTTGCTTTCTAGAGTCTCTAAGACAGCAAGAAAATTGAGTGTGCTCAGAACAAAAGAACTGTATTTGCTACACACATGGATCATATCTAGTTAAAACTGCTTCTGAAACTTATACAAATCACAGATCCACAAACCTCCAATGCTTTTCAGTTAAGAACTTGAAACGTGTGAGCTTCGTGAACAATGTTGCTTCGTATGAGCTGAAAAGTGACTGCGTTTTCCTGAGGCAAATTCTTGCTTGGAGTAAGACACAGAGCCTGGGATTTAACTCCACTTCTGAAGGTAAACACACAGCACAGTTCTCATCCATGAAACACACTCTGCTTTAGAGCAAGGAGCAAGCTCTTGCTTTCTAGAATCTCTAAGACAACAATAAACGTGAGTGTGCTCAGAACAAAAGAACTGTGTTTCTTACACACGGATCATATCTCGTTCAACTCTGCTTCTGAAACTGATACAAACCACAGGTCCTCTAACATCCATTGCTTTTCAGTTACGAGCGAGAAACGTGTGAGCTTTGTGAATGATGTAGCTTCGTTTGAGCAGAAAAGTGAGTGTGTTTACCTGAAGTGAAGTCTTGCTTGTAGGAAGACACAGAGCCAGGGATTTAACTCCATTTCTGAAGGTAAAAACACAGCAAAGTTCTCATCCATGAAACACACTCTGTTTAGAGCAACAAGCAAACTCTTGCATTCTAGTTTCTCTAATACTACAGGAAATTTGAGTGTGCTCTGAACAAAAGAACTGTGTTTCCTACACACATGGATCATATCTAGTTCAAGTCTGCTTTTGAAACTGATAAAAACCACAGGTCCTCTAAAATCCAATGCTTTGCAGTTAAGAGCGAGAAACGTGTGAGCTTCGTGAATGTTGAAGCTTTGTTTGAGCTGAAAAGTGACTGCGTTATCTGAAACGAAGTCTTGCTTATAGGAAGATACAGAGCCTGAGATTTAACAACATGTCAGAAGGGAAATTCACAGCACAGTTCTCATCCATGAAACACACTGTGCTTTAGAGCAAGAAGCAAACACTTGCTTTCTACAGTCTCTATTACAGCAGGAAACATGAGTGTGCTCTGAACAAAAGAACTGTGTTTGCTACACACACGGACCATATCTAGTTCAACTCTGTTCTGGAACTGATAAAAAACACAGGTCCTCTAACATCCAAAGATTTTAACTTAAGGGCGAGAAATGTGTGAGCTTCGTGTACGATGTAGCTTCCTTTGAGGTAAAAAGTGAATGCATTTACCTGAAATGAAGTCTTGATTGTAGGAAGACATAGAGCATGGGATTTAACTCCACTTCTGAAGGTAAACAAATAGCACAGTTCTCATCCATGAAACACACTCTGCTATAGAGCAAGAAGCACACTCTTGCATTCTAGAATCTCTAATACAGCAGGAAATGTGAGTGTGCTCTGAAAAAAAGAACTGTGTTTCCTACAAACACGGACCATATCTAGGTCAACTCTGCTTCTGAAACTGATGCAAACCACAGCTCCTCTAACATCCAATGCTTTTCAGTTAAGAGCTAGAAACGTGTGAGCATCGTGAAATATGTAGCTTCCTTTGAGCTGAAAAGTGACTGCGTTTACCTGAAAAGAAGTCTTGCTTGTAGAAAGACACAGAGCCTGGGTTTTAACTCCATTTCTGAAGGGAAACAGAAAGCACAGTTCTCATCCATGAAACACACTCTGCTTTAGAGCAAGACGCACGGTCTTGCTTCTAGATTCTCTAGGACAGCAAGAAACGTGAGTGTTCTCAGAATAAATGAACTGAGTTTCCTACACACATGGACCATATCTAGTTCAACTATGCTTCTGAAACTGATACAAAACACAGGACCTCTAACATCCAATGCTTTTAAGTTAAGAGCAAGAACCGTGTGTTCTTGGTGAACAATGTAACTACATTTGAGCTGAAAAGGGACTGCTTTTAACTGAAATGAAGTCTTGCTTGTAGGAAGACACAGAGCCTGGGATTTAACTCCATGTCTGAAGGGAAACACACAGCATAGTTCTCATCCAGGAAACACACTCTGCTTTAGAGCAACAACCACGCTCTTGCTTTCTAGAGTCTCTAAGACAGCAAGAAAAGTGAGTGTGCTCAGAACAAAATAACTGTATTTGCTACACACATGGATCATATCTAGTTCAAACTGCTTCTGAAACTGATACAAATCACAGATCCTCAAACCTCCAATGCTTTTCAGTTAAGAACTTGAAACGTGTGAGCTTCGTGAACAATGTTGCTTCGTATGAGCTGAAAAGTGACTGCGTTTTCCTGAGGCAAATTCTTGCTTGGAGTAAGACACAGAGCCTGGGATTTAACTCCACTTCTGAAGGTAAACACACAGCACAGTTCTCATCCATGAAACACACTCTGCTTTAGAGCAAGGAGCAAGCTCTTGCTTTCTAGAATCTCTAAGACAACAATAAACGTGAGTGTGCTCAGAACAAAAGAACTGTGTTTCCTACACACGGATCATATCTCGTTCAACTCTGCTTCTGAAACTGATACAAACCACAGGTCCTCTAACATCCATTGCTTTTCAGTTACGAGCGAGAAACGTGTGAGCTTTGTGAATGATGTAGCTTCGTTTGAGCAGAAAAGTGAGTGTGTTTACCTGAAGTGAAGTCTTGCTTGTAGGAAGACACAGAGCCAGGGATTTAACTCCATTTCTGAAGGTAAAAACACAGCAAAGTTCTCATCCATGAAACACACTCTGTTTAGAGCAACAAGCAAACACTTGCATTCTAGTTTCTCTAATACTACAGAAAATTTGAGTGTGCTCTGAACAAAAGAACTGTGTTTCCTACACACATGGATCATATCTAGTTCAAGTCTGCTTCTGAAACTGATAAAAACCACAGGTCCTCTAAAATCCAATGCTTTGCAGTTAAGAGCGAGAAACGTGTGAGCTTCGTGAATGTTGAAGCTTTGTTTGAGCTGAAAAGTGACTGCGTTATCTGAAACGAAGTCTTGCTTATAGGAAGACACAGAGCCTGAGATTTAACAACATGTCAGAAGTGAAATACACAGCACAGTTCTCATCCATGAAACACACTGTGCTTTAGAGCAAGAAGCAAACACTTGCTTTCTACAGTCTCTATTACAGCAGGAAACATGAGTGTGCTCTGAACAAAAGAACTGTGTTTGCTACACACACGGACCATATCTAGTTCAACTCTGTTCTGGAACTGATGAAAAACACAGGTCCTATAACATCCAATGTTTTTCACTTAAGAGCGAGAAATGTGTGAGCTTCGTGTACGAGTAGCTTCCTTTGAGGTAAAAAGTGAATGCATTTACCTGAAACGAAGTCTTGATTGTAGGAAGACATAGAGCATGGGATTTAACTCCACTTCTGAAGGTAAACAAATAGCACAGTTCTCATCCATGAAACACACTCTGCTATAGAGCAAGAAGCACACTCTTGCATTCTAGAATCTCTAATACAGCAGGAAATGTGAGTGTGCTCTGAAGAAAAGAACTGTGTTTCCTACAAACATGGACCATGTCTAGGTCAACTCTGCTTCTGAAACTGATGCAAACCACAGCTCCTCTAACATCCAATGCTTTTCAGTTAAGAGCTAGAAACGTGTGAGCTTCGTGAAATATGTAGCTTCCTTTGAGCTGAAAAGTGACTGCGTTTGCCTGAAAAGAAGTCTTGCTTGTAGGAAGACACAGAGCCTGGGTTTTAACTCCATTTCTGAAGGGAAACAGAAAGCACAGTTCTCATCCATGACACACACTCTGCTTTAGAGCAAGACGCACGGTCTTGCTTCTAGATTCTCTAAGACAGCAAGAAACGTGAGTGTTCTCAGAATAAAAGAACTGAGTTTCCTACACACATGGACCGTATCTAGTTCAACTATGCTTCTGAAACTGATACAAAACACAGGACCTCTAACATCCAATGCTTTGAAGTTAAGAGCAAGAACCGTGTGTTCTTGGTGAACAATGTAACTACATTTGAGCTGAAAAGGGACTGCGTTTAACTGAAATGAAGTCTTGCTTGTAGGAAGACACAGAGCCTGAGATTTAACTCCATGTCTGAAGCGAAACACACAGCATAGTTCTCATCCAGGAAACACACTCTGCTTTACAGCAACAACCACGCTCTTGCTTTCTAGAGTCTCTAAGACAGCAAGAAAATTGAGTGTGCTCAGAACAAAAGAACTGTATTTGCTACACACATGGATCATATCTAGTTAAAACTGCTTCTGAAACTTATACAAATCACAGATCCACAAACCTCCAATGCTTTTCAGTTAAGAACTTGAAACGTGTGAGCTTCGTGAACAATGTTGCTTCGTATGAGCTGAAAAGTGACTGCGTTTTCCTGAGGCAAATTCTTGCTTGGAGTAAGACACAGAGCCTGGGATTTAACTCCACTTCTGAAGGTAAACACACAGCACAGTTCTCATCCATGAAACACACTCTGCTTTAGAGCAAGGAGCAAGCTCTTGCTTTCTAGAATCTCTAAGACAACAATAAACGTGAGTGTGCTCAGAACAAAAGAACTGTGTTTCTTACACACGGATCATATCTCGTTCAACTCTGCTTCTGAAACTGATACAAACCACAGGTCCTCTAACATCCATTGCTTTTCAGTTACGAGCGAGAAACGTGTGAGCTTTGTGAATGATGTAGCTTCGTTTGAGCAGAAAAGTGAGTGTGTTTACCTGAAGTGAAGTCTTGCTTGTAGGAAGACACAGAGCCAGGGATTTAACTCCATTTCTGAAGGTAAAAACACAGCAAAGTTCTCATCCATGAAACACACTCTGTTTAGAGCAACAAGCAAACTCTTGCATTCTAGTTTCTCTAATACTACAGGAAATTTGAGTGTGCTCTGAACAAAAGAACTGTGTTTCCTACACACATGGATCATATCTAGTTCAAGTCTGCTTTTGAAACTGATAAAAACCACAGGTCCTCTAAAATCCAATGCTTTGCAGTTAAGAGCGAGAAACGTGTGAGCTTCGTGAATGTTGAAGCTTTGTTTGAGCTGAAAAGTGACTGCGTTATCTGAAACGAAGTCTTGCTTATAGGAAGACACAGAGCCTGAGATTTAACAACATGTCAGAAGGGAAATTCACAGCACAGTTCTCATCCATGAAACACACTGTGCTTTAGAGCAAGAAGCAAACACTTGCTTTCTACAGTCTCTATTACAGCAGGAAACATGAGTGTGCTCTGAACAAAAGAACTGTGTTTGCTACACACACGGACCATATCTAGTTCAACTCTGTTCTGGAACTGATAAAAAACACAGGTCCTCTAACATCCAAAGATTTTCACTTAAGGGCGAGAAATGTGTGAGCTTCGTGTACGATGTAGCTTCCTTTGAGGTAAAAAGTGAATGCATTTACCTGAAATGAAGTCTTGATTGTAGGAAGACATAGAGCATGGGATTTAACTCCACTTCTGAAGGTAAACAAATAGCACAGTTCTCATCCATGAAACACACTCTGCTATAGAGCAAGAAGCACACTCTTGCATTCTAGAATCTCTAATACAGCAGGAAATGTGAGTGTGCTCTGAAAAAAAGAACTGTGTTTCCTACAAACACGGACCATATCTAGGTCAACTCTGCTTCTGAAACTGATGCAAACCACAGCTCCTCTAACATCCAATGCTTTTCAGTTAAGAGCTAGAAACGTGTGAGCATCGTGAAATATGTAGCTTCCTTTGAGCTGAAAAGTGACTGCGTTTACCTGAAAAGAAGTCTTGCTTGTAGAAAGACACAGAGCCTGGGTTTTAACTCCATTTCTGAAGGGAAACAGAAAGCACAGTTCTCATCCATGAAACACACTCTGCTTTAGAGCAAGACGCACGGTCTTGCTTCTAGATTCTCTAAGACAGCAAGAAACGTGAGTGTTCTCAGAATAAATGAACTGAGTTTCCTACACACATGGACCATATCTAGTTCAACTATGCTTCTGAAACTGATACAAAACACAGGACCTCTAACATCCAATGCTTTTAAGTTAAGAGCAAGAACCGTGTGTTCTTGGTGAACAATGTAACTACATTTGAGCTGAAAAGGGACTGCTTTTAACTGAAATGAAGTCTTGCTTGTAGGAAGACACAGAGCCTGGGATTTAACTCCATGTCTGAAGGGAAACACACAGCATAGTTCTCATCCAGGAAACACACTCTGCTTTAGAGCAACAACCACGCTCTTGCTTTCTAGAGTCTCTAAGACAGCAAGAAAAGTGAGTGTGCTCAGAACAAAAGAACTGTATTTGCTACACACATGGATCATATCTAGTTCAAACTGCTTCTGAAACTGATACAAATCACAGATCCTCAAACCTCCAATGCTTTTCAGTTAAGAACTTGAAACGTGTGAGCTTCGTGAACAATGTTGCTTCGTATGAGCTGAAAAGTGACTGCGTTTTCCTGAGGCAAATTCTTGCTTGGAGTAAGACACAGAGCCTGGGATTTAACTCCACTTCTGAAGGTAAACACACAGCACAGTTCTCATCCATGAAACACACTCTGCTTTAGAGCAAGGAGCAAGCTCTTGCTTTCTAGAATCTCTAAGACAACAATAAACGTGAGTGTGCTCAGAACAAAAGAACTGTGTTTCCTACACACGGATCATATCTCGTTCAACTCTGCTTCTGAAACTGATACAAACCACAGGTCCTCTAACATCCATTGCTTTTCAGTTACGAGCGAGAAACGTGTGAGCTTTGTGAATGATGTAGCTTCGTTTGAGCAGAAAAGTGAGTGTGTTTACCTGAAGTGAAATCTTGCTTGTAGGAAGACACAGAGCCAGGGATTTAACTCCATTTCTGAAGGTAAAAACACAGCAAAGTTCTCATCCATGAAACACACTCTGTTTAGAGCAACAAGCAAACACTTGCATTCTAGTTTCTCTAATACTACAGGAAATTTGAGTGTGCTCTGAACAAAAGAACTGTGTTTCCTACACACATGGATCATATCTAGTTCAAGTCTGCTTCTGAAACTGATAAAAACCACAGGTCCTCTAAAATCCAATGCTTTGCAGTTAAGAGCGAGAAACGTGTGAGCTTCGTGAATGTTGAAGCTTTGTTTGAGCTGAAAAGTGACTGCGTTATCTGAAACGAAGTCTTGCTTATAGGAAGACACAGAGCCTGAGATTTAACAACATGTCAGAAGGGAAATACACAGCACAGTTCTCATCCATGAAACACACTGTGCTTTAGAGCAAGAAGCAAACACTTGCTTTCTACAGTCTCTATTACAGCAGGAAACATGAGTGTGCTCTGAACAAAAGAACTGTGTTTGCTACACACACGGACCATATCTAGTTCAACTCTGTTCTGGAACTGATGAAAAACACAGGTCCTCTAACATCCAATGTTTTTCACTTAAGGGCGAGAAATGTGTGAGCTTCGTGTACGAGTAGCTTCCTTTGAGGTAAAAAGTGAATGCATTTACCTGAAACGAAGTCTTGATTGTAGGAAGACATAGAGCATGGGATTTAACTCCACTTCTGAAGGTAAACAAATAGCACAGTTCTCATCCATGAAACACACTCTGCTATAGAGCAAGAAGCACACTCTTGCATTCTAGAATCTCTAATACAGCAGGAAATGTGAGTGTGCTCTGAAGAAAAGAACTGTGTTTCCTACAAACACGGACCATGTCTAGGTCAACTCTGCTTCTGAAACTGATGCAAACCACAGCTCCTCTAACATCCAATGCTTTTCAGTTAAGAGCTAGAAACGTGTGAGCTTCGTGAAATATGTAGCTTCCTTTGAGCTGAAAAGTGACTGCGTTTGCCTGAAAAGAAGTCTTGCTTGTAGGAAGACACAGAGCCTGGGTTTTAACTCCATTTCTGAAGGGAAACAGAAAGCACAGTTCTCATCCATGACACACACTCTGCTTTAGAGCAAGACGCACGGTCTTGCTTCTAGATTCTCTAAGACAGCAAGAAACGTGAGTGTTCTCAGAATAAAAGAACTGAGTTTCCTACACACATGGACCGTATCTAGTTCAACTATGCTTCTGAAACTGATACAAAACACAGGACCTCTAACATCCAATGCTTTGAAGTTAAGAGCAAGAACCGTGTGTTCTTGGTGAACAATGTAACTACATTTGAGCTGAAAAGGGACTGCGTTTAACTGAAATGAAGTCTTGCTTGTAGGAAGACACAGAGCCTGAGATTTAACTCCATGTCTGAAGCGAAACACACAGCATAGTTCTCATCCAGGAAACACACTCTGCTTTACAGCAACAACCACGCTCTTGCTTTCTAGAGTCTCTAAGACAGCAAGAAAATTGAGTGTGCTCAGAACAAAAGAACTGTATTTGCTACACACATGGATCATATCTAGTTAAAACTGCTTCTGAAACTTATACAAATCACAGATCCACAAACCTCCAATGCTTTTCAGTTAAGAACTTGAAACGTGTGAGCTTCGTGAACAATGTTGCTTCGTATGAGCTGAAAAGTGACTGCGTTTTCCTGAGGCAAATTCTTGCTTGGAGTAAGACACAGAGCCTGGGATTTAACTCCACTTCTGAAGGTAAACACACAGCACAGTTCTCATCCATGAAACACACTCTGCTTTAGAGCAAGGAGCAAGCTCTTGCTTTCTAGAATCTCTAAGACAACAATAAACGTGAGTGTGCTCAGAACAAAAGAACTGTGTTTCTTACACACGGATCATATCTCGTTCAACTCTGCTTCTGAAACTGATACAAACCACAGGTCCTCTAACATCCATTGCTTTTCAGTTACGAGCGAGAAACGTGTGAGCTTTGTTAATGATGTAGCTTCGTTTGAGCAGAAAAGTGAGTGTGTTTACCTGAAGTGAAGTCTTGCTTGTAGGAAGACACAGAGCCAGGGATTTAACTCCATTTCTGAAGGTAAAAACACAGCAAAGTTCTCATCCATGAAACACACTCTGTTTAGAGCAACAAGCAAACTCTTGCATTCTAGTTTCTCTAATACTACAGGAAATTTGAGTGTGCTCTGAACAAAAGAACTGTGTTTCCTACACACATGGATCATATCTAGTTCAAGTCTGCTTTTGAAACTGATAAAAACCACAGGTCCTCTAAAATCCAATGCTTTGCAGTTAAGAGCGAGAAACGTGTGAGCTTCGTGAATGTTGAAGCTTTGTTTGAGCTGAAAAGTGACTGCGTTATCTGAAACGAAGTCTTGCTTATAGGAAGACACAGAGCCTGAGATTTAACAACATGTCAGAAGGGAAATACACAGCACAGTTCTCATCCATGAAACACACTGTGCTTTAGAGCAAGAAGCAAACACTTGCTTTCTACAGTCTCTATTACAGCAGGAAACATGAGTGTGCTCTGAACAAAAGAACTGTGTTTGCTACACACACGGACCATATCTAGTTCAACTCTGTTCTGGAACTGATAAAAAACACAGGTCCTCTAACATCCAAAGATTTTCACTTAAGGGCGAGAAATGTGTGAGCTTCGTGTACGATGTAGCTTCCTTTGAGGTAAAAAGTGAATGCATTTACCTGAAATGAAGTCTTGATTGTAGGAAGACATAGAGCATGGGATTTAACTCCACTTCTGAAGGTAAACAAATAGCACAGTTCTCATCCATGAAACACACTCTGCTATAGAGCAAGAAGCACACTCTTGCATTCTAGAATCTCTAATACAGCAGGAAATGTGAGTGTGCTCTGAAAAAAAGAACTGTGTTTCCTACAAACACGGACCATATCTAGGTCAACTCTGCTTCTGAAACTGATGCAAACCACAGCTCCTCTAACATCCAATGCTTTTCAGTTAAGAGCTAGAAACGTGTGAGCATCGTGAAATATGTAGCTTCCTTTGAGCTGAAAAGTGACTGCGTTTACCTGAAAAGAAGTCTTGCTTGTAGAAAGACACAGAGCCTGGGTTTTAACTCCATTTCTGAAGGGAAACAGAAAGCACAGTTCTCATCCATGAAACACACTCTGCTTTAGAGCAAGACGCACGGTCTTGCTTCTAGATTCTCTAAGACAGCAAGAAACGTGAGTGTTCTCAGAATAAATGAACTGAGTTTCCTACACACATGGACCATATCTAGTTCAACTATGCTTCTGAAACTGATACAAAACACAGGACCTCTAACATCCAATGCTTTTAAGTTAAGAGCAAGAACCGTGTGTTCTTGGTGAACAATGTAACTACATTTGAGCTGAAAAGGGACTGCTTTTAACTGAAATGAAGTCTTGCTTGTAGGAAGACACAGAGCCTGGGATTTAACTTCATGTCTGAAGGGAAACACACAGCATAGTTCTCATCCAGGAAACACACTCTGCTTTAGAGCAACAACCACGCTCTTGCTTTCTAGAGTCTCTAAGACAGCAAGAAAAGTGAG
This sequence comes from Onychomys leucogaster, assembly GCA_949786385.1. NCBI lineage: Eukaryota > Metazoa > Chordata > Mammalia > Rodentia > Cricetidae > Onychomys > Onychomys leucogaster. Next base: position 3,023,032 of record CATKUP010000044.1, read on the forward strand.
TGTGCTCAGAACAAAAGAACTGTATTTGCTACACACATGGATCATATCTAGTTAAAACTGCTTCTGAAACTTATACAAATCACAGATCCACAAACCTCCAATGCTTTTCAGTTAAGAACTTGAAACGTGTGAGCTTCGTGAACAATGTTGCTTCGTATGAGCTGAAAAGTGACTGCGTTTTCCTGAGGCAAATTCTTGCTTGGAGTAAGACACAGAGCCTGGGATTTAACTCCACTTCTGAAGGTAAACACACAGCACAGTTCTCATCCATGAAACACACTCTGCTTTAGAGCAAGGAGCAAGCTCTTGCTTTCTAGAATCTCTAAGACAACAATAAACGTGAGTGTGCTCAGAACAAAAGAACTGTGTTTCTTACACACGGATCATATCTCGTTCAACTCTGCTTCTGAAACTGATACAAACCACAGGTCCTCTAACATCCATTGCTTTTCAGTTACGAGCGAGAAACGTGTGAGCTTTGTTAATGATGTAGCTTCGTTTGAGCAGAAAAGTGAGTGTGTTTACCTGAAGTGAAGTCTTGCTTGTAGGAAGACACAGAGCCAGGGATTTAACTCCATTTCTGAAGGTAAAAACACAGCAAAGTTCTCATCCATGAAACACACTCTGTTTAGAGCAACAAGCAAACTCTTGCATTCTAGTTTCTCTAATACTACAGGAAATTTGAGTGTGCTCTGAACAAAAGAACTGTGTTTCCTACACACATGGATCATATCTAGTTCAAGTCTGCTTTTGAAACTGATAAAAACCACAGGTCCTCTAAAATCCAATGCTTTGCAGTTAAGAGCGAGAAACGTGTGAGCTTCGTGAATGTTGAAGCTTTGTTTGAGCTGAAAAGTGACTGCGTTATCTGAAACGAAGTCTTGCTTATAGGAAGACACAGAGCCTGAGATTTAACAACATGTCAGAAGGGAAATACACAGCACAGTTCTCATCCATGAAACACACTGTGCTTTAGAGCAAGAAGCAAACACTTGCTTTCTACAGTCTCTATTACAGCAGGAAACATGAGTGTGCTCTGAACAAAAGAACTGTGTTTGCTACACACACGGACCATATCTAGTTCAACTCTGTTCTGGAACTGATAAAAAACACAGGTCCTCTAACATCCAAAGATTTTCACTTAAGGGCGAGAAATGTGTGAGCTTCGTGTACGATGTAGCTTCCTTTGAGGTAAAAAGTGAATGCATTTACCTGAAATGAAGTCTTGATTGTAGGAAGACATAGAGCATGGGATTTAACTCCACTTCTGAAGGTAAACAAATAGCACAGTTCTCATCCATGAAACACACTCTGCTATAGAGCAAGAAGCACACTCTTGCATTCTAGAATCTCTAATACAGCAGGAAATGTGAGTGTGCTCTGAAAAAAAGAACTGTGTTTCCTACAAACACGGACCATATCTAGGTCAACTCTGCTTCTGAAACTGATGCAAACCACAGCTCCTCTAACATCCAATGCTTTTCAGTTAAGAGCTAGAAACGTGTGAGCATCGTGAAATATGTAGCTTCCTTTGAGCTGAAAAGTGACTGCGTTTACCTGAAAAGAAGTCTTGCTTGTAGAAAGACACAGAGCCTGGGTTTTAACTCCATTTCTGAAGGGAAACAGAAAGCACAGTTCTCATCCATGAAACACACTCTGCTTTAGAGCAAGACGCACGGTCTTGCTTCTAGATTCTCTAAGACAGCAAGAAACGTGAGTGTTCTCAGAATAAATGAACTGAGTTTCCTACACACATGGACCATATCTAGTTCAACTATGCTTCTGAAACTGATACAAAACACAGGACCTCTAACATCCAATGCTTTTAAGTTAAGAGCAAGAACCGTGTGTTCTTGGTGAACAATGTAACTACATTTGAGCTGAAAAGGGACTGCTTTTAACTGAAATGAAGTCTTGCTTGTAGGAAGACACAGAGCCTGGGATTTAACTTCATGTCTGAAGGGAAACACACAGCATAGTTCTCATCCAGGAAACACACTCTGCTTTAGAGCAACAACCACGCTCTTGCTTTCTAGAGTCTCTAAGACAGCAAGAAAAGTGAGTGTGCTCAGAACAAAAGAACTGTATTTGCTACACACATGGATCATATCTAGTTAAAACTGCTTCTGAAACTGATACAAATCACAGATCCTCAAACCTCCAATGCTTTTCAGTTAAGAACTTGAAACGTGTGAGCTTCGTGAACAATGTTGCTTCGTATGAGCTGAAAAGTGACTGCGTTTTCCTGAGGCAAATTCTTGCTTGGAGTAAGACACAGAGCCTGGGATTTAACTCCACTTCTGAAGGTAAACACACAGCACAGTTCTCATCCATGAAACACACTCTGCTTTAGAGCAAGGAGCAAGCTCTTGCTTTCTAGAATCTCTAAGACAACAATAAACGTGAGTGTGCTCAGAACAAAAGAACTGTGTTTCCTACACACGGATCATATCTCGTTCAACTCTGCTTCTGAAACTGATACAAACCACAGGTCCTCTAACATCCATTGCTTTTCAGTTACGAGCGAGAAACGTGTGAGCTTTGTTAATGATGTAGCTTCGTTTGAGCAGAAAAGTGAGTGTGTTTACCTGAAGTGAAGTCTTGCTTGTAGGAAGACACAGAGCCAGGGATTTAACTCCATTTCTGAAGGTAAAAACACAGCAAAGTTCTCATCCATGAAACACACTCTGTTTAGAGCAACAAGCAAACTCTTGCATTCTAGTTTCTCTAATACTACAGGAAATTTGAGTGTGCTCTGAACAAAAGAACTGTGTTTCCTACACACATGGATCATATCTAGTTCAAGTCTGCTTTTGAAACTGATAAAAACCACAGGTCCTCTAAAATCCAATGCTTTGCAGTTAAGAGCGAGAAACGTGTGAGCTTCGTGAATGTTGAAGCTTTGTTTGAGCTGAAAAGTGACTGCGTTATCTGAAACGAAGTCTTGCTTATAGGAAGACACAGAGCCTGAGATTTAACAACATGTCAGAAGGGAAATACACAGCACAGTTCTCATCCATGAAACACACTGTGCTTTAGAGCAAGAAGCAAACACTTGCTTTCTACAGTCTCTATTACAGCAGGAAACATGAGTGTGCTCTGAACAAAAGAACTGTGTTTGCTACACACACGGACCATATCTAGTTCAACTCTGTTCTGGAACTGATAAAAAACACAGGTCCTCTAACATCCAAAGATTTTCACTTAAGGGCGAGAAATGTGTGAGCTTCGTGTACGATGTAGCTTCCTTTGAGGTAAAAAGTGAATGCATTTACCTGAAATGAAGTCTTGATTGTAGGAAGACATAGAGCATGGGATTTAACTCCACTTCTGAAGGTAAACAAATAGCACAGTTCTCATCCATGAAACACACTCTGCTATAGAGCAAGAAGCACACTCTTGCATTCTAGAATCTCTAATACAGCAGGAAATGTGAGTGTGCTCTGAAAAAAAGAACTGTGTTTCCTACAAACACGGACCATATCTAGGTCAACTCTGCTTCTGAAACTGATGCAAACCACAGCTCCTCTAACATCCAATGCTTTTCAGTTAAGAGCTAGAAACGTGTGAGCATCGTGAAATATGTAGCTTCCTTTGAGCTGAAAAGTGACTGCGTTTACCTGAAAAGAAGTCTTGCTTGTAGAAAGACACAGAGCCTGGGTTTTAACTCCATTTCTGAAGGGAAACAGAAAGCACAGTTCTCATCCATGAAACACACTCTGCTTTAGAGCAAGACGCACGGTCTTGCTTCTAGATTCTCTAAGACAGCAAGAAACGTGAGTGTTCTCAGAATAAATGAACTGAGTTTCCTACACACATGGACCATATCTAGTTCAACTATGCTTCTGAAACTGATACAAAACACAGGACCTCTAACATCCAATGCTTTTAAGTTAAGAGCAAGAACCGTGTGTTCTTGGTGAACAATGTAACTACATTTGAGCTGAAAAGGGACTGCTTTTAACTGAAATGAAGTCTTGCTTGTAGGAAGACACAGAGCCTGGGATTTAACTTCATGTCTGAAGGGAAACACACAGCATAGTTCTCATCCAGGAAACACACTCTGCTTTAGAGCAACAACCACGCTCTTGCTTTCTAGAGTCTCTAAGACAGCAAGAAAAGTGAGTGTGCTCAGAACAAAAGAACTGTATTTGCTACACACATGGATCATATCTAGTTAAAACTGCTTCTGAAACTGATACAAATCACAGATCCTCAAACCTCCAATGCTTTTCAGTTAAGAACTTGAAACGTGTGAGCTTCGTGAACAATGTTGCTTCGTATGAGCTGAAAAGTGACTGCGTTTTCCTGAGGCAAATTCTTGCTTGGAGTAAGACACAGAGCCTGGGATTTAACTCCACTTCTGAAGGTAAACACACAGCACAGTTCTCATCCATGAAACACACTCTGCTTTAGAGCAAGGAGCAAGCTCTTGCTTTCTAGAATCTCTAAGACAACAATAAACGTGAGTGTGCTCAGAACAAAAGAACTGTGTTTCCTACACACGGATCATATCTCGTTCAACTCTGCTTCTGAAACTGATACAAACCACAGGTCCTCTAACATCCATTGCTTTTCAGTTACGAGCGAGAAACGTGTGAGCTTTGTGAATGATGTAGCTTCGTTTGAGCAGAAAAGTGAGTGTGTTTACCTGAAGTGAAGTCTTGCTTGTAGGAAGACACAGAGCCAGGGATTTAACTCCATTTCTGAAGGTAAAAACACAGCAAAGTTCTCATCCATGAAACACACTCTGTTTAGAGCAACAAGCAAACTCTTGCATTCTAGTTTCTCTAATACTACAGGAAATTTGAGTGTGCTCTGAACAAAAGAACTGTGTTTCCTACACACAAGGATCATATCTAGTTCAAGTCTGCTTTTGAAAGTGATAAAAACCACAGGTCCTCTAAAATCCAATGCTTTGCAGTTAAGAGCGAGAAACGTGTGAGCTTCGTGAATGTTGAAGCTTTGTTTGAGCTGAAAAGTGACTGCGTTATCTGAAACGAAGTCTTGCTTATAGGAAGACACAGAGCCTGAGATTTAACAACATGTCAGAAGGGAAATACACAGCACAGTTCTCATCCATGAAACACACTGTGCTTTAGAGCAAGAAGCAAACACTTGCTTTCTACAGTCTCTATTACAGCAGGAAACATGAGTGTGCTCTGAACAAAAGAACTGTGTTTGCTACACACACGGACCATATCTAGTTCAACTCTGTTCTGGAACTGATAAAAAACACAGGTCCTCTAACATCCAATGATTTTCACTTAAGGGCGAGAAATGTGTGAGCTTCGTGTACGATGTAGCTTCCTTTGAGGTAAAAAGTGAATGCATTTACCTGAAATGAAGTCTTGATTGTAGGAAGACATAGAGCATGGGATTTAACTCCACTTCTGAAGGTAAACAAATAGCACAGTTCTCATCCATGAAACACACTCTGCTATAGAGCAAGAAGCACACTCTTGCATTCTAGAATCTCTAATACAGCAGGAAATGTGAGTGTGCTCTGAAAAAAAGAACTGTGTTTCCTACAAACACGGACCATATCTAGGTCAACTCTGCTTCTGAAACTGATGCAAACCACAGCTCCTCTAACATCCAATGCTTTTCAGTTAAGAGCTAGAAACGTGTGAGCATCGTGAAATATGTAGCTTCCTTTGAGCTGAAAAGTGACTGCGTTTACCTGAAAAGAAGTCTTGCTTGTAGAAAGACACAGAGCCTGGGTTTTAACTCCATTTCTGAAGGGAAACAGAAAGCACAGTTCTCATCCATGAAACACACTCTGCTTTAGAGCAAGACACACGGTCTTGCTTCTAGATTCTCTAAGACAGCAAGAAACGTGAGTGTTCTCAGAATAAAAGAACTGAGTTTCCTACACACATGGACCGTATCTAGTTCAACTATGCTTCTGAAACTGATACAAAACACAGGACCTCTAACATCCAATGCTTTGAAGTTAAGAGCAAGAACCGTGTGTTCTTGGTGAACAATGTAACTACATTTGAGCTGAAAAGGGACTGCGTTTAACTGAAATGAAGTCTTGCTTGTAGGAAGACACAGAGCCTGAGATTTAACTCCATGTCTGAAGCGAAACACACAGCATAGTTCTCATCCAGGAAACACACTCTGCTTTACAGCAACAACCACGCTCTTGCTTTCTAGAGTCTCTAAGACAGCAAGAAAATTGAGTGTGCTCAGAACAAAAGAACTGTATTTGCTACACACATGGATCATATCTAGTTAAAACTGCTTCTGAAACTTATACAAATCACAGATCCACAAACCTCCAATGCTTTTCAGTTAAGAACTTGAAACGTGTGAGCTTCGTGAACAATGTTGCTTCGTATGAGCTGAAAAGTGACTGCGTTTTCCTGAGGCAAATTCTTGCTTGTAGTAAGACACAAAGCCTGGAATTTAACTCCACTTCTGAAGGTAAACACACAGCACAGTTCTCATCCATGAAACACACTCTGCTTTAGAGCAAGGAGCAAGCTCTTGCTTTCTAGAATCTCTAAGACAACAATAAACGTGAGTGTGCTCAGAACAAAAGAACTGTGTTTCCTACACACGGATCATATCTCGTTCAACTCTGCTTCTGAAACTGATACAAACCACAGGTCCTCTAACATCCATTGCTTTTCAGTTACGAGCGAGAAACGTGTGAGCTTTGTGAATGATGTAGCTTCGTTTGAGCAGAAAAGTGAGTGTGTTTACCTGAAGTGAAGTCTTGCTTGTAGGAAGACACAGAGCCAGGGATTTAACTCCATTTCTGAAGGTAAAAACACAGCAAAGTTCTCATCCATGAAACACACTCTGTTTAGAGCAACAAGCAAACTCTTGCATTCTAGTTTCTCTAATACTACAGGAAATTTGAGTGTGCTCTGAACAAAAGAACTGTGTTTCCTACACACATGGATCATATCTAGTTCAAGTCTGCTTTTGAAACTGATAAAAACCACAGGTCCTCTAAAATCCAATGCTTTGCAGTTAAGAGCGAGAAACGTGTGAGCTTCGTGAATGTTGAAGCTTTGTTTGAGCTGAAAAGTGACTGCGTTATCTGAAACGAAGTCTTGCTTATAGGAAGACACAGAGCCTGAGATTTAACAACATGTCAGAAGGGAAATACACAGCACAGTTCTCATCCATGAAACACACTGTGCTTTAGAGCAAGAAGCAAACACTTGCTTTCTACAGTCTCTATTACAGCAGGAAACATGAGTGTGCTCTGAACAAAAGAACTGTGTTTGCTACACACACGGACCATATCTAGTTCAACTCTGTTCTGGAACTGATAAAAAACACAGGTCCTCTAACATCCAAAGATTTTCACTTAAGGGCGAGAAATGTGTGAGCTTCGTGTACGATGTAGCTTCCTTTGAGGTAAAAAGTGAATGCATTTACCTGAAATGAAGTCCTGATTGTAGGAAGACATAGAGCATGGGATTTAACTCCACTTCTGAAGGTAAACAAATAGCACAGTTCTCATCCATGAAACACACTCTGCTATAGAGCAAGAAGCACACTCTTGCATTCTAGAATCTCTAATACAGCAGGAAATGTGAGTGTGCTCTGAAGAAAAGAACTGTGTTTCCTACAAACACGGACCATATCTAGGTCAACTCTGCTTCTGAAACTGATGCAAACCACAGCTCCTCTAACATCCAATGCTTTTCAGTTAAGAGCTAGAAACGTGTGAGCATCGTGAAATATGTAGCTTCCTTTGAGCTGAAAAGTGACTGCGTTTACCTGAAAAGAAGTCTTGCTTGTAGAAAGACACAGAGCCTGGGTTTTAACTCCATTTCTGAAGGGAAACAGAAAGCACAGTTCTCATCCATGAAACACACTCTGCTTTAGAGCAAGACGCACGGTCTTGCTTCTAGATTCTCTAAGACAGCAAGAAACGTGAGTGTTCTCAGAATAAATGAACTGAGTTTCCTACACACATGGACCATATCTAGTTCAACTATGCTTCTGAAACTGATACAAAACACAGGACCTCTAACATCCAATGCTTTTAAGTTAAGAGCAAGAACCGTGTGTTCTTGGTGAACAATGTAACTACATTTGAGCTGAAAAGGGACTGCTTTTAACTGAAATGAAGTCTTGCTTGTAGGAAGACACAGAGCCTGGGATTTAACTTCATGTCTGAAGGGAAACACACAGCATAGTTCTCATCCAGGAAACACACTCTGCTTTAGAGCAACAACCACGCTCTTGCTTTCTAGAGTCTCTAAGACAGCAAGAAAAGTGAGTGTGCTCAGAACAAAAGAACTGTATTTGCTACACACATGGATCATATCTAGTTAAAACTGCTTCTGAAACTGATACAAATCACAGATCCTCAAACCTCCAATGCTTTTCAGTTAAGAACTTGAAACGTGTGAGCTTCGTGAACAATGTTGCTTCGTATGAGCTGAAAAGTGACTGCGTTTTCCTGAGGCAAATTCTTGCTTGTAGTAAGACACAGAGCCTGGGATTTAACTCCACTTCTGAAGGTAAACACACAGCACAGTTCTCATCCATGAAACACACTCTGCTTTAGAGCAAGGAGCAAGCTCTTGCTTTCTAGAATCTCTAAGACAACAATAAACGTGAGTGTGCTCAGAACAAAAGAACTGTGTTTCCTACACACGGATCATATCTCGTTCAACTCTGCTTCTGAAACTGATACAAACCACAGGTCCTCTAACATCCATTGCTTTTCAGTTACGAGCGAGAAACGTGTGAGCTTTGTGAATGATGTAGCTTCGTTTGAGCAGAAAAGTGAGTGTGTTTACCTGAAGTGAAGTCTTGCTTGTAGGAAGACACAGAGCCAGGGATTTAACTCCATTTCTGAAGGTAAAAACACAGCAAAGTTCTCATCCATGAAACACACTCTGTTTAGAGCAACAAGCAAACTCTTGCATTCTAGTTTCTCTAATACTACAGGAAATTTGAGTGTGCTCTGAACAAAAGAACTGTGTTTCCTACACACATGGATCATATCTAGTTCAAGTCTGCTTTTGAAACTGATAAAAACCACAGGTCCTCTAAAATCCAATGCTTTGCAGTTAAGAGCGAGAAACGTGTGAGCTTCGTGAATGTTGAAGCTTTGTTTGAGCTGAAAAGTGACTGCGTTATCTGAAACGAAGTCTTGCTTATAGGAAGACACAGAGCCTGAGATTTAACAACATGTCAGAAGGGAAATACACAGCACAGTTCTCATCCATGAAACACACTGTGCTTTAGAGCAAGAAGCAAACACTTGCTTTCTACAGTCTCTATTACAGCAGGAAACATGAGTGTGCTCTGAACAAAAGAACTGTGTTTGCTACACACACGGACCATATCTAGTTCAACTCTGTTCTGGAACTGATAAAAAACACAGGTCCTCTAACATCCAATGATTTTCACTTAAGGGCGAGAAATGTGTGAGCTTCGTGTACGATGTAGCTTCCTTTGAGGTAAAAAGTGAATGCATTTACCTGAAATGAAGTCTTGATTGTAGGAAGACATAGAGCATGGGATTTAACTCCACTTCTGAAGGTAAACAAATAGCACAGTTCTCATCCATGAAACACACTCTGCTATAGAGCAAGAAGCACACTCTTGCATTCTAGAATCTCTAATACAGCAGGAAATGTGAGTGTGCTCTGAAAAAAAGAACTGTGTTTCCTACAAACACGGACCATATCTAGGTCAACTCTGCTTCTGAAACTGATGCAAACCACAGCTCCTCTAACATCCAATGCTTTTCAGTTAAGAGCTAGAAACGTGTGAGCATCGTGAAATATGTAGCTTCCTTTGAGCTGAAAAGTGACTGCGTTTACCTGAAAAGAAGTCTTGCTTGTAGAAAGACACAGAGCCTGGGTTTTAACTCCATTTCTGAAGGGAAACAGAAAGCACAGTTCTCATCCATGAAACACACTCTGCTTTAGAGCAAGACGCACGGTCTTGCTTCTAGATTCTCTAAGACAGCAAGAAACGTGAGTGTTCTCAGAATAAATGAACTGAGTTTCCTACACACATGGACCATATCTAGTTCAACTATGCTTCTGAAACTGATACAAAACACAGGACCTCTAACATCCAATGCTTTTAAGTTAAGAGCAAGAACCGTGTGTTCTTGGTGAACAATGTAACTACATTTGAGCTGAAAAGGGACTGCTTTTAACTGAAATGAAGTCTTGCTTGTAGGAAGACACAGAGCCTGGGATTTAACTCCATGTCTGAAGGGAAACACACAGCATAGTTCTCATCCAGGAAACACACTCTGCTTTAGAGCAACAACCACGCTCTTGCTTTCTAGAGTCTCTAAGACAGCAAGAAAAGTGAGTGTGCTCAGAACAAAAGAACTGTGTTTGCTACACACATGGATCATATCTAGTTAAAACTGCTTCTGAAACTGATACAAATCACAGATCCTCAAACCTCCAATGCTTTTCAGTTAAGAACTTGAAACGTGTGAGCTTCGTGAACAATGTTGCTTCGTATGAGCTGAAAAGTGACTGCGTTTTCCTGAGGCAAATTCTTGCTTGGAGTAAGACACAGAGCCTGGGATTTAACTCCACTTCTGAAGGTAAACACACAGCACAGTTCTCATCCATGAAACACACTCTGCTTTAGAGCAAGTAGCAAGCTCTTGCTTTCTAGAATCTCTAAGACAACAATAAACGTGAGTGTGCTCAGAACAAAAGAACTGTGTTTCCTACACACGGATCATATCTCGTTCAACTCTGCTTCTGAAACTGATACAAACCACAGGTCCTCTAACATCCATTGCTTTTCAGTTATGAGCGAGAAACGTGTGAGCTTTGTGAATGATGTAGCTTCGTTTGAGCAGAAAAGTGAGTGTGTTTACCTGAAGTGAAGTCTTGCTTGTAGGAAGACACAGAGCCAGGGATTTAACTCCATTTCTGAAGGTAAAAACACAGCAAAGTTCTCATCCATGAAACACACTCTGTTTAGAGCAACAAGCAAACTCTTGCATTCTAGTTTCTCTAATACTACAGGAAATTTGAGTGTGCTCTGAACAAAAGAACTGTGTTTCCTACACACATGGATCATATCTAGTTCAAGTCTGCTTTTGAAACTGATAAAAACCACAGGTCCTCTAAAATCCAATGCTTTGCAGTTAAGAGCGAGAAACGTGTGAGCTTCGTGAATGTTGAAGCTTTGTTTGAGCTGAAAAGTGACTGCGTTATCTGAAACGAAGTCTTGCTTATAGGAAGACACAGAGCCTGAGATTTAACAACATGTCAGAAGGGAAATACACAGCACAGTTCTCATCCATGAAACACACTGTGCTTTAGAGCAAGAAGCAAACACTTGCTTTCTACAGTCTCTATTACAGCAGGAAACATGAGTGTGCTCTGAACAAAAGAACTGTGTTTGCTACACACACGGACCATATCTAGTTCAACTCTGTTCTGGAACTGATAAAAAACACAGGTCCTCTAACATCCAATGATTTTCACTTAAGGGCGAGAAATGTGTGAGCTTCGTGTACGATGTAGCTTCCTTTGAGGTAAAAAGTGAATGCATTTACCTGAAATGAAGTCTTGATTGTAGGAAGACATAGAGCATGGGATTTAACTCCACTTCTGAAGGTAAACAAATAGCACAGTTCTCATCCATGAAACACACTCTGCTATAGAGCAAGAAGCACACTCTTGCATTCTAGAATCTCTAATACAGCAGGAAATGTGAGTGTGCTCTGAAAAAAAGAACTGTGTTTCCTACAAACACGGACCATATCTAGGTCAACTCTGCTTCTGAAACTGATGCAAACCACAGCTCCTCTAACATCCAATGCTTTTCAGTTAAGAGCTAGAAACGTGTGAGCATCGTGAAATATGTAGCTTCCTTTGAGCTGAAAAGTGACTGCGTTTACCTGAAAAGAAGTCTTGCTTGTAGAAAGACACAGAGCCTGGGTTTTAACTGCATTTCTGAAGGGAAACAGAAAGCACAGTTCTCATCCATGAAACACACTCTGCTTTAGAGCAAGACGCACGGTCTTGCTTCTAGATTCTCTAAGACAGCAAGAAACGTGAGTGTTCTCAGAATAAATGAACTGAGTTTCCTACACACATGGACCATATCTAGTTCAACTATGCTTCTGAAACTGATACAAAACACAGGACCTCTAACATCCAATGCTTTTAAGTTAAGAGCAAGAACCGTGTGTTCTTGGTGAACAATGTAACTACATTTGAGCTGAAAAGGGACTGCTTTTAACTGAAATGAAGTCTTGCTTGTAGGAAGACACAGAGCCTGGGATTTAACTCCATGTCTGAAGGGAAACACACAGCATAGTTCTCATCCAGGAAACACACTCTGCTTTAGAGCAACAACCACGCTCTTGCTTTCTAGAGTCTCTAAGACAGCAAGAAAAGTGAGTGTGCTCAGAACAAAAGAACTGTGTTTGCTACACACATGGATCATATCTAGTTAAAACTGCTTCTGAAACTGATACAAATCACAGATCCTCAAACCTCCAATGCTTTTCAGTTAAGAACTTGAAACGTGTGAGCTTCGTGAACAATGTTGCTTCGTATGAGCTAAAAAGTGACTGCGTTTTCCTGAGGCAAATTCTTGCTTGGAGTAAGACACAGAGCCTGGGATTTAACTCCACTTCTGAAGGTAAACACACAGCACAGTTCTCATCCATGAAACACACTCTGCTTTAGAGCAAGGAGCAAGCTCTTGCTTTCTAGAATCTCTAAGACAACAATAAACGTGAGTGTGCTCAGAACAAAAGAACTGTGTTTCCTACACACGGATCATATCTCGTTCAACTCTGCTTCTGAAACTGATACAAACCACAGGTCCTCTAACATCCATTGCTTTTCAGTTACGAGCGAGAAACGTGTGAGCTTTGTGAATGATGTAGCTTCGTTTGAGCAGAAAAGTGAGTGTGTTTACCTGAAGTGAAGTCTTGCTTGTAGGAAGACACAGAGCCAGGGATTTAACTCCATTTCTGAAGGTAAAAACACAGCAAAGTTCTCATCCATGAAACACACTCTGTTTAGAGCAACAAGCAAACTCTTGCATTCTAGTTTCTCTAATACTACAGGAAATTTGAGTGTGCTCTGAACAAAAGAACTGTGTTTCCTACACACATGGATCATATCTAGTTCAAGTCTGCTTTTGAAAGTGATAAAAACCACAGGTCCTCTAAAATCCAATGCTTTGCAGTTAAGAGCGAGAAACGTGTGAGCTTCGTGAATGTTGAAGCTTTGTTTGAGCTGAAAAGTGACTGCGTTATCTGAAACGAAGTCTTGCTTATAGGAAGACACAGAGCCTGAGATTTAACAACATGTCAGAAGGGAAATACACAGCACAGTTCTCATCCATGAAACACACTGTGCTTTAGAGCAAGAAGCAAACACTTGCTTTCTACAGTCTCTATTACAGCAGGAAACATGAGTGTGCTCTGAACAAAAGAACTGTGTTTGCTACACACACGGACCATATCTAGTTCAACTCTGTTCTGGAACTGATAAAAAACACAGGTCCTCTAACATCCAATGATTTTCACTTAAGGGCGAGAAATGTGTGAGCTTCGTGTACGATGTAGCTTCCTTTGAGGTAAAAAGTGAATGCATTTACCTGAAATGAAGTCTTGATTGTAGGAAGACATAGAGCATGGGATTTAACTCCACTTCTGAAGGTAAACAAATAGCACAGTTCTCATCCATGAAACACACTCTGCTATAGAGCAAGAAGCACACTCTTGCATTCTAGAATCTCTAATACAGCAGGAAATGTGAGTGTGCTCTGAAAAAAAGAACTGTGTTTCCTACAAACACGGACCATATCTAGGTCAACTCTGCTTCTGAAACTGATGCAAACCACAGCTCCTCTAACATCCAATGCTTTTCAGTTAAGAGCTAGAAACGTGTGAGCATCGTGAAATATGTAGCTTCCTTTGAGCTGAAAAGTGACTGCGTTTACCTGAAAAGAAGTCTTGCTTGTAGAAAGACACAGAGCCTGGGTTTTAACTCCATTTCTGAAGGGAAACAGAAAGCACAGTTCTCATCCATGAAACACACTCTGCTTTAGAGCAAGACACACGGTCTTGCTTCTAGATTCTCTAAGACAGCAAGAAACGTGAGTGTTCTCAGAATAAAAGAACTGAGTTTCCTACACACATGGACCGTATCTAGTTCAACTATGCTTCTGAAACTGATACAAAACACAGGACCTCTAACATTCAATGCTTTGAAGTTAAGAGCAAGAACCGTGTGTTCTTGGTGAACAATGTAACTACATTTGAGCTGAAAAGGGACTGCGTTTAACTGAAATGAAGTCTTGCTTGTAGGAAGACACAGAGCCTGAGATTTAACTCCATGTCTGAAGCGAAACACACAGCATAGTTCTCATCCAGGAAACACACTCTGCTTTACAGCAACAACCACGCTCTTGCTTTCTAGAGTCTCTAAGACAGCAAGAAAATTGAGTGTGCTCAGAACAAAAGAACTGTATTTGCTACACACATGGATCATATCTAGTTAAAACTGCTTCTGAAACTTATACAAATCACAGATCCACAAACCTCCAATGCTTTTCAGTTAAGAACTTGAAACGTGTGAGCTTCGTGAACAATGTTGCTTCGTATGAGCTGAAAAGTGACTGCGTTTTCCTGAGGCAAATTCTTGCTTGGAGTAAGACACAGAGCCTGGGATTTAACTCCACTTCTGAAGGTAAACACACAGCACAGTTCTCATCCATGAAACACACTCTGCTTTAGAGCAAGGAGCAAGCTCTTGCTTTCTAGAATCTCTAAGACAACAATAAACGTGAGTGTGCTCAGAACAAAAGAACTGTGTTTCCTACACACGGATCATATCTCGTTCAACTCTGCTTCTGAAACTGATACAAACCACAGGTCCTCTAACATCCATTGCTTTTCAGTTACGAGCGAGAAACGTGTGAGCTTTGTTAATGATGTAGCTTCGTTTGAGCAGAAAAGTGAGTGTGTTTACCTGAAGTGAAGTCTTGCTTGTAGGAAGACACAGAGCCAGGGATTTAACTCCATTTCTGAAGGTAAAAACACAGCAAAGTTCTCATCCATGAAACACACTCTGTTTAGAGCAACAAGCAAACTCTTGCATTCTAGTTTCTCTAATACTACAGGAAATTTGAGTGTGCTCTGAACAAAAGAACTGTGTTTCCTACACACATGGATCATATCTAGTTCAAGTCTGCTTTTGAAACTGATAAAAACCACAGGTCCTCTAAAATCCAATGCTTTGCAGTTAAGAGCGAGAAACGTGTGAGCTTCGTGAATGTTGAAGCTTTGTTTGAGCTGAAAAGTGACTGCGTTATCTGAAACGAAGTCTTGCTTATAGGAAGACACAGAGCCTGAGATTTAACAACATGTCAGAAGGGAAATACACAGCACAGTTCTCATCCATGAAACACACTGTGCTTTAGAGCAAGAAGCAAACACTTGCTTTCTACAGTCTCTATTACAGCAGGAAACATGAGTGTGCTCTGAACAAAAGAACTGTGTTTGCTACACACACGGACCATATCTAGTTCAACTCTGTTCTGGAACTGATAAAAAACACAGGTCCTCTAACATCCAATGATTTTCACTTAAGGGCGAGAAATGTGTGAGCTTCGTGTACGATGTAGCTTCCTTTGAGGTAAAAAGTGAATGCATTTACCTGAAATGAAGTCTTGATTGTAGGAAGACATAGAGCATGGGATTTAACTCCACTTCTGAAGGTAAACAAATAGCACAGTTTTCATCCATGAAACACACTCTGCTATAGAGCAAGAAGCACACTCTTGCATTCTAGAATCTCTAATACAGCAGGAAATGTGAGTGTGCTCTGAAAAAAAGAACTGTGTTTCCTACAAACACGGACCATATCTAGGTCAACTCTGCTTCTGAAACTGATGCAAACCACAGCTCCTCTAACATCCAATGCTTTTCAGTTAAGAGCTAGAAACGTGTGAGCATCGTGAAATATGTAGCTTCCTTTGAGCTGAAAAGTGACTGCGTTTACCTGAAAAGAAGTCTTGCTTGTAGAAAGACACAGAGCCTGGGTTTTAACTCCATTTCTGAAGGGAAACAGAAAGCACAGTTCTCATCCATGAAACACACTCTGCTTTAGAGCAAGACACACGGTCTTGCTTCTAGATTCTCTAAGACAGCAAGAAACGTGAGTGTTCTCAGAATAAATGAACTGAGTTTCCTACACACATGGACCATATCTAGTTCAACTATGCTTCTGAAACTGATACAAAACACAGGACCTCTAACATCCAATGCTTTTAAGTTAAGAGCAAGAACCGTGTGTTCTTGGTGAACAATGTAACTACATTTGAGCTGAAAAGGGACTGCTTTTAACTGAAATGAAGTCTTGCTTGTAGGAAGACACAGAGCCTGGGATTTAACTCCATGTCTGAAGGGAAACACACAGCATAGTTCTCATCCAGGAAACACACTCTGCTTTAGAGCAACAACCACGCTCTTGCTTTCTAGAGTCTCTAAGACAGCAAGAAAAGTGAGTGTGCTCAGAACAAAAGAACTGTGTTTGCTACACACATGGATCATATCTAGTTAAAACTGCTTCTGAAACTGATACAAATCACAGATCCTCAAACCTCCAATGCTTTTCAGTTAAGAACTTGAAACGTGTGAGCTTCGTGAACAATGTTGCTTCGTATGAGCTGAAAAGTGACTGCGTTTTCCTGAGGCAAATTCTTGCTTGGAGTAAGACACAGAGCCTGGGATTTAACTCCACTTCTGAAGGTAAACACACAGCACAGTTCTCATCCATGAAACACACTCTGCTTTAGAGCAAGGAGCAAGCTCTTGCTTTCTAGAATCTCTAAGACAACAATAAACGTGAGTGTGCTCAGAACAAAAGAACTGTGTTTCCTACACACGGATCATATCTCGTTCAACTCTGCTTCTGAAACTGATACAAACCACAGGTCCTCTAACATCCATTGCTTTTCAGTTACGAGCGAGAAACGTGTGAGCTTTGTGAATGATGTAGCTTCGTTTGAGCAGAAAAGTGAGTGTGTTTACCTGAAGTGAAGTCTTGCTTGTAGGAAGACACAGAGCCAGGGATTTAACTCCATTTCTGAAGGTAAAAACACAGCAAAGTTCTCATCCATGAAACACACTCTGTTTAGAGCAACAAGCAAACTCTTGCATTCTAGTTTCTCTAATACTACAGGAAATTTGAGTGTGCTCTGAACAAAAGAACTGTGTTTCCTACACACATGGATCATATCTAGTTCAAGTCTGCTTTTGAAAGTGATAAAAACCACAGGTCCTCTAAAATCCAATGCTTTGCAGTTAAGAGCGAGAAACGTGTGAGCTTCGTGAATGTTGAAGCTTTGTTTGAGCTGAAAAGTGACTGCGTTATCTGAAACGAAGTCTTGCTTATAGGAAGACACAGAGCCTGAGATTTAACAACATGTCAGAAGGGAAATACACAGCACAGTTCTCATCCATGAAACACACTGTGCTTTAGAGCAAGAAGCAAACACTTGCTTTCTACAGTCTCTATTACAGCAGGAAACATGAGTGTGCTCTGAACAAAAGAACTGTGTTTGCTACACACACGGACCATATCTAGTTCAACTCTGTTCTGGAACTGATAAAAAACACAGGTCCTCTAACATCCAATGATTTTCACTTAAGGGCGAGAAATGTGTGAGCTTCGTGTACGATGTAGCTTCCTTTGAGGTAAAAAGTGAATGCATTTACCTGAAATGAAGTCCTGATTGTAGGAAGACATAGAGCATGGGATTTAACTCCACTTCTGAAGGTAAACAAATAGCACAGTTCTCATCCATGAAACACACTCTGCTATAGAGCAAGAAGCACACTCTTGCATTCTAGAATCTCTAATACAGCAGGAAATGTGAGTGTGCTCTGAAAAAAAGAACTGTGTTTCCTACAAACACGGACCATATCTAGGTCAACTCTGCTTCTGAAACTGATGCAAACCACAGCTCCTCTAACATCCAATGCTTTTCAGTTAAGAGCTAGAAACGTGTGAGCATCGTGAAATATGTAGCTTCCTTTGAGCTGAAAAGTGACTGCGTTTACCTGAAAAGAAGTCTTGCTTGTAGAAAGACACAGAGCCTGGGTTTTAACTCCATTTCTGAAGGGAAACAGAAAGCACAGTTCTCATCCATGAAACACACTCTGCTTTAGAGCAAGACACACGGTCTTGCTTCTAGATTCTCTAAGACAGCAAGAAACGTGAGTGTTCTCAGAATAAAAGAACTGAGTTTCCTACACACATGGACCGTATCTAGTTCAACTATGCTTCTGAAACTGATACAAAACACAGGACCTCTAACATCCAATGCTTTGAAGTTAAGAGCAAGAACCGTGTGTTCTTGGTGAACAATGTAACTACATTTGAGCTGAAAAGGGACTGCGTTTAACTGAAATGAAGTCTTGCTTGTAGGAAGACACAGAGCCTGAGATTTAACTCCATGTCTGAAGCGAAACACACAGCATAGTTCTCATCCAGGAAACACACTCTGCTTTACAGCAACAACCACGCTCTTGCTTTCTAGAGTCTCTAAGACAGCAAGAAAATTGAGTGTGCTCAGAACAAAAGAACTGTATTTGCTACACACATGGATCATATCTAGTTAAAACTGCTTCTGAAACTTATACAAATCACAGATCCACAAACCTCCAATGCTTTTCAGTTAAGAACTTGAAACGTGTGAGCTTCGTGAACAATGTTGCTTCGTATGAGCTGAAAAGTGACTGCGTTTTCCTGAGGCAAATTCTTGCTTGTAGTAAGACACAAAGCCTGGAATTTAACTCCACTTCTGAAGGTAAACACACAGCACAGTTCTCATCCATGAAACACACTCTGCTTTAGAGCAAGGAGCAAGCTCTTGCTTTCTAGAATCTCTAAGACAACAATAAACGTGAGTGTGCTCAGAACAAAAGAACTGTGTTTCCTACACACGGATCATATCTCGTTCAACTCTGCTTCTGAAACTGATACAAACCACAGGTCCTCTAACATCCATTGCTTTTCAGTTACGAGCGAGAAACGTGTGAGCTTTGTGAATGATGTAGCTTCGTTTGAGCAGAAAAGTGAGTGTGTTTACCTGAAGTGAAGTCTTGCTTGTAGGAAGACACAGAGCCAGGGATTTAACTCCATTTCTGAAGGTAAAAACACAGCAAAGTTCTCATCCATGAAACACACTCTGTTTAGAGCAACAAGCAAACTCTTGCATTCTAGTTTCTCTAATACTACAGGAAATTTGAGTGTGCTCTGAACAAAAGAACTGTGTTTCCTACACACATGGATCATATCTAGTTCAAGTCTGCTTTTGAAACTGATAAAAACCACAGGTCCTCTAAAATCCAATGCTTTGCAGTTAAGAGCGAGAAACGTGTGAGCTTCGTGAATGTTGAAGCTTTGTTTGAGCTGAAAAGTGACTGCGTTATCTGAAACGAAGTCTTGCTTATAGGAAGACACAGAGCCTGAGATTTAACAACATGTCAGAAGGGAAATACACAGCACAGTTCTCATCCATGAAACACACTGTGCTTTAGAGCAAGAAGCAAACACTTGCTTTCTACAGTCTCTATTACAGCAGGAAACATGAGTGTGCTCTGAACAAAAGAACTGTGTTTGCTACACACACGGACCATATCTAGTTCAACTCTGTTCTGGAACTGATAAAAAACACAGGTCCTCTAACATCCAAAGATTTTCACTTAAGGGCGAGAAATGTGTGAGCTTCGTGTACGATGTAGCTTCCTTTGAGGTAAAAAGTGAATGCATTTACCTGAAATGAAGTCTTGATTGTAGGAAGACATAGAGCATGGGATTTAACTCCACTTCTGAAGGTAAACAAATAGCACAGTTCTCATCCATGAAACACACTCTGCTATAGAGCAAGAAGCACACTCTTGCATTCTAGAATCTCTAATACAGCAGGAAATGTGAGTGTGCTCTGAAGAAAAGAACTGTGTTTCCTACAAACACGGACCATATCTAGGTCAACTCTGCTTCTGAAACTGATGCAAACCACAGCTCCTCTAACATCCAATGCTTTTCAGTTAAGAGCTAGAAACGTGTGAGCATCGTGAAATATGTAGCTTCCTTTGAGCTGAAAAGTGACTGCGTTTACCTGAAAAGAAGTCTTGCTTGTAGAAAGACACAGAGCCTGGGTTTTAACTCCATTTCTGAAGGGAAACAGAAAGCACAGTTCTCATCCATGAAACACACTCTGCTTTAGAGCAAGACGCACGGTCTTGCTTCTAGATTCTCTAAGACAGCAAGAAACGTGAGTGTTCTCAGAATAAATGAACTGAGTTTCCTACACACATGGACCATATCTAGTTCAACTATGCTTCTGAAACTGATACAAAACACAGGACCTCTAACATCCAATGCTTTTAAGTTAAGAGCAAGAACCGTGTGTTCTTGGTGAACAATGTAACTACATTTGAGCTGAAAAGGGACTGCTTTTAACTGAAATGAAGTCTTGCTTGTAGGAAGACACAGAGCCTGGGATTTAACTTCATGTCTGAAGGGAAACACACAGCATAGTTCTCATCCAGGAAACACACTCTGCTTTAGAGCAACAACCACGCTCTTGCTTTCTAGAGTCTCTAAGACAGCAAGAAAAGTGAGTGTGCTCAGAACAAAATAACTGTATTTGCTACACACATGGATCATATCTAGTTCAAACTGCTTCTGAAACTGATACAAATCACAGATCCTCAAACCTCCAATGCTTTTCAGTTAAGAACTTGAAACGTGTGAGCTTCGTGAACAATGTTGCTTCGTATGAGCTGAAAAGTGACTGCGTTTTCCTGAGGCAAATTCTTGCTTGGAGTAAGACACAGAGCCTGGGATTTAACTCCACTTCTGAAGGTAAACACACAGCACAGTTCTCATCCATGAAACACACTCTGCTTTAGAGCAAGGAGCAAGCTCTTGCTTTCTAGAATCTCTAAGACAACAATAAACGTGAGTGTGCTCAGAACAAAAGAACTGTGTTTCCTACACACGGATCATATCTCGTTCAACTCTGCTTCTGAAACTGATACAAACCACAGGTCCTCTAACATCCATTGCTTTTCAGTTACGAGCGAGAAACGTGTGAGCTTTGTGAATGATGTAGCTTCGTTTGAGCAGAAAAGTGAGTGTGTTTACCTGAAGTGAAGTCTTGCTTGTAGGAAGACACAGAGCCAGGGATTTAACTCCATTTCTGAAGGTAAAAACACAGCAAAGTTCTCATCCATGAAACACACTCTGTTTAGAGCAACAAGCAAACTCTTGCATTCTAGTTTCTCTAATACTACAGGAAATTTGAGTGTGCTCTGAACAAAAGAACTGTGTTTCCTACACACATGGATCATATCTAGTTCAAGTCTGCTTTTGAAACTGATAAAAACCACAGGTCCTCTAAAATCCAATGCTTTGCAGTTAAGAGCGAGAAACGTGTGAGCTTCGTGAATGTTGAAGCTTTGTTTGAGCTGAAAAGTGACTGCGTTATCTGAAACGAAGTCTTGCTTATAGGAAGACACAGAGCCTGAGATTTAACAACATGTCAGAAGGGAAATACACAGCACAGTTCTCATCCATGAAACACACTGTGCTTTAGAGCAAGAAGCAAACACTTGCTTTCTACAGTCTCTATTACAGCAGGAAACATGAGTGTGCTCTGAACAAAAGAACTGTGTTTGCTACACACACGGACCATATCTAGTTCAACTCTGTTCTGGGACTGATAAAAAACACAGGTCCTCTAACATCCAAAGATTTTCACTTAAGGGCGAGAAATGTGTGAGCTTCGTGTACGATGTAGCTTCCTTTGAGGTAAAAAGTGAATGCATTTACCTGAAATGAAGTCTTGATTGTAGGAAGACATAGAGCATGGGATTTAACTCCACTTCTGAAGGTAAACAAATAGCACAGTTCTCATCCATGAAACACACTCTGCTATAGAGCAAGAAGCACACTCTTGCATTCTAGAATCTCTAATACAGCAGGAAATGTGAGTGTGCTCTGAAGAAAAGAACTGTGTTTCCTACAAACACGGACCATATCTAGGTCAACTCTGCTTCTGAAACTGATGCAAACCACAGCTCCTCTAACATCCAATGCTTTTCAGTTAAGAGCTAGAAACGTGTGAGCATCGTGAAATATGTAGCTTCCTTTGAGCTGAAAAGTGACTGCGTTTACCTGAAAAGAAGTCTTGCTTGTAGAAAGACACAGAGCCTGGGTTTTAACTCCATTTCTGAAGGGAAACAGAAAGCACAGTTCTCATCCATGAAACACACTCTGCTTTAGAGCAAGACGCACGGTCTTGCTTCTAGATTCTCTAAGACAGCAAGAAACGTGAGTGTTCTCAGAATAAATGAACTGAGTTTCCTACACACATGGACCATATCTAGTTCAACTATGCTTCTGAAACTGATACAAAACACAGGACCTCTAACATCCAATGCTTTTAAGTTAAGAGCAAGAACCGTGTGTTCTTGGTGAACAATGTAACTACATTTGAGCTCAAAAGGGACTGCTTTTAACTGAAATGAAGTCTTGCTTGTAGGAAGACACAGAGCCTGGGATTTAACTCCATGTCTGAAGGGAAACACACAGCATAGTTCTCATCCAGGAAACACACTCTGCTTTAGAGCAACAACCACGCTCTTGCTTTCTAGAGTCTCTAAGACAGCAAGAAAAGTGAGTGTGCTCAGAACAAAATAACTGTATTTGCTACACACATGGATCATATCTAGTTCAAACTGCTTCTGAAACTGATACAAATCACAGATCCTCAAACCTCCAATGCTTTTCAGTTAAGAACTTGAAACGTGTGAGCTTCGTGAACAATGTTGCTTCGTATGAGCTGAAAAGTGACTGCGTTTTCCTGAGGCAAATTCTTGCTTGGAGTAAGACACAGAGCCTGGGATTTAACTCCACTTCTGAAGGTAAACACACAGCACAGTTCTCATCCATGAAACACACTCTGCTTTAGAGCAAGGAGCAAGCTCTTGCTTTCTAGAATCTCTAAGACAACAATAAACGTGAGTGTGCTCAGAACAAAAGAACTGTGTTTCCTACACACGGATCATATCTCGTTCAACTCTGCTTCTGAAACTGATACAAACCACAGGTCCTCTAACATCCATTGCTTTTCAGTTACGAGCGAGAAACGTGTGAGCTTTGTGAATGATGTAGCTTCGTTTGAGCAGAAAAGTGAGTGTGTTTACCTGAAGTGAAGTCTTGCTTGTAGGAAGACACAGAGCCAGGGATTTAACTCCATTTCTGAAGGTAAAAACACAGCAAAGTTCTCATCCATGAAACACACTCTGTTTAGAGCAACAAGCAAACTCTTGCATTCTAGTTTCTCTAATACTACAGGAAATTTGAGTGTGCTCTGAACAAAAGAACTGTGTTTCCTACACACATGGATCATATCTAGTTCAAGTCTGCTTTTGAAACTGATAAAAACCACAGGTCCTCTAAAATCCAATGCTTTGCAGTTAAGAGCGAGAAACGTGTGAGCTTCGTGAATGTTGAAGCTTTGTTTGAGCTGAAAAGTGACTGCGTTATCTGAAACGAAGTCTTGCTTATAGGAAGACACAGAGCCTGAGATTTAACAACATGTCAGAAGGGAAATACACAGCACAGTTCTCATCCATGAAACACACTGTGCTTTAGAGCAAGAAGCAAACACTTGCTTTCTACAGTCTCTATTACAGCAGGAAACATGAGTGTGCTCTGAACAAAAGAACTGTGTTTGCTACACACACGGACCATATCTAGTTCAACTCTGTTCTGGAACTGATAAAAAACACAGGTCCTCTAACATCCAATGATTTTCACTTAAGGGCGAGAAATGTGTGAGCTTCGTGTACGATGTAGCTTCCTTTGAGGTAAAAAGTGAATGCATTTACCTGAAATGAAGTCTTGATTGTAGGAAGACATAGAGCATGGGATTTAACTCCACTTCTGAAGGTAAACAAATAGCACAGTTCTCATCCATGAAACACACTCTGCTATAGAGCAAGAAGCACACTCTTGCATTCTAGAATCTCTAATACAGCAGGAAATGTGAGTGTGCTCTGAAAAAAAGAACTGTGTTTCCTACAAACACAGACCATATCTAGGTCAACTCTGCTTCTGAAACTGATGCAAACCACAGCTCCTCTAACATCCAATGCTTTTCAGTTAAGAGCTAGAAACGTGTGAGCATCGTGAAATATGTAGCTTCCTTTGAGCTGAAAAGTGACTGCGTTTACCTGAAAAGAAGTCTTGCTTGTAGAAAGACACAGAGCCTGGGTTTTAACTCCATTTCTGAAGGGAAACAGAAAGCACAGTTCTCATCCATGAAACACACTCTGCTTTAGAGCAAGACACACGGTCTTGCTTCTAGATTCTCTAAGACAGCAAGAAACGTGAGTGTTCTCAGAATAAAAGAACTGAGTTTCCTACACACATGGACCGTATCTAGTTCAACTATGCTTCTGAAACTGATACAAAACACAGGACCTCTAACATCCAATGCTTTGAAGTTAAGAGCAAGAACCGTGTGTTCTTGGTGAACAATGTAACTACATTTGAGCTGAAAAGGGACTGCGTTTAACTGAAATGAAGTCTTGCTTGTAGGAAGACACAGAGCCTGAGATTTAACTCCATGTCTGAAGCGAAACACACAGCATAGTTCTCATCCAGGAAACACACTCTGCTTTACAGCAACAACCACGCTCTTGCTTTCTAGAGTCTCTAAGACAGCAAGAAAATTGAGTGTGCTCAGAACAAAAGAACTGTATTTGCTACACACATGGATCATATCTAGTTAAAACTGCTTCTGAAACTTATACAAATCACAGATCCACAAACCTCCAATGCTTTTCAGTTAAGAACTTGAAACGTGTGAGCTTCGTGAACAATGTTGCTTCGTATGAGCTGAAAAGTGACTGCGTTTTCCTGAGGCAAATTCTTGCTTGTAGTAAGACACAAAGCCTGGAATTTAACTCCACTTCTGAAGGTAAACACACAGCACAGTTCTCATCCATGAAACACACTCTGCTTTAGAGCAAGGAGCAAGCTCTTGCTTTCTAGAATCTCTAAGACAACAATAAACGTGAGTGTGCTCAGAACAAAAGAACTGTGTTTCCTACACACGGATCATATCTCGTTCAACTCTGCTTCTGAAACTGATACAAACCACAGGTCCTCTAACATCCATTGCTTTTCAGTTACGAGCGAGAAACGTGTGAGCTTTGTGAATGATGTAGCTTCGTTTGAGCAGAAAAGTGAGTGTGTTTACCTGAAGTGAAGTCTTGCTTGTAGGAAGACACAGAGCCAGGGATTTAACTCCATTTCTGAAGGTAAAAACACAGCAAAGTTCTCATCCATGAAACACACTCTGTTTAGAGCAACAAGCAAACTCTTGCATTCTAGTTTCTCTAATACTACAGGAAATTTGAGTGTGCTCTGAACAAAAGAACTGTGTTTCCTACACACATGGATCATATCTAGTTCAAGTCTGCTTTTGAAACTGATAAAAACCACAGGTCCTCTAAAATCCAATGCTTTGCAGTTAAGAGCGAGAAACGTGTGAGCTTCGTGAATGTTGAAGCTTTGTTTGAGCTGAAAAGTGACTGCGTTATCTGAAACGAAGTCTTGCTTATAGGAAGACACAGAGCCTGAGATTTAACAACATGTCAGAAGGGAAATACACAGCACAGTTCTCATCCATGAAACACACTGTGCTTTAGAGCAAGAAGCAAACACTTGCTTTCTACAGTCTCTATTACAGCAGGAAACATGAGTGTGCTCTGAACAAAAGAACTGTGTTTGCTACACACACGGACCATATCTAGTTCAACTCTGTTCTGGAACTGATAAAAAACACAGGTCCTCTAACATCCAAAGATTTTCACTTAAGGGCGAGAAATGTGTGAGCTTCGTGTACGATGTAGCTTCCTTTGAGGTAAAAAGTGAATGCATTTACCTGAAATGAAGTCTTGATTGTAGGAAGACATAGAGCATGGGATTTAACTCCACTTCTGAAGGTAAACAAATAGCACAGTTCTCATCCATGAAACACACTCTGCTATAGAGCAAGAAGCACACTCTTGCATTCTAGAATCTCTAATACAGCAGGAAATGTGAGTGTGCTCTGAAGAAAAGAACTGTGTTTCCTACAAACACGGACCATATCTAGGTCAACTCTGCTTCTGAAACTGATGCAAACCACAGCTCCTCTAACATCCAATGCTTTTCAGTTAAGAGCTAGAAACGTGTGAGCATCGTGAAATATGTAGCTTCCTTTGAGCTGAAAAGTGACTGCGTTTACCTGAAAAGAAGTCTTGCTTGTAGAAAGACACAGAGCCTGGGTTTTAACTCCATTTCTGAAGGGAAACAGAAAGCACAGTTCTCATCCATGAAACACACTCTGCTTTAGAGCAAGACGCACGGTCTTGCTTCTAGATTCTCTAAGACAGCAAGAAACGTGAGTGTTCTCAGAATAAATGAACTGAGTTTCCTACACACATGGACCATATCTAGTTCAACTATGCTTCTGAAACTGATACAAAACACAGGACCTCTAACATCCAATGCTTTTAAGTTAAGAGCAAGAACCGTGTGTTCTTGGTGAACAATGTAACTACATTTGAGCTGAAAAGGGACTGCTTTTAACTGAAATGAAGTCTTGCTTGTAGGAAGACACAGAGCCTGGGATTTAACTTCATGTCTGAAGGGAAACACACAGCATAGTTCTCATCCAGGAAACACACTCTGCTTTAGAGCAACAACCACGCTCTTGCTTTCTAGAGTCTCTAAGACAGCAAGAAAAGTGAGTGTGCTCAGAACAAAATAACTGTATTTGCTACACACATGGATCATATCTAGTTCAAACTGCTTCTGAAACTGATACAAATCACAGATCCTCAAACCTCCAATGCTTTTCAGTTAAGAACTTGAAACGTGTGAGCTTCGTGAACAATGTTGCTTCGTATGAGCTGAAAAGTGACTGCGTTTTCCTGAGGCAAATTCTTGCTTGGAGTAAGACACAGAGCCTGGGATTTAACTCCACTTCTGAAGGTAAACACACAGCACAGTTCTCATCCATGAAACACACTCTGCTTTAGAGCAAGGAGCAAGCTCTTGCTTTCTAGAATCTCTAAGACAACAATAAACGTGAGTGTGCTCAGAACAAAAGAACTGTGTTTCCTACACACGGATCATATCTCGTTCAACTCTGCTTCTGAAACTGATACAAACCACAGGTCCTCTAACATCCATTGCTTTTCAGTTACGAGCGAGAAACGTGTGAGCTTTGTGAATGATGTAGCTTCGTTTGAGCAGAAAAGTGAGTGTGTTTACCTGAAGTGAAGTCTTGCTTGTAGGAAGACACAGAGCCAGGGATTTAACTCCATTTCTGAAGGTAAAAACACAGCAAAGTTCTCATCCATGAAACACACTCTGTTTAGAGCAACAAGCAAACTCTTGCATTCTAGTTTCTCTAATACTACAGGAAATTTGAGTGTGCTCTGAACAAAAGAACTGTGTTTCCTACACACATGGATCATATCTAGTTCAAGTCTGCTTTTGAAACTGATAAAAACCACAGGTCCTCTAAAATCCAATGCTTTGCAGTTAAGAGCGAGAAACGTGTGAGCTTCGTGAATGTTGAAGCTTTGTTTGAGCTGAAAAGTGACTGCGTTATCTGAAACGAAGTCTTGCTTATAGGAAGACACAGAGCCTGAGATTTAACAACATGTCAGAAGGGAAATACACAGCACAGTTCTCATCCATGAAACACACTGTGCTTTAGAGCAAGAAGCAAACACTTGCTTTCTACAGTCTCTATTACAGCAGGAAACATGAGTGTGCTCTGAACAAAAGAACTGTGTTTGCTACATACACGGACCATATCTGGTTCAACTCTGTTCTGGAACTGATAAAAAACACAGGTCCTCTAACATCCAAAGATTTTCACTTAAGGGCGAGAAATGTGTGAGCTTCGTGTACGATGTAGCTTCCTTTGAGGTAAAAAGTGAATGCATTTACCTGTAATGAAGTCTTGATTGTAGGAAGACATAGAGCATGGGATTTAACTCCACTTCTGAAGGTAAACAAATA
Source organism: Onychomys leucogaster (assembly GCA_949786385.1). Lineage (NCBI taxonomy): Eukaryota > Metazoa > Chordata > Mammalia > Rodentia > Cricetidae > Onychomys > Onychomys leucogaster. Next base: position 3,051,135 of record CATKUP010000044.1, read on the forward strand.
GCACAGTTCTCATCCATGAAACACACTCTGCTATAGAGCAAGAAGCACACTCTTGCATTCTAGAATCTCTAATACAGCAGGAAATGTGAGTGTGCTCTGAAGAAAAGAACTGTGTTTCCTACAAACACGGACCATATCTAGGTCAACTCTGCTTCTGAAACTGATGCAAACCACAGCTCCTCTAACATCCAATGCTTTTCAGTTAAGAGCTAGAAACGTGTGAGCATCGTGAAATATGTAGCTTCCTTTGAGCTGAAAAGTGACTGCGTTTACCTGAAAAGAAGTCTTGCTTGTAGAAAGACACAGAGCCTGGGTTTTAACTCCATTTCTGAAGGGAAACAGAAAGCACAGTTCTCATCCATGAAACACACTCTGCTTTAGAGCAAGACGCACGGTCTTGCTTCTAGATTCTCTAAGACAGCAAGAAACGTGAGTGTTCTCAGAATAAATGAACTGAGTTTCCTACACACATGGACCATATCTAGTTCAACTATGCTTCTGAAACTGATACAAAACACAGGACCTCTAACATCCAATGCTTTTAAGTTAAGAGCAAGAACCGTGTGTTCTTGGTGAACAATGTAACTACATTTGAGCTGAAAAGGGACTGCTTTTAACTGAAATGAAGTCTTGCTTGTAGGAAGACACAGAGCCTGGGATTTAACTCCATGTCTGAAGGGAAACACACAGCATAGTTCTCATCCAGGAAACACACTCTGCTTTAGAGCAACAACCACGCTCTTGCTTTCTAGAGTCTCTAAGACAGCAAGAAAAGTGAGTGTGCTCAGAACAAAATAACTGTATTTGCTACACACATGGATCATATCTAGTTCAAACTGCTTCTGAAACTGATACAAATCACAGATCCTCAAACCTCCAATGCTTTTCAGTTAAGAACTTGAAACGTGTGAGCTTCGTGAACAATGTTGCTTCGTATGAGCTGAAAAGTGACTGCGTTTTCCTGAGGCAAATTCTTGCTTGGAGTAAGACACAGAGCCTGGGATTTAACTCCACTTCTGAAGGTAAACACACAGCACAGTTCTCATCCATGAAACACACTCTGCTTTAGAGCAAGGAGCAAGCTCTTGCTTTCTAGAATCTCTAAGACAACAATAAACGTGAGTGTGCTCAGAACAAAAGAACTGTGTTTCCTACACACGGATCATATCTCGTTCAACTCTGCTTCTGAAACTGATACAAACCACAGGTCCTCTAACATCCATTGCTTTTCAGTTACGAGCGAGAAACGTGTGAGCTTTGTGAATGATGTAGCTTCGTTTGAGCAGAAAAGTGAGTGTGTTTACCTGAAGTGAAGTCTTGCTTGTAGGAAGACACAGAGCCAGGGATTTAACTCCATTTCTGAAGGTAAAAACACAGCAAAGTTCTCATCCATGAAACACACTCTGTTTAGAGCAACAAGCAAACTCTTGCATTCTAGTTTCTCTAATACTACAGGAAATTTGAGTGTGCTCTGAACAAAAGAACTGTGTTTCCTACACACATGGATCATATCTAGTTCAAGTCTGCTTTTGAAACTGATAAAAACCACAGGTCCTCTAAAATCCAATGCTTTGCAGTTAAGAGCGAGAAACGTGTGAGCTTCGTGAATGTTGAAGCTTTGTTTGAGCTGAAAAGTGACTGCGTTATCTGAAACGAAGTCTTGCTTATAGGAAGACACAGAGCCTGAGATTTAACAACATGTCAGAAGGGAAATACACAGCACAGTTCTCATCCATGAAACACACTGTGCTTTAGAGCAAGAAGCAAACACTTGCTTTCTACAGTCTCTATTACAGCAGGAAACATGAGTGTGCTCTGAACAAAAGAACTGTGTTTGCTACACACACGGACCATATCTAGTTCAACTCTGTTCTGGAACTGATAAAAAACACAGGTCCTCTAACATCCAATGATTTTCACTTAAGGGCGAGAAATGTGTGAGCTTCGTGTACGATGTAGCTTCCTTTGAGGTAAAAAGTGAATGCATTTACCTGAAATGAAGTCTTGATTGTAGGAAGACATAGAGCATGGGATTTAACTCCACTTCTGAAGGTAAACAAATAGCACAGTTCTCATCCATGAAACACACTCTGCTATAGAGCAAGAAGCACACTCTTGCATTCTAGAATCTCTAATACAGCAGGAAATGTGAGTGTGCTCTGAAAAAAAGAACTGTGTTTCCTACAAACACGGACCATATCTAGGTCAACTCTGCTTCTGAAACTGATGCAAACCACAGCTCCTCTAACATCCAATGCTTTTCAGTTAAGAGCTAGAAACGTGTGAGCATCGTGAAATATGTAGCTTCCTTTGAGCTGAAAAGTGACTGCGTTTACCTGAAAAGAAGTCTTGCTTGTAGAAAGACACAGAGCCTGGGTTTTAACTCCATTTCTGAAGGGAAACAGAAAGCACAGTTCTCATCCATGAAACACACTCTGCTTTAGAGCAAGACACACGGTCTTGCTTCTAGATTCTCTAAGACAGCAAGAAACGTGAGTGTTCTCAGAATAAAAGAACTGAGTTTCCTACACACATGGACCGTATCTAGTTCAACTATGCTTCTGAAACTGATACAAAACACAGGACCTCTAACATCCAATGCTTTGAAGTTAAGAGCAAGAACCGTGTGTTCTTGGTGAACAATGTAACTACATTTGAGCTGAAAAGGGACTGCGTTTAACTGAAATGAAGTCTTGCTTGTAGGAAGACACAGAGCCTGGGATTTAACTCCATGTCTGAAGGGAAACACACAGCATAGTTCTCATCCAGGAAACACACTCTGCTTTAGAGCAACAACCACGCTCTTGCTTTCTAGATTCTCTAAGACAGCAAGAAAAGTGAGTGTGCTCAGAACAAAAGAACTGTGTTTGCTACACACATGGATCATATCTAGTTAAAACTGCTTCTGAAACTGATACAAATCACAGATCCTCAAACCTCCAATGCTTTTCAGTTAAGAACTTGAAACGTGTGAGCTTCGTGAACAATGTTGCTTCGTATGAGCTGAAAAGTGACTGCGTTTTCCTGAGGCAAATTCTTGCTTGGAGTAAGACACAGAGCCTGGGATTTAACTCCACTTCTGAAGGTAAACACACAGCACAGTTCTCATCCATGAAACACACTCTGCTTTAGAGCAAGGAGCAAGCTCTTGCTTTCTAGAATCTCTAAGACAACAATAAACGTGAGTGTGCTCAGAACAAAAGAACTGTGTTTCCTACACACGGATCATATCTCGTTCAACTCTGCTTCTGAAACTGATACAAACCACAGGTCCTCTAACATCCATTGCTTTTCAGTTACGAGCGAGAAACGTGTGAGCTTTGTGAATGATGTAGCTTCGTTTGAGCAGAAAAGTGAGTGTGTTTACCTGAAGTGAAGTCTTGCTTGTAGGAAGACACAGAGCCAGGGATTTAACTCCATTTCTGAAGGTAAAAACACAGCAAAGTTCTCATCCATGAAACACACTCTGTTTAGAGCAACAAGCAAACTCTTGCATTCTAGTTTCTCTAATACTACAGGAAATTTGAGTGTGCTCTGAACAAAAGAACTGTGTTTCCTACACACATGGATCATATCTAGTTCAAGTCTGCTTTTGAAACTGATAAAAACCACAGGTCCTCTAAAATCCAATGCTTTGCAGTTAAGAGCGAGAAACGTGTGAGCTTCGTGAATGTTGAAGCTTTGTTTGAGCTGAAAAGTGACTGCGTTATCTGAAACGAAGTCTTGCTTATAGGAAGACACAGAGCCTGAGATTTAACAACATGTCAGAAGGGAAATACACAGCACAGTTCTCATCCATGAAACACACTGTGCTTTAGAGCAAGAAGCAAACACTTGCTTTCTACAGTCTCTATTACAGCAGGAAACATGAGTGTGCTCTGAACAAAAGAACTGTGTTTGCTACACACACGGACCATATCTAGTTCAACTCTGTTCTGGGACTGATAAAAAACACAGGTCCTCTAACATCCAAAGATTTTCACTTAAGGGCGAGAAATGTGTGAGCTTCGTGTACGATGTAGCTTCCTTTGAGGTAAAAAGTGAATGCATTTACCTGAAATGAAGTCTTGATTGTAGGAAGACATAGAGCATGGGATTTAACTCCACTTCTGAAGGTAAACAAATAGCACAGTTCTCATCCATGAAACACACTCTGCTATAGAGCAAGAAGCACACTCTTGCATTCTAGAATCTCTAATACAGCAGGAAATGTGAGTGTGCTCTGAAGAAAAGAACTGTGTTTCCTACAAACACGGACCATATCTAGGTCAACTCTGCTTCTGAAACTGATGCAAACCACAGCTCCTCTAACATCCAATGCTTTTCAGTTAAGAGCTAGAAACGTGTGAGCATCGTGAAATATGTAGCTTCCTTTGAGCTGAAAAGTGACTGCGTTTACCTGAAAAGAAGTCTTGCTTGTAGAAAGACACAGAGCCTGGGTTTTAACTCCATTTCTGAAGGGAAACAGAAAGCACAGTTCTCATCCATGAAACACACTCTGCTTTAGAGCAAGACGCGCGGTCTTGCTTCTAGATTCTCTAAGACAGCAAGAAACGTGAGTGTTCTCAGAATAAATGAACTGAGTTTCCTACACACATGGACCATATCTAGTTCAACTATGCTTCTGAAACTGATACAAAACACAGGACCTCTAACATCCAATGCTTTTAAGTTAAGAGCAAGAACCGTGTGTTCTTGGTGAACAATGTAACTACATTTGAGCTGAAAAGGGACTGCTTTTAACTGAAATGAAGTCTTGCTTGTAGGAAGACACAGAGCCTGGGATTTAACTCCATGTCTGAAGGGAAACACACAGCATAGTTCTCATCCAGGAAACACACTCTGCTTTAGAGCAACAACCACGCTCTTGCTTTCTAGAGTCTCTAAGACAGCAAGAAAAGTGAGTGTGCTCAGAACAAAATAACTGTATTTGCTACACACATGGATCATATCTAGTTCAAACTGCTTCTGAAACTGATACAAATCACAGATCCTCAAACCTCCAATGCTTTTCAGTTAAGAACTTGAAACGTGTGAGCTTCGTGAACAATGTTGCTTCGTATGAGCTGAAAAGTGACTGCGTTTTCCTGAGGCAAATTCTTGCTTGGAGTAAGACACAGAGCCTGGGATTTAACTCCACTTCTGAAGGTAAACACACAGCACAGTTCTCATCCATGAAACACACTCTGCTTTAGAGCAAGGAGCAAGCTCTTGCTTTCTAGAATCTCTAAGACAACAATAAACGTGAGTGTGCTCAGAACAAAAGAACTGTGTTTCCTACACACGGATCATATCTCGTTCAACTCTGCTTCTGAAACTGATACAAACCACAGGTCCTCTAACATCCATTGCTTTTCAGTTACGAGCGAGAAACGTGTGAGCTTTGTGAATGATGTAGCTTCGTTTGAGCAGAAAAGTGAGTGTGTTTACCTGAAGTGAAGTCTTGCTTGTAGGAAGACACAGAGCCAGGGATTTAACTCCATTTCTGAAGGTAAAAACACAGCAAAGTTCTCATCCATGAAACACACTCTGTTTAGAGCAACAAGCAAACTCTTGCATTCTAGTTTCTCTAATACTACAGGAAATTTGAGTGTGCTCTGAACAAAAGAACTGTGTTTCCTACACACATGGATCATATCTAGTTCAAGTCTGCTTTTGAAACTGATAAAAACCACAGGTCCTCTAAAATCCAATGCTTTGCAGTTAAGAGCGAGAAACGTGTGAGCTTCGTGAATGTTGAAGCTTTGTTTGAGCTGAAAAGTGACTGCGTTATCTGAAACGAAGTCTTGCTTATAGGAAGACACAGAGCCTGAGATTTAACAACATGTCAGAAGGGAAATACACAGCACAGTTCTCATCCATGAAACACACTGTGCTTTAGAGCAAGAAGCAAACACTTGCTTTCTACAGTCTCTATTACAGCAGGAAACATGAGTGTGCTCTGAACAAAAGAACTGTGTTTGCTACACACACGGACCATATCTAGTTCAACTCTGTTCTGGAACTGATAAAAAACACAGGTCCTCTAACATCCAATGATTTTCACTTAAGGGCGAGAAATGTGTGAGCTTCGTGTACGATGTAGCTTCCTTTGAGGTAAAAAGTGAATGCATTTACCTGAAATGAAGTCTTGATTGTAGGAAGACATAGAGCATGGGATTTAACTCCACTTCTGAAGGTAAACAAATAGCACAGTTCTCATCCATGAAACACACTCTGCTATAGAGCAAGAAGCACACTCTTGCATTCTAGAATCTCTAATACAGCAGGAAATGTGAGTGTGCTCTGAAAAAAAGAACTGTGTTTCCTACAAACACGGACCATATCTAGGTCAACTCTGCTTCTGAAACTGATGCAAACCACAGCTCCTCTAACATCCAATGCTTTTCAGTTAAGAGCTAGAAACGTGTGAGCATCGTGAAATATGTAGCTTCCTTTGAGCTGAAAAGTGACTGCGTTTACCTGAAAAGAAGTCTTGCTTGTAGAAAGACACAGAGCCTGGGTTTTAACTCCATTTCTGAAGGGAAACAGAAAGCACAGTTCTCATCCATGAAACACACTCTGCTTTAGAGCAAGACACACGGTCTTGCTTCTAGATTCTCTAAGACAGCAAGAAACGTGAGTGTTCTCAGAATAAAAGAACTGAGTTTCCTACACACATGGACCGTATCTAGTTCAACTATGCTTCTGAAACTGATACAAAACACAGGACCTCTAACATCCAATGCTTTGAAGTTAAGAGCAAGAACCGTGTGTTCTTGGTGAACAATGTAACTACATTTGAGCTGAAAAGGGACTGCGTTTAACTGAAATGAAGTCTTGCTTGTAGGAAGACACAGAGCCTGGGATTTAACTCCATGTCTGAAGGGAAACACACAGCATAGTTCTCATCCAGGAAACACACTCTGCTTTAGAGCAACAACCACGCTCTTGCTTTCTAGATTCTCTAAGACAGCAAGAAAAGTGAGTGTGCTCAGAACAAAAGAACTGTGTTTGCTACACACATGGATCATATCTAGTTAAAACTGCTTCTGAAACTGATACAAATCACAGATCCTCAAACCTCCAATGCTTTTCAGTTAAGAACTTGAAACGTGTGAGCTTCGTGAACAATGTTGCTTCGTATGAGCTGAAAAGTGACTGCGTTTTCCTGAGGCAAATTCTTGCTTGGAGTAAGACACAGAGCCTGGGATTTAACTCCACTTCTGAAGGTAAACACACAGCACAGTTCTCATCCATGAAACACACTCTGCTTTAGAGCAAGGAGCAAGCTCTTGCTTTCTAGAATCTCTAAGACAACAATAAACGTGAGTGTGCTCAGAACAAAAGAACTGTGTTTCCTACACACGGATCATATCTCGTTCAACTCTGCTTCTGAAACTGATACAAACCACAGGTCCTCTAACATCCATTGCTTTTCAGTTACGAGCGAGAAACGTGTGAGCTTTGTGAATGATGTAGCTTCGTTTGAGCAGAAAAGTGAGTGTGTTTACCTGAAGTGAAGTCTTGCTTGTAGGAAGACACAGAGCCAGGGATTTAACTCCATTTCTGAAGGTAAAAACACAGCAAAGTTCTCATCCATGAAACACACTCTGTTTAGAGCAACAAGCAAACTCTTGCATTCTAGTTTCTCTAATACTACAGGAAATTTGAGTGTGCTCTGAACAAAAGAACTGTGTTTCCTACACACATGGATCATATCTAGTTCAAGTCTGCTTTTGAAACTGATAAAAACCACAGGTCCTCTAAAATCCAATGCTTTGCAGTTAAGAGCGAGAAACGTGTGAGCTTCGTGAATGTTGAAGCTTTGTTTGAGCTGAAAAGTGACTGCGTTATCTGAAACGAAGTCTTGCTTATAGGAAGACACAGAGCCTGAGATTTAACAACATGTCAGAAGGGAAATACACAGCACAGTTCTCATCCATGAAACACACTGTGCTTTAGAGCAAGAAGCAAACACTTGCTTTCTACAGTCTCTATTACAGCAGGAAACATGAGTGTGCTCTGAACAAAAGAACTGTGTTTGCTACACACACGGACCATATCTAGTTCAACTCTGTTCTGGAACTGATAAAAAACACAGGTCCTCTAACATCCAATGATTTTCACTTAAGGGCAAGAAATGTGTGAGCTTCGTGTACGATGTAGCTTCCTTTGAGGTAAAAAGTGAATGCATTTACCTGAAATGAAGTCTTGATTGTAGGAAGACATAGAGCATGGGATTTAACTCCACTTCTGAAGGTAAACAAATAGCACAGTTCTCATCCATGAAACACACTCTGCTATAGAGCAAGAAGCACACTCTTGCATTCTAGAATCTCTAATACAGCAGGAAATGTGAGTGTGCTCTGAAAAAAAGAACTGTGTTTCCTACAAACACGGACCATATCTAGGTCAACTCTGCTTCTGAAACTGATGCAAACCACAGCTCCTCTAACATCCAATGCTTTTCAGTTAAGAGCTAGAAACGTGTGAGCATCGTGAAATATGTAGCTTCCTTTGAGCTGAAAAGTGACTGCGTTTACCTGAAAAGAAGTCTTGCTTGTAGAAAGACACAGAGCCTGGGTTTTAACTCCATTTCTGAAGGGAAACAGAAAGCACAGTTCTCATCCATGAAACACACTCTGCTTTAGAGCAAGACGCCCGGTTTTGCTTCTAGATTCTCTAAGACAGCAAGAAACGTGAGTGTTCTCAGAATAAATGAACTGAGTTTCCTACACACATGGACCATATCTAGTTAAACTATGCTTCTGAAACTGATACAAAACACAGGACCTCTAACATCCAATGCTTTTAAGTTAAGAGCAAGAACCGTGTGTTCTTGGTGAACAATGTAACTACATTTGAGCTGAAAAGGGACTGCTTTTAACTGAAATGAAGTCTTGCTTGTAGGAAGACACAGAGCCTGGGATTTAACTCCATGTCTGAAGGGAAACACACAGCATAGTTCTCATCCAGGAAACACACTCTGCTTTAGAGCAACAACCACGCTCTTGCTTTCTAGAGTCTCTAAGACAGCAAGAAAAGTGAGTGTGCTCAGAACAAAAGAACTGTATTTGCTACACACATGGATCATATCTAGTTAAAACTGCTTCTGAAACTGATACAAATCACAGATCCTCAAACCTCCAATGCTTTTCAGTTAAGAACTTGAAACGTGTGAGCTTCGTGAACAATGTTGCTTCGTATGAGCTGAAAAGTGACTGCGTTTTCCTGAGGCAAATTCTTGCTTGGAGTAAGACACAGAGCCTGGGATTTAACTCCACTTCTGAAGGTAAACACACAGCACAGTTCTCATCCATGAAACACACTCTGCTTTAGAGCAAGGAGCAAGCTCTTGCTTTCTAGAATCTCTAAGACAACAATAAACGTGAGTGTGCTCAGAACAAAAGAACTGTGTTTCCTACACACGGATCATATCTCGTTCAACTCTGCTTCTGAAACTGATACAAACCACAGGTCCTCTAACATCCATTGCTTTTCAGTTACGAGCGAGAAACGTGTGAGCTTTGTGAATGATGTAGCTTCGTTTGAGCAGAAAAGTGAGTGTGTTTACCTGAAGTGAAGTCTTGCTTGTAGGAAGACACAGAGCCAGGGATTTAACTCCATTTCTGAAGGTAAAAACACAGCAAAGTTCTCATCCATGAAACACACTCTGTTTAGAGCAACAAGCAAACTCTTGCATTCTAGTTTCTCTAATACTACAGGAAATTTGAGTGTGCTCTGAACAAAAGAACTGTGTTTCCTACACACATGGATCATATCTAGTTCAAGTCTGCTTTTGAAACTGATAAAAACCACAGGTCCTCTAAAATCCAATGCTTTGCAGTTAAGAGCGAGAAACGTGTGAGCTTCGTGAATGTTGAAGCTTTGTTTGAGCTGAAAAGTGACTGCGTTATCTGAAATGAAGTCTTGCTTATAGGAAGACACAGAGCCTGCGATTTAACAACATGTCAGAAGGGAAATACACAGCACAGTTCTCATCCATGAAACACACTGTGCTTTAGAGCAAGAAGCAAACACTTGCTTTCTACAGTCTCTATTACAGCAGGAAACATGAGTGTGCTCTGAACAAAAGAACTGTGTTTGCTACACACACGGACCATATCTAGTTCAACTCTGTTCTGGAACTGATAAAAAAAACACAGGTCCTCTAACATCCAATGATTTTCACTTAAGGGCGAGAAATGTGTGAGCTTCGTGTACGATGTAGCTTCCTTTGAGGTAAAAAGTGAATGCATTTACCTGAAATGAAGTCTTGATTGTAGGAAGACATAGAGCATGGGATTTAACTCCACTTCTGAAGGTAAACAAATAGCACAGTTCTCATCCATGAAACACACTCTGCTATAGAGCAAGAAGCACACTCTTGCATTCTAGAATCTCTAATACAGCAGGAAATGTGAGTGTGCTCTGAAAAAAAGAACTGTGTTTCCTACAAACACGGACCATATCTAGGTCAACTCTGCTTCTGAAACTGATGCAAACCACAGCTCCTCTAACATCCAATGCTTTTCAGTTAAGAGCTAGAAACGTGTGAGCATCGTGAAATATGTAGCTTCCTTTGAGCTGAAAAGTGACTGCGTTTACCTGAAAAGAAGTCTTGCTTGTAGAAAGACACAGAGCCTGGGTTTTAACTCCATTTCTGAAGGGAAACAGAAAGCACAGTTCTCATCCATGAAACACACTCTGCTTTAGAGCAAGACGCACGGTCTTGCTTCTAGATTCTCTAAGACAGCAAGAAACGTGAGTGTTCTCAGAATAAAAGAACTGAGTTTCCTACACACATGGACCGTATCTAGTTCAACTATGCTTCTGAAACTGATACAAAACACAGGACCTCTAACATCCAATGCTTTTAAGTTAAGAGCAAGAACCGTGTGTTCTTGGTGAACAATGTAACTACATTTGAGCTGAAAAGGGACTGCGTTTAACTGAAATGAAGTCTTGCTTGTAGGAAGACACAGAGCCTGAGATTTAACTCCATGTCTGAAGCGAAACACACAGCATAGTTCTCATCCAGGAAACACACTCTGCTTTACAGCAACAACCACGCTCTTGCTTTCTAGAGTCTCTAAGACAGCAAGAAAATTGAGTGTGCTCAGAACAAAAGAACTGTATTCGCTACACACATGGATCATATCTAGTTAAAACTGCTTCTGAAACTTATACAAATCACAGATCCACAAACCTCCAATGCTTTTCAGTTAAGAACTTGAAACGTGTGAGCTTCGTGAACAATGTTGCTTCGTATGAGCTGAAAAGTGACTGCGATTTCCTGAGGCAAATTCTTGCTTGTAGTAAGACACAGAGCCTGGGATTTAACTCCACTTCTGAAGGTAAACACACAGCACAGTTCTCATCCATGAAACACACTCTGCTTTAGAGCAAGGAGCAAGCTCTTGCTTTCTAGAATCTCTAAGACAACAATAAACGTGAGTGTGCTCAGAACAAAAGAACTGTGTTTCCTACACACGGATCATATCTCGTTCAACTCTGCTTCTGAAACTGATACAAACCACAGGTCCTCTAACATCCATTGCTTTTCAGTTACGAGCGAGAAACGTGTGAGCTTTGTGAATGATGTAGCTTCGTTTGAGCAGAAAAGTGAGTGTGTTTACCTGAAGTGAAGTCTTGCTTGTAGGAAGACACAGAGCCAGGGATTTAACTCCATTTCTGAAGGTAAAAACACAGCAAAGTTCTCATCCATGAAACACACTCTGTTTAGAGCAACAAGCAAACTCTTGCATTCTAGTTTCTCTAATACTACAGGAAATTTGAGTGTGCTCTGAACAAAAGAACTGTGTTTCCTACACACATGGATCATATCTAGTTCAAGTCTGCTTTTGAAACTGATAAAAACCACAGGTCCTCTAAAATCCAATGCTTTGCAGTTAAGAGCGAGAAACGTGTGAGCTTCGTGAATGTTGAAGCTTTGTTTGAGCTGAAAAGTGACTGCGTTATCTGAAACGAAGTCTTGCTTATAGGAAGACACAGAGCCTGCGATTTAACAACATGTCAGAAGGGAAATACACAGCACAGTTCTCATCCATGAAACACACTGTGCTTTAGAGCAAGAAGCAAACACTTGCTTTCTACAGTCTCTATTACAGCAGGAAACATGAGTGTGCTCTGAACAAAAGAACTGTGTTTGCTACACACACGGACCATATCTAGTTCAACTCTGTTCTGGAACTGATAAAAAAACACAGGTCCTCTAACATCCAATGATTTTCACTTAAGGGCGAGAAATGTGTGAGCTTCGTGTACGATGTAGCTTCCTTTGAGGTAAAAAGTGAATGCATTTACCTGAAATGAAGTCTTGATTGTAGGAAGACATAGAGCATGGGATTTAACTCCACTTCTGAAGGTAAACAAATAGCACAGTTCTCATCCATGAAACACACTCTGCTATAGAGCAAGAAGCACACTCTTGCATTCTAGAATCTCTAATACAGCAGGAAATGTGAGTGTGCTCTGAAAAAAAGAACTGTGTTTCCTACAAACACGGACCATATCTAGGTCAACTCTGCTTCTGAAACTGATGCAAACCACAGCTCCTCTAACATCCAATGCTTTTCAGTTAAGAGCTAGAAACGTGTGAGCATCGTGAAATATGTAGCTTCCTTTGAGCTGAAAAGTGACTGCGTTTACCTGAAAAGAAGTCTTGCTTGTAGAAAGACACAGAGCCTGGGTTTTAACTCCATTTCTGAAGGGAAACAGAAAGCACAGTTCTCATCCATGAAACACACTCTGCTTTAGAGCAAGACGCACGGTCTTGCTTCTAGATTCTCTAAGACAGCAAGAAACGTGAGTGTTCTCAGAATAAAAGAACTGAGTTTCCTACACACATGGACCGTATCTAGTTCAACTATGCTTCTGAAACTGATACAAAACACAGGACCTCTAACATCCAATGCTTTTAAGTTAAGAGCAAGAACCGTGTGTTCTTGGTGAACAATGTAACTACATTTGAGCTGAAAAGGGACTGCGTTTAACTGAAATGAAGTCTTGCTTGTAGGAAGACACAGAGCCTGAGATTTAACTCCATGTCTGAAGCGAAACACACAGCATAGTTCTCATCCAGGAAACACACTCTGCTTTACAGCAACAACCACGCTCTTGCTTTCTAGAGTCTCTAAGACAGCAAGAAAATTGAGTGTGCTCAGAACAAAAGAACTGTATTCGCTACACACATGGATCATATCTAGTTAAAACTGCTTCTGAAACTTATACAAATCACAGATCCACAAACCTCCAATGCTTTTCAGTTAAGAACTTGAAACGTGTGAGCTTCGTGAACAATGTTGCTTCGTATGAGCTGAAAAGTGACTGCGATTTCCTGAGGCAAATTCTTGCTTGTAGTAAGACACAGAGCCTGGGATTTAACTCCACTTCTGAAGGTAAACACACAGCACAGTTCTCATCCATGAAACACACTCTGCTTTAGAGCAAGGAGCAAGCTCTTGCTTTCTAGAATCTCTAAGACAACAATAAACGTGAGTGTGCTCAGAACAAAAGAACTGTGTTTCCTACACACGGATCATATCTCGTTCAACTCTGCTTCTGAAACTGATACAAACCACAGGTCCTCTAACATCCATTGCTTTTCAGTTACGAGCGAGAAACGTGTGAGCTTTGTGAATGATGTAGCTTCGTTTGAGCAGAAAAGTGAGTGTGTTTACCTGAAGTGAAGTCTTGCTTGTAGGAAGACACAGAGCCAGGGATTTAACTCCATTTCTGAAGGTAAAAACACAGCAAAGTTCTCATCCATGAAACACACTCTGTTTAGAGCAACAAGCAAACTCTTGCATTCTAGTTTCTCTAATACTACAGGAAATTTGAGTGTGCTCTGAACAAAAGAACTGTGTTTCCTACACACATGGATCATATCTAGTTCAAGTCTGCTTTTGAAACTGATAAAAACCACAGGTCCTCTAAAATCCAATGCTTTGCAGTTAAGAGCGAGAAACGTGTGAGCTTCGTGAATGTTGAAGCTTTGTTTGAGCTGAAAAGTGACTGCGTTATCTGAAACGAAGTCTTGCTTATAGGAAGACACAGAGCCTGAGATTTAACAACATGTCAGAAGGGAAATACACAGCACAGTTCTCATCCATGAAACACACTGTGCTTTAGAGCAAGAAGCAAACACTTGCTTTCTACAGTCTCTATTACAGCAGGAAACATGAGTGTGCTCTGAACAAAAGAACTGTGTTTGCTACACACACGGACCATATCTAGTTCAACTCTGTTCTGGAACTGATAAAAAAACACAGGTCCTCTAACATCCAATGATTTTCACTTAAGGGCGAGAAATGTGTGAGCTTCGTGTACGATGTAGCTTCCTTTGAGGTAAAAAGTGAATGCATTTACCTGAAATGAAGTCTTGATTGTAGGAAGACATAGAGCATGGGATTTAACTCCACTTCTGAAGGTAAACAAATAGCACAGTTCTCATCCATGAAACACACTCTGCTATAGAGCAAGAAGCACACTCTTGCATTCTAGAATCTCTAATACAGCAGGAAATGTGAGTGTGCTCTGAAAAAAAGAACTGTGTTTCCTACAAACACGGACCATATCTAGGTCAACTCTGCTTCTGAAACTGATGCAAACCACAGCTCCTCTAACATCCAATGCTTTTCAGTTAAGAGCTAGAAACGTATGAGCATCGTGAAATATGTAGCTTCCTTTGAGCTGAAAAGTGACTGCGTTTACCTGAAAAGAAGTCTTGCTTGTAGAAAGACACAGAGCTTGGGTTTTAACTCCATTTCTGAAGGGAAACAGAAAGCACAGTTCTCATCCATGAAACACACTCTGCTTTAGAGCAAGACGCACGGTTTTGCTTCTAGATTCTCTAAGACAGCAAGAAACGTGAGTGTTCTCAGAATAAATGAACTGAGTTTCCTACACACATGGACCATATCTAGTTAAACTATGCTTCTGAAACTGATACAAAACACAGGACCTCTAACATCCAATGCTTTTAAGTTAAGAGCAAGAACCGTGTGTTATTGGTGAACAATGTAACTACATTTGAGCTGAAAAGGGACTGCTTTTAACTGAAATGAAGTCTTGCTTGTAGGAAGACACAGAGCCTGGGATTTAACTCCATGTCTGAAGGTAAACACACAGCATAGTTCTCATCCAGGAAACACACTCTGCTTTAGAGCAACAACCACGCTCTTGCTTTCTAGAGTCTCTAAGACAGCAAGAAAAGTGAGTGTGCTCAGAACAAAAGAACTGTATTTGCTACACACATGGATCATATCTAGTTCAAACTGCTTCTGAAACTGATACAAATCACAGATCCTCAAACCTCCAATGCTTTTCAGTTAAGAACTAGAAACGTGTGAGCTTCGTGAACAATGTTGCTTCGTATGAGCTGAAAAGTGACTGCGTTTTCCTGAGGCAAATTCTTGCTTGGAGTAAGACACAGAGCCTGGGATTTAACTCCACTTCTGAAGGTAAACACACAGCACAGTTCTCATCCATGAAACACACTCTGCTTTAGAGCAAGGAGCAAGCTCTTGCTTTCTAGAATCTCTAAGACAACAATAAACGTGAGTGTGCTCAGAACAAAAGAACTGTGTTTCCTACACACGGATCATATCTCGTTCAACTCTGCTTCTGAAACTGATACAAACCACAGGTCCTCTAACATCCATTGCTTTTCAGTTACGAGCGAGAAACGTGTGAGCTTTGTGAATGATGTAGCTTCGTTTGAGCAGAAAAGTGAGTGTGTTTACCTGAAGTGAAGTCTTGCTTGTAGGAAGACACAGAGCCAGGGATTTAACTCCATTTCTGAAGGTAAAAACACAGCAAAGTTCTCATCCATGAAACACACTCTGTTTAGAGCAACAAGCAAACTCTTGCATTCTAGTTTCTCTAATACTACAGGAAATTTGAGTGTGCTCTGAACAAAAGAACTGTGTTTCCTACACACATGGATCATATCTAGTTCAAGTCTGCTTTTGAAACTGATAAAAACCACAGGTCCTCTAAAATCCAATGCTTTGCAGTTAAGAGCGAGAAACGTGTGAGCTTCGTGAATGTTGAAGCTTTGTTTGAGCTGAAAAGTGACTGCGTTATCTGAAACGAAGTCTTGCTTATAGGAAGACACAGAGCCTGCGATTTAACAACATGTCAGAAGGGAAATACACAGCACAGTTCTCATCCATGAAACACACTGTGCTTTAGAGCAAGAAGCAAACACTTGCTTTCTACAGTCTCTATTACAGCAGGAAACATGAGTGTGCTCTGAACAAAAGAACTGTGTTTGCTACACACACGGACCATATCTAGTTCAACTCTGTTCTGGAACTGATAAAAAAACACAGGTCCTCTAACATCCAATGATTTTCACTTAAGGGCGAGAAATGTGTGAGCTTCGTGTACGATGTAGCTTCCTTTGAGGTAAAAAGTGAATGCATTTACCTGAAATGAAGTCTTGATTGTAGGAAGACATAGAGCATGGGATTTAACTCCACTTCTGAAGGTAAACAAATAGCACAGTTCTCATCCATGAAACACACTCTGCTATAGAGCAAGAAGCACACTCTTGCATTCTAGAATCTCTAATACAGCAGGAAATGTGAGTGTGCTCTGAAAAAAAGAACTGTGTTTCCTACAAACACGGACCATATCTAGGTCAACTCTGCTTCTGAAACTGATGCAAACCACAGCTCCTCTAACATCCAATGCTTTTCAGTTAAGAGCTAGAAACGTGTGAGCATCGTGAAATATGTAGCTTCCTTTGAGCTGAAAAGTGACTGCGTTTACCTGAAAAGAAGTCTTGCTTGTAGAAAGACACAGAGCCTGGGTTTTAACTCCATTTCTGAAGGGAAACAGAAAGCACAGTTCTCATCCATGAAACACACTCTGCTTTAGAGCAAGACGCACGGTCTTGCTTCTAGATTCTCTAAGACAGCAAGAAACGTGAGTGTTCTCAGAATAAAAGAACTGAGTTTCCTACACACATGGACCGTATCTAGTTCAACTATGCTTCTGAAACTGATACAAAACACAGGACCTCTAACATCCAATGCTTTTAAGTTAAGAGCAAGAACCGTGTGTTCTTGGTGAACAATGTAACTACATTTGAGCTGAAAAGGGACTGCTTTTAACTGAAATGAAGTCTTGCTTGTAGGAAGACACAGAGCCTGAGATTTAACTCCATGTCTGAAGCGAAACACACAGCATAGTTCTCATCCAGGAAACACACTCTGCTTTACAGCAACAACCACGCTCTTGCTTTCTAGAGTCTCTAAGACAGCAAGAAAATTGAGTGTGCTCAGAACAAAAGAACTGTATTCGCTACACACATGGATCATATCTAGTTAAAACTGCTTCTGAAACTTATACAAATCACAGATCCACAAACCTCCAATGCTTTTCAGTTAAGAACTTGAAACGTGTGAGCTTCGTGAACAATGTTGCTTCG
This sequence comes from Onychomys leucogaster, assembly GCA_949786385.1. Taxonomy (NCBI): domain Eukaryota; kingdom Metazoa; phylum Chordata; class Mammalia; order Rodentia; family Cricetidae; genus Onychomys; species Onychomys leucogaster. The sequence goes on from CATKUP010000044.1 coordinate 3,068,578, forward strand.
TATGAGCTGAAAAGTGACTGCGATTTCCTGAGGCAAATTCTTGCTTGTAGTAAGACACAGAGCCTGGGATTTAACTCCACTTCTGAAGGTAAACACACAGCACAGTTCTCATCCATGAAACACACTCTGCTTTAGAGCAAGGAGCAAGCTCTTGCTTTCTAGAATCTCTAAGACAACAATAAACGTGAGTGTGCTCAGAACAAAAGAACTGTGTTTCCTACACACGGATCATATCTCGTTCAACTCTGCTTCTGAAACTGATACAAACCACAGGTCCTCTAACATCCATTGCTTTTCAGTTACGAGCGAGAAACGTGTGAGCTTTGTGAATGATGTAGCTTCGTTTGAGCAGAAAAGTGAGTGTGTTTACCTGAAGTGAAGTCTTGCTTGTAGGAAGACACAGAGCCAGGGATTTAACTCCATTTCTGAAGGTAAAAACACAGCAAAGTTCTCATCCATGAAACACACTCTGTTTAGAGCAACAAGCAAACTCTTGCATTCTAGTTTCTCTAATACTACAGGAAATTTGAGTGTGCTCTGAACAAAAGAACTGTGTTTCCTACACACATGGATCATATCTAGTTCAAGTCTGCTTTTGAAAGTGATAAAAACCACAGGTCCTCTAAAATCCAATGCTTTGCAGTTAAGAGCGAGAAACGTGTGAGCTTCGTGAATGTTGAAGCTTTGTTTGAGCTGAAAAGTGACTGCGTTATCTGAAACGAAGTCTTGCTTATAGGAAGACACAGAGCCTGAGATTTAACAACATGTCAGAAGGGAAATACACAGCACAGTTCTCATCCATGAAACACACTGTGCTTTAGAGCAAGAAGCAAACACTTGCTTTCTACAGTCTCTATTACAGCAGGAAACATGAGTGTGCTCTGAACAAAAGAACTGTGTTTGCTACACACACGGACCATATCTAGTTCAACTCTGTTCTGGAACTGATAAAAAAACACAGGTCCTCTAACATCCAATGATTTTCACTTAAGGGCGAGAAATGTGTGAGCTTCGTGTACGATGTAGCTTCCTTTGAGGTAAAAAGTGAATGCATTTACCTGAAATGAAGTCTTGATTGTAGGAAGACATAGAGCATGGGATTTAACTCCACTTCTGAAGGTAAACAAATAGCACAGTTCTCATCCATGAAACACACTCTGCTATAGAGCAAGAAGCACACTCTTGCATTCTAGAATCTCTAATACAGCAGGAAATGTGAGTGTGCTCTGAAAAAAAGAACTGTGTTTCCTACAAACACGGACCATATCTAGGTCAACTCTGCTTCTGAAACTGATGCAAACCACAGCTCCTCTAACATCCAATGCTTTTCAGTTAAGAGCTAGAAACGTGTGAGCATCGTGAAATATGTAGCTTCCTTTGAGCTGAAAAGTGACTGCGTTTACCTGAAAAGAAGTCTTGCTTGTAGAAAGACACAGAGCCTGGGTTTTAACTCCATTTCTGAAGGGAAACAGAAAGCACAGTTCTCATCCATGAAACACACTCTGCTTTAGAGCAAGACGCACGGTCTTGCTTCTAGATTCTCTAAGACAGCAAGAAACGTGAGTGTTCTCAGAATAAAAGAACTGAGTTTCCTACACACATGGACCGTATCTAGTTCAACTATGCTTCTGAAACTGATACAAAACACAGGACCTCTAACATCCAATGCTTTTAAGTTAAGAGCAAGAACCGTGTGTTCTTGGTGAACAATGTAACTACATTTGAGCTGAAAAGGGACTGCGTTTAACTGAAATGAAGTCTTGCTTGTAGGAAGACACAGAGCCTGAGATTTAACTCCATGTCTGAAGCGAAACACACAGCATAGTTCTCATCCAGGAAACACACTCTGCTTTACAGCAACAACCACGCTCTTGCTTTCTAGAGTCTCTAAGACAGCAAGAAAATTGAGTGTGCTCAGAACAAAAGAACTGTATTCGCTACACACATGGATCATATCTAGTTAAAACTGCTTCTGAAACTTATACAAATCACAGATCCACAAACCTCCAATGCTTTTCAGTTAAGAACTTGAAACGTGTGAGCTTCGTGAACAATGTTGCTTCGTATGAGCTGAAAAGTGACTGCGATTTCCTGAGGCAAATTCTTGCTTGTAGTAAGACACAGAGCCTGGGATTTAACTCCACTTCTGAAGGTAAACACACAGCACAGTTCTCATCCATGAAACACACTCTGCTTTAGAGCAAGGAGCAAGCTCTTGCTTTCTAGAATCTCTAAGACAACAATAAACGTGAGTGTGCTCAGAACAAAAGAACTGTGTTTCCTACACACGGATCATATCTCGTTCAACTCTGCTTCTGAAACTGATACAAACCACAGGTCCTCTAACATCCATTGCTTTTCAGTTACGAGCGAGAAACGTGTGAGCTTTGTGAATGATGTAGCTTCGTTTGAGCAGAAAAGTGAGTGTGTTTACCTGAAGTGAAGTCTTGCTTGTAGGAAGACACAGAGCCAGGGATTTAACTCCATTTCTGAAGGTAAAAACACAGCAAAGTTCTCATCCATGAAACACACTCTGTTTAGAGCAACAAGCAAACTCTTGCATTCTAGTTTCTCTAATACTACAGGAAATTTGAGTGTGCTCTGAACAAAAGAACTGTGTTTCCTACACACATGGATCATATCTAGTTCAAGTCTGCTTTTGAAACTGATAAAAACCACAGGTCCTCTAAAATCCAATGCTTTGCAGTTAAGAGCGAGAAACGTGTGAGCTTCGTGAATGTTGAAGCTTTGTTTGAGCTGAAAAGTGACTGCGTTATCTGAAACGAAGTCTTGCTTATAGGAAGACACAGAGCCTGAGATTTAACAACATGTCAGAAGGGAAATACACAGCACAGTTCTCATCCATGAAACACACTGTGCTTTAGAGCAAGAAGCAAACACTTGCTTTCTACAGTCTCTATTACAGCAGGAAACATGAGTGTGCTCTGAACAAAAGAACTGTGTTTGCTACACACACGGACCATATCTAGTTCAACTCTGTTCTGGAACTGATAAAAAACACAGGTCCTCTAACATCCAATGATTTTCACTTAAGGGCGAGAAATGTGTGAGCTTCGTGTACGATGTAGCTTCCTTTGAGGTAAAAAGTGAATGCATTTACCTGAAATGAAGTCTTGATTGTAGGAAGACATAGAGCATGGGATTTAACTCCACTTCTGAAGGTAAACAAATAGCACAGTTCTCATCCATGAAACACACTCTGCTATAGAGCAAGAAGCACACTCTTGTATTCTAGAATCTATAATACAGCAGGAAATGTGAGTGTGCTCTGAAAAAAAGAACTGTGTTTCCTACAAACACGGACCATATCTAGGTCAACTCTGCTTCTGAAACTGATGCAAACCACAGCTCCTCTAACATCCAATGCTTTTCAGTTAAGAGCTAGAAACGTGTGAGCATCGTGAAATATGTAGCTTCCTTTGAGCTGAAAAGTGACTGCGTTTACCTGAAAAGAAGTCTTGCTTGTAGAAAGACACAGAGCCTGGGTTTTAACTCCATTTCTGAAGGGAAACAGAAAGCACAGTTCTCATCCATGAAACACACTCTGCTTTAGAGCAAGACGCACGGTTTTGCTTCTAGATTCTCTAAGACAGCAAGAAACGTGAGTGTTCTCAGAATAAATGAACTGAGTTTCCTACACACATGGACCGTATCTAGTTCAACTATGCTTCTGAAACTGATACAAAACACAGGACCTCTAACATCCAATGCTTTTAAGTTAAGAGCAAGAACCGTGTGTTCTTGGTGAACAATGTAACTACATTTGAGCTGAAAAGGGACTGCTTTTAACTGAAATGAAGTCTTGCTTGTAGGAAGACACAGAGCCTGGGATTTAACTCCATGTCTGAAGGTAAACACACAGCATAGTTCTCATCCAGGAAACACACTCTGCTTTAGAGCAACAACCACGCTCTTGCTTTCTAGAGTCTCTAAGACAGCAAGAAAATTGAGTGTGCTCAGAACAAAAGAACTGTATTTGCTACACACATGGATCATATGTAGTTAAAACTGCTTCTGAAACTGATACAAATCACAGATCCTCAAACCTCCAATGCTTTTCAGTTAAGAACTTGAAACGTGTGAGCTTCGTGAACAATGTTGCTTCGTATGAGCTGAAAAGTGACTGCGTTTTCCTGAGGCAAATTCTTGCTTGTAGTAAGACACAGAGCCTGGGATTTAACTCCACTTCTGAAGGTAAACACACAGCACAGTTCTCATCCATGAAACACACTCTGCTTTAGAGCAAGGAGCAAGCTCTTGCTTTCTAGAATCTCTAAGACAACAATAAACGTGAGTGTGCTCAGAACAAAAGAACTGTGTTTCCTACACACGGATCATATCTCGTTCAACTCTGCTTCTGAAACTGATACAAACCACAGGTCCTCTAACATCCATTGCTTTTCAGTTACGAGCGAGAAACGTGTGAGCTTTGTGAATGATGTAGCTTCGTTTGAGCAGAAAAGTGAGTGTGTTTACCTGAAGTGAAGTCTTGCTTGTAGGAAGACACAGAGCCAGGGATTTAACTCCATTTCTGAAGGTAAAAACACAGCAAAGTTCTCATCCATGAAACACACTCTGTTTAGAGCAACAAGCAAACTCTTGCATTCTAGTTTCTCTAATACTACAGGAAATTTGAGTGTGCTCTGAACAAAAGAACTGTGTTTCCTACACACATGGATCATATCTAGTTCAAGTCTGCTTTTGAAACTGATAAAAACCACAGGTCCTCTAAAATCCAATGCTTTGCAGTTAAGAGCGAGAAACGTGTGAGCTTCGTGAATGTTGAAGCTTTGTTTGAGCTGAAAAGTGACTGCGTTATCTGAAACGAAGTCTTGCTTATAGGAAGACACAGAGCCTGAGATTTAACAACATGTCAGAAGGGAAATACACAGCACAGTTCTCATCCATGAAACACACTGTGCTTTAGAGCAAGAAGCAAACACTTGCTTTCTACAGTCTCTATTACAGCAGGAAACATGAGTGTGCTCTGAACAAAAGAACTGTGTTTGCTACACACACGGACCATATCTAGTTCAACTCTGTTCTGGAACTGATAAAAAAACACAGGTCCTCTAACATCCAATGATTTTCACTTAAGGGCGAGAAATGTGTGAGCTTCGTGTACGATGTAGCATCCTTTGAGGTAAAAAGTGAATGCATTTACCTGAAATGAAGTCTTGATTGTAGGAAGACATAGAGCATGGGATTTAACTCCACTTCTGAAGGTAAACAAATAGCACAGTTCTCATCCATGAAACACACTCTGCTATAGAGCAAGAAGCACACTCTTGCATTCTAGAATCTCTAATACAGCAGGAAATGTGAGTGTGCTCTGAAAAAAAGAACTGTGTTTCCTACAAACACGGACCATATCTAGGTCAACTCTGCTTCTGAAACTGATGCAAACCACAGCTCCTCTAACATCCAATGCTTTTCAGTTAAGAGCTAGAAACGTGTGAGCATCGTGAAATATGTAGCTTCCTTTGAGCTGAAAAGTGACTGCGTTTACCTGAAAAGAAGTCTTGCTTGTAGAAAGACACAGAGCCTGGGTTTTAACTCCATTTCTGAAGGAAAACAGAAAGCACAGTTCTCATCCATGAAACACACTCTGCTTTAGAGCAAGACGCACGGTCTTGCTTCTAGATTCTCTAAGACAGCAAGAAACGTGAGTGTTCTCAGAATAAAAGAACTGAGTTTCCTACACACATGGACCGTATCTAGTTCAACTATGCTTCTGAAACTGATACAAAACACAGGACCTCTAACATCCAATGCTTTTAAGTTAAGAGCAAGAACCGTGTGTTCTTGGTGAACAATGTAACTACATTTGAGCTGAAAAGGGACTGCGTTTAACTGAAATGAAGTCTTGCTTGTAGGAAGACACAGAGCCTGAGATTTAACTCCATGTCTGAAGCGAAACACACAGCATAGTTCTCATCCAGGAAACACACTCTGCTTTACAGCAACAACCACGCTCTTGCTTTCTAGAGTCTCTAAGACAGCAAGAAAATTGAGTGTGCTCAGAACAAATGAACTGTATTCGCTACACACATGGATCATATCTAGTTAAAACTGCTTCTGAAACTTATACAAATCACAGATCCACAAACCTCCAATGCTTTTCAGTTAAGAACTTGAAACGTGTGAGCTTCGTGAACAATGTTGCTTCGTATGAGCTGAAAAGTGACTGCGATTTCCTGAGGCAAATTCTTGCTTGTAGTAAGACACAGAGCCTGGGATTTAACTCCACTTCTGAAGGTAAACACACAACACAGTTCTCATCCATGAAACACACTCTGCTTTAGAGCAAGGAGCAAGCTCTTGCTTTCTAGAATCTCTAAGACAACAATAAACGTGAGTGTGCTCAGAACAAAAGAACTGTGTTTCCTACACACGGATCATATCTCGTTCAACTCTGCTTCTGAAACTGATACAAACCACAGGTCCTCTAACATCCATTGCTTTTCAGTTATGAGCGAGAAACGTGTGAGCTTTGTGAATGATGTAGCTTCTTTTGAGCAGAAAAGTGAGTGTGTTTACCTGAAGTGAAGTCTTGCTTGTAGGAAGACACAGAGCCAGGGATTTAACTCCATTTCTGAAGGTAAAAACACAGCAAAGTTCTCATCCATGAAACACACTCTGTTTAGAGCAACAAGCAAACTCTTGCATTCTAGTTTCTCTAATACTACAGGAAATTTGAGTGTGCTCTGAACAAAAGAACTGTGTTTCCTACACACATGGATCATATCTAGTTCAAGTCTGCTTTTGAAACTGATAAAAACCACAGGTCCTCTAAAATCCAATGCTTTGCAGTTAAGAGCGAGAAACGTGTGAGCTTCGTGAATGTTGAAGCTTTGTTTGAGCTGAAAAGTGACTGCGTTATCTGAAACGAAGTCTTGCTTATAGGAAGACACAGAGCCTGAGATTTAACAACATGTCAGAAGGGAAATACACAGCACAGTTCTCATCCATGAAACACACTGTGCTTTAGAGCAAGAAGCAAACACTTGCTTTCTACAGTCTCTATTACAGCAGGAAACATGAGTGTGCTCTGAACAAAAGAACTGTGTTTGCTACACACACGGACCATATCTAGTTCAACTCTGTTCTGGAACTGATAAAAAACACAGGTCCTCTAACATCCAATGATTTTCACTTAAGGGCGAGAAATGTGTGAGCTTCGTGTACGATGTAGCTTCCTTTGAGGTAAAAAGTGAATGCATTTACCTGAAATGAAGTCTTGATTGTAGGAAGACATAGAGCATGGGATTTAACTCCACTTCTGAAGGTAAACAAATAGCACAGTTCTCATCCATGAAACACACTCTGCTATAGAGCAAGAAGCACACTCTTGTATTCTAGAATCTATAATACAGCAGGAAATGTGAGTGTGCTCTGAAAAAAAGAACTGTGTTTCCTACAAACACGGACCATATCTAGGTCAACTCTGCTTCTGAAACTGATGCAAACCACAGCTCCTCTAACATCCAATGCTTTTCAGTTAAGAGCTAGAAACGTGTGAGCATCGTGAAATATGTAGCTTCCTTTGAGCTGAAAAGTGACTGCGTTTACCTGAAAAGAAGTCTTGCTTGTAGAAAGACACAGAGCCTGGGTTTTAACTCCATTTCTGAAGGGAAACAGAAAGCACAGTTCTCATCCATGAAACACACTCTGCTTTAGAGCAAGACGCACGGTTTTGCTTCTAGATTCTCTAAGACAGCAAGAAATGTGAGTGTTCTCAGAATAAATGAACTGAGTTTCCTACACACATGGACCGTATCTAGTTCAACTATGCTTCTGAAACTGATACAAAACACAGGACCTCTAACATCCAATGCTTTTAAGTTAAGAGCAAGAACCGTGTGTTCTTGGTGAACAATGTAACTACATTTGAGCTGAAAAGGGACTGCTTTTAACTGAAATGAAGTCTTGCTTGTAGGAAGACACAGAGCCTGGGATTTAACTCCATGTCTGAAGGTAAACACACAGCATAGTTCTCATCCAGGAAACACACTCTGCTTTAGAGCAACAACCACGCTCTTGCTTTCTAGAGTCTCTAAGACAGCAAGAAAATTGAGTGTGCTCAGAACAAAAGAACTGTATTTGCTACACACATGGATCATATGTAGTTAAAACTGCTTCTGAAACTGATACAAATCACAGATCCTCAAACCTCCAATGCTTTTCAGTTAAGAACTTGAAACGTGTGAGCTTCGTGAACAATGTTGCTTCGTATGAGCTGAAAAGTGACTGCGTTTTCCTGAGGCAAATTCTTGCTTGGAGTAAGACACAGAGCCTGGGATTTAACTCCACTTCTGAAGGTAAACACACAGCACAGTTCTCATCCATGAAACACACTCTGCTTTAGAGCAAGGAGCAAGCTCTTGCTTTCTAGAATCTCTAAGACAACAATAAACGTGAGTGTGCTCAGAACAAAAGAACTGTGTTTCCTACACACGGATCATATCTCATTCAACTCTGCTTCTGAAACTGATACAAACCACAGGTCCTCTAACATCCATTGCTTTTCAGTTACGAGCGAGAAACGTGTGAGCTTTGTGAATGATGTAGCTTCGTTTGAGCAGAAAAGTGAGTGTGTTTACCTGAAGTGAAGTCTTGCTTGTAGGAAGACACAGAGCCAGGGATTTAACTCCATTTCTGAAGGTAAAAACACAGCAAAGTTCTCATCCATGAAACACACTCTGTTTAGAGCAACAAGCAAACTCTTGCATTCTAGTTTCTCTAATACTACAGGAAATTTGAGTGTGCTCTGAACAAAAGAACTGTGTTTCCTACACACATGGATCATATCTAGTTCAAGTCTGCTTTTGAAACTGATAAAAACCACAGGTCCTCTAAAATCCAATGCTTTGCAGTTAAGAGCGAGAAACGTGTGAGCTTCGTGAATGTTGAAGCTTTGTTTGAGCTGAAAAGTGACTGCGTTATCTGAAATGAAGTCTTGCTTATAGGAAGACACAGAGCCTGCGATTTAACAACATGTCAGAAGGGAAATACACAGCACAGTTCTCATCCATGAAACACACTGTGCTTTAGAGCAAGAAGCAAACACTTGCTTTCTACAGTCTCTATTACAGCAGGAAACATGAGTGTGCTCTGAACAAAAGAACTGTGTTTGCTACACACACGGACCATATCTAGTTCAACTCTGTTCTGGAACTGATAAAAAAAACACAGGTCCTCTAACATCCAATGATTTTCACTTAAGGGCGAGAAATGTGTGAGCTTCGTGTACGATGTAGCTTCCTTTGAGGTAAAAAGTGAATGCATTTACCTGAAATGAAGTCTTGATTGTAGGAAGACATAGAGCATGGGATTTAACTCCACTTCTGAAGGTAAACAAATAGCACAGTTCTCATCCATGAAACACACTCTGCTATAGAGCAAGAAGCACACTCTTGCATTCTAGAATCTCTAATACAGCAGGAAATGTGAGTGTGCTCTGAAAAAAAGAACTGTGTTTCCTACAAACACGGACCATATCTAGGTCAACTCTGCTTCTGAAACTGATGCAAACCACAGCTCCTCTAACATCCAATGCTTTTCAGTTAAGAGCTAGAAACGTGTGAGCATCGTGAAATATGTAGCTTCCTTTGAGCTGAAAAGTGACTGCGTTTACCTGAAAAGAAGTCTTGCTTGTAGAAAGACACAGAGCCTGGGTTTTAACTCCATTTCTGAAGGGAAACAGAAAGCACAGTTCTCATCCATGAAACACACTCTGCTTTAGAGCAAGACGCACGGTCTTGCTTCTAGATTCTCTAAGACAGCAAGAAACGTGAGTGTTCTCAGAATAAAAGAACTGAGTTTCCTACACACATGGACCGTATCTAGTTCAACTATGCTTCTGAAACTGATACAAAACACAGGACCTCTAACATCCAATGCTTTTAAGTTAAGAGCAAGAACCGTGTGTTCTTGGTGAACAATGTAACTACATTTGAGCTGAAAAGGGACTGCGTTTAACTGAAATGAAGTCTTGCTTGTAGGAAGAAACAGAGCCTGGGATTTAACTCCATGTCTGAAGGGAAACACACAGCATAGTTCTCATCCAGGAAACACACTCTGCTTTAGAGCAACAACCACGCTCTTGCTTTCTAGAGTCTCTAAGACAGCAAGAAAAGTGAGTGTGCTCAGAACAAAATAACTGTATTTGCTACACACATGGATCATATCTAGTTCAAACTGCTTCTGAAACTGATACAAATCACAGATCCTCAAACCTCCAATGCTTTTCAGTTAAGAACTTGAAACGTGTGAGCTTCGTGAACAATGTTGCTTCGTATGAGCTGAAAAGTGACTGCGTTTTCCTGAGGCAAATTCTTGCTTGGAGTAAGACACAGAGCCTGGGATTTAACTCCACTTCTGAAGGTAAACACACAGCACAGTTCTCATCCATGAAACACACTCTGCTTTAGAGCAAGGAGCAAGCTCTTGCTTTCTAGAATCTCTAAGACAACAATAAACGTGAGTGTGCTCAGAACAAAAGAACTGTGTTTCCTACACACGGATCATATCTCGTTCAACTCTGCTTCTGAAACTGATACAAACCACAGGTCCTCTAACATCCATTGCTTTTCAGTTACGAGCGAGAAACGTGTGAGCTTTGTGAATGATGTAGCTTCGTTTGAGCAGAAAAGTGAGTGTGTTTACCTGAAGTGAAGTCTTGCTTGTAGGAAGACACAGAGCCAGGGATTTAACTCCATTTCTGAAGGTAAAAACACAGCAAAGTTCTCATCCATGAAACACACTCTGTTTAGAGCAACAAGCAAACTCTTGCATTCTAGTTTCTCTAATACTACAGGAAATTTGAGTGTGCTCTGAACAAAAGAACTGTGTTTCCTACACACATGGATCATATCTAGTTCAAGTCTGCTTTTGAAACTGATAAAAACCACAGGTCCTCTAAAATCCAATGCTTTGCAGTTAAGAGCGAGAAACGTGTGAGCTTCGTGAATGTTGAAGCTTTGTTTGAGCTGAAAAGTGACTGCGTTATCTGAAACGAAGTCTTGCTTATAGGAAGACACAGAGCCTGAGATTTAACAACATGTCAGAAGGGAAATACACAGCACAGTTCTCATCCATGAAACACACTGTGCTTTAGAGCAAGAAGCAAACACTTGCTTTCTACAGTCTCTATTACAGCAGGAAACATGAGTGTGCTCTGAACAAAAGAACTGTGTTTGCTACACACACGGACCATATCTAGTTCAACTCTGTTCTGGAACTGATAAAAAAACACAGGTCCTCTAACATCCAATGATTTTCACTTAAGGGCAAGAAATGTGTGAGCTTCGTGTACGATGTAGCTTCCTTTGAGGTAAAAAGTGAATGCATTTACCTGAAATGAAGTCTTGATTGTAGGAAGACATAGAGCATGGGATTTAACTCCACTTCTGAAGGTAAACAAATAGCACAGTTCTCATCCATGAAACACACTCTGCTATAGAGCAAGAAGCACACTCTTGCATTCTAGAATCTCTAATACAGCAGGAAATGTGAGTGTGCTCTGAAAAAAAGAACTGTGTTTCCTACAAACACGGACCATATCTAGGTCAACTCTGCTTCTGAAACTGATGCAAACCACAGCTCCTCTAACATCCAATGCTTTTCAGTTAAGAGCTAGAAACGTGTGAGCATCGTGAAATATGTAGCTTCCTTTGAGCTGAAAAGTGACTGCGTTTACCTGAAAAGAAGTCTTGCTTGTAGAAAGACACAGAGCCTGGGTTTTAACTCCATTTCTGAAGGGAAACAGAAAGCACAGTTCTCATCCATGAAACACACTCTGCTTTAGAGCAAGACGCACGGTCTTGCTTCTAGATTCTCTAAGACAGCAAGAAACGTGAGTGTTCTCAAAATAAAAGAACTGAGTTTCCTACACACATGGACCGTATCTAGTTCAACTATGCTTCTGAAACTGATACAAAACACAGGACCTCTAACATCCAATGCTTTTAAGTTAAGAGCAAGAACCGTGTGTTCTTGGTGAACAATGTAACTACATTTGAGCTGAAAAGGGACTGCGTTTAACTGAAATGAAGTCTTGCTTGTAGGAAGACACAGAGCCTGAGATTTAACTCCATGTCTGAAGCGAAACACACAGCATAGTTCTCATCCAGGAAACACACTCTGCTTTACAGCAACAACCACGCTCTTGCTTTCTAGAGTCTCTAAGACAGCAAGAAAATTGAGTGTGCTCAGAACAAAAGAACTGTATTTGCTACACACATGGATCATATCTAGTTAAAACTGCTTCTGAAACTTATACAAATCACAGATCCACAAACCTCCAATGCTTTTCAGTTAAGAACTTGAAACGTGTGAGCTTCGTGAACAATGTTGCTTCGTATGAGCTGAAAAGTGACTGCGATTTCCTGAGGCAAATTCTTGCTTGTAGTAAGACACAGAGCCTGGGATTTAACTCCACTTCTGAAGGTAAACACACAGCACAGTTCTCATCCATGAAACACACTCTGCTTTAGAGCAAGGAGCAAGCTCTTGCTTTCTAGAATCTCTAAGACAACAATAAACGTGAGTGTGCTCAGAACAAAAGAACTGTGTTTCCTACACACGGATCATATCTCGTTCAACTCTGCTTCTGAAACTGATACAAACCACAGGTCCTCTAACATCCATTGCTTTTCAGTTACGAGCGAGAAACGTGTGAGCTTTGTGAATGATGTAGCTTCGTTTGAGCAGAAAAGTGAGTGTGTTTACCTGAAGTGAAGTCTTGCTTGTAGGAAGACACAGAGCCAGGGATTTAACTCCATTTCTGAAGGTAAAAACACAGCAAAGTTCTCATCCATGAAACACACTCTGTTTAGAGCAACAAGCAAACTCTTGCATTCTAGTTTCTCTAATACTACAGGAAATTTGAGTGTGCTCTGAACAAAAGAACTGTGTTTCCTACACACATGGATCATATCTAGTTCAAGTCTGCTTTTGAAACTGATAAAAACCACAGGTCCTCTAAAATCCAATGCTTTGCAGTTAAGAGCGAGAAACGTGTGAGCTTCGTGAATGTTGAAGCTTTGTTTGAGCTGAAAAGTGACTGCGTTATCTGAAACGAAGTCTTGCTTATAGGAAGACACAGAGCCTGAGATTTAACAACATGTCAGAAGGGAAATACACAGCACAGTTCTCATCCATGAAACACACTGTGCTTTAGAGCAAGAAGCAAACACTTGCTTTCTACAGTCTCTATTACAGCAGGAAACATGAGTGTGCTCTGAACAAAAGAACTGTGTTTGCTACACACACGGACCATATCTAGTTCAACTCTGTTCTGGAACTGATAAAAAACACAGGTCCTCTAACATCCAATGATTTTCACTTAAGGGCGAGAAATGTGTGAGCTTCGTGTACGATGTAGCTTCCTTTGAGGTAAAAAGTGAATGCATTTACCTGAAATGAAGTCTTGATTGTAGGAAGACATAGAGCATGGGATTTAACTCCACTTCTGAAGGTAAACAAATAGCACAGTTCTCATCCATGAAACACACTCTGCTATAGAGCAAGAAGCACACTCTTGTATTCTAGAATCTATAATACAGCAGGAAATGTGAGTGTGCTCTGAAAAAAAGAACTGTGTTTCCTACAAACACGGACCATATCTAGGTCAACTCTGCTTCTGAAACTGATGCAAACCACAGCTCCTCTAACATCCAATGCTTTTCAGTTAAGAGCTAGAAACGTGTGAGCATCGTGAAATATGTAGCTTCCTTTGAGCTGAAAAGTGACTGCGTTTACCTGAAAAGAAGTCTTGCTTGTAGAAAGACACAGAGCCTGGGTTTTAACTCCATTTCTGAAGGGAAACAGAAAGCACAGTTCTCATCCATGAAACACACTCTGCTTTAGAGCAAGACGCACGGTTTTGCTTCTAGATTCTCTAAGACAGCAAGAAATGTGAGTGTTCTCAGAATAAATGAACTGAGTTTCCTACACACATGGACCGTATCTAGTTCAACTATGCTTCTGAAACTGATACAAAACACAGGACCTCTAACATCCAATGCTTTTAAGTTAAGAGCAAGAACCGTGTGTTCTTGGTGAACAATGTAACTACATTTGAGCTGAAAAGGGACTGCTTTTAACTGAAATGAAGTCTTGCTTGTAGGAAGACACAGAGCCTGGGATTTAACTCCATGTCTGAAGGTAAACACACAGCATAGTTCTCATCCAGGAAACACACTCTGCTTTAGAGCAACAACCACGCTCTTGCTTTCTAGAGTCTCTAAGACAGCAAGAAAATTGAGTGTGCTCAGAACAAAAGAACTGTATTTGCTACACACATGGATCATATGTAGTTAAAACTGCTTCTGAAACTGATACAAATCACATATCCTGAAACCTCCAATGCTTTTCAGTTAAGAACTTGAAACGTGTGAGCTTCGTGAACAATGTTGCTTCGTATGAGCTGAAAAGTGACTGCGTTTTCCTGAGGCAAATTCTTGCTTGGAGTAAGACACAGAGCCTGGGATTTAACTCCACTTCTGAAGGTAAACACACAGCACAGTTCTCATCCATGAAACACACTCTGCTTTAGAGCAAGGAGCAAGCTCTTGCTTTCTAGAATCTCTAAGACAACAATAAACGTGAGTGTGCTCAGAACAAAAGAACTGTGTTTCCTACACACGGATCATATCTCATTCAACTCTGCTTCTGAAACTGATACAAACCACAGGTCCTCTAACATCCATTGCTTTTCAGTTACGAGCGAGAAACGTGTGAGCTTTGTGAATGATGTAGCTTCGTTTGAGCAGAAAAGTGAGTGTGTTTACCTGAAGTGAAGTCTTGCTTGTAGGAAGACACAGAGCCAGGGATTTAACTCCATTTCTGAAGGTAAAAACACAGCAAAGTTCTCATCCATGAAACACACTCTGTTTAGAGCAACAAGCAAACTCTTGCATTCTAGTTTCTCTAATACTACAGGAAATTTGAGTGTGCTCTGAACAAAAGAACTGTGTTTCCTACACACATGGATCATATCTAGTTCAAGTCTGCTTTTGAAACTGATAAAAACCACAGGTCCTCTAAAATCCAATGCTTTGCAGTTAAGAGCGAGAAACGTGTGAGCTTCGTGAATGTTGAAGCTTTGTTTGAGCTGAAAAGTGACTGCGTTATCTGAAACGTAGTCTTGCTTATAGGAAGACACAGAGCCTGAGATTTAACAACATGTCAGAAGGGAAATACACAGCACAGTTCTCATCCATGAAACACACTGTGCTTTAGATCAAGAAGCAAACACTTGCTTTCTACAGTCTCTATTACAGCAGGAAACATGAGTGTGCTCTGAACAAAAGAACTGTGTTTGCTACACACACGGACCATATCTAGTTCAACTCTGTTCTGGAACTGACAAAAAACACAGGTCCTCTAACATCCAATGATTTTCACTTAAGGGCGAGAAATGTGTGAGCTTCGTGTACGATGTAGCTTCCTTTGAGGTAAAAAGTGAATGCATTTACCTGAAATGAAGTCTTGATTGTAGGAAGACATAGAGCATGGGATTTAACTCCACTTCTGAAGGTAAACAAATAGCACAGTTCTCATCCATGAAACACACTCTGCTATAGAGCAAGAAGCACACTCTTGCATTCTAGAATCTCTAATACTGCAGGAAATGTGAGTGTGCTCTGAAAAAAAGAACTGTGTTTCCTACAAACACGGACCATATCTAGGTCAACTCTGCTTCTGAAACTGATGCAAACCACAGCTCCTCTAACATCCAATGCTTTTCAGTTAAGAGCTAGAAACGTGTGAGCATCGTGAAATATGTAGCTTCCTTTGAGCTGAAAAGTGACTGCGTTTACCTGAAAAGAAGTCTTGCTTGTAGAAAGACACAGAGCCTGGGTTTTAACTCCATTTCTGAAGGGAATCAGAAAGCACAGTTCTCATCCATGAAACACACTCTGCTTTAGAGCAAGACGCACGGTCTTGCTTCTAGATTCTCTAAGACAGCAAGAAACGTGAGTGTTCTCAGAATAAATGAACTGAGTTTCCTACACACATGGACCATATCTAGTTCAACTATGCTTCTGAAACTGATACAAAATACAGGACCTCTAACATCCAATGCTTTTAAGTTAAGAGCAAGAACCGTGTGTTCTTGGTGAACAATGTAACTACATTTGAGCTGAAAAGGGACTGCGTTTAACTGAAATGAAGTCTTGCTTGTAGGAAGACACAGAGCCTGGGATTTAACTCCATGTCTGAAGGGAAACACACAGCATAGTTCTCATCCAGGAAACACACTCTGCTTTAGAGCAACAACCACGCTCTTGCTTTCTAGAGTCTCTAAGACAGCAAGAAAAGTGAGTGTGCTCAGAACAAAAGAACTGTATTTGCTACACACATGGATCATATCTAGTTCAAACTGCTTCTGAAACTGATACAAATCACAGATCCTCAAACCTCCAATGCTTTTCAGTTAAGAACTTGAAACGTGTGAGCTTCGTGAACAATGTTGCTTCGTATGAGCTGAAAAGTGACTGCGTTTTCCTGAGGCAAATTCTTGCTTGGAGTAAGACACAGAGCCTGGGATTTAACTCCACTTCTGAAGGTAAACACACAGCACAGTTCTCATCCATGAAACACACTCTGCTTTAGAGCAAGGAGCAAGCTCTTGCTTTCTAGAATCTCTAAGACAACAATAAACGTGAGTGTGCTCAGAACAAAAGAACTGTGTTTCCTACACACGGATCATATCTCGTTCAACTCTGCTTCTGAAACTGATACAAACCACAGGTCCTCTAACATCCATTGCTTTTCAGTTACGAGCGAGAAACGTGTGAGCTTTGTGAATGATGTAGCTTCGTTTGAGCAGAAAAGTGAGTGTGTTTACCTGAAGTGAAGTCTTGCTTGTAGGAAGACACAGAGCCAGGGATTTAACTCCATTTCTGAAGGTAAAAACACAGCAAAGTTCTCATCCATGAAACACACTCTGTTTAGAGCAACAAGCAAACTCTTGCATTCTAGTTTCTCTAATACTACAGGAAATTTGAGTGTGCTCTGAACAAAAGAACTGTGTTTCCTACACACATGGATCATATCTAGTTCAAGTCTGCTTTTGAAACTGATAAAAACCACAGGTCCTCTAAAATCCAATGCTTTGCAGTTAAGAGCGAGAAACGTGTGAGCTTCGTGAATGTTGAAGCTTTGTTTGAGCTGAAAAGTGACTGCGTTATCTGAAACGAAGTCTTGCTTATAGGAAGACACAGAGCCTGAGATTTAACAACATGTCAGAAGGGAAATACACAGCACAGTTCTCATCCATGAAACACACTGTGCTTTAGAGCAAGAAGCAAACACTTGCTTTCTACAGTCTCTATTACAGCAGGAAACATGAGTGTGCTCTGAACAAAAGAACTGTGTTTGCTACACACACGGACCATATCTAGTTCAACTCTGTTCTGGAACTGATAAAAAAACACAGGTCCTCTAACATCCAATGATTTTCACTTAAGGGCGAGAAATGTGTGAGCTTCGTGTACGATGTAGCTTCCTTTGAGGTAAAAAGTGAATGCATTTACCTGAAATGAAGTCTTGATTGTAGGAAGACATAGAGCATGGGATTTAACTCCACTTCTGAAGGTAAACAAATAGCACAGTTCTCATCCATGAAACACACTCTGCTATAGAGCAAGAAGCACACTCTTGCATTCTAGAATCTCTAATACAGCAGGAAATGTGAGTGTGCTCTGAAAAAAAGAACTGTGTTTCCTACAAACACGGACCATATCTAGGTCAACTCTGCTTCTGAAACTGATGCAAACCACAGCTCCTCTAACATCCAATGCTTTTCAGTTAAGAGCTAGAAACGTGTGAGCATCGTGAAATATGTAGCTTCCTTTGAGCTGAAAAGTGACTGCGTTTACCTGAAAAGAAGTCTTGCTTGTAGAAAGACACAGAGCCTGGGTTTTAACTCCATTTCTGAAGGGAAACAGAAAGCACAGTTCTCATCCATGAAACACACTCTGCTTTAGAGCAAGACGCACGGTCTTGCTTCTAGATTCTCTAAGACAGCAAGAAACGTGAGTGTTCTCAAAATAAAAGAACTGAGTTTCCTACACACATGGACCGTATCTAGTTCAACTATGCTTCTGAAACTGATACAAAACACAGGACCTCTAACATCCAATGCTTTTAAGTTAAGAGCAAGAACCGTGTGTTCTTGGTGAACAATGTAACTACATTTGAGCTGAAAAGGGACTGCGTTTAACTGAAATGAAGTCTTGCTTGTAGGAAGACACAGAGCCTGGGATTTAACTCCATGTCTGAAGCGAAACACACAGCATAGTTCTCATCCAGGAAACACACTCTGCTTTACAGCAACAACCACGCTCTTGCTTTCTAGAGTCTCTAAGACAGCAAGAAAATTGAGTGTGCTCAGAACAAAAGAACTGTATTTGCTACACACATGGATCATATCTAGTTAAAACTGCTTCTGAAACTTATACAAATCACAGATCCACAAACCTCCAATGCTTTTCAGTTAAGAACTTGAAACGTGTGAGCTTCGTGAACAATGTTGCTTCGTATGAGCTGAAAAGTGACTGCGATTTCCTGAGGCAAATTCTTGCTTGTAGTAAGACACAGAGCCTGGGATTTAACTCCACTTCTGAAGGTAAACACACAGCACAGTTCTCATCCATGAAACACACTCTGCTTTAGAGCAAGGAGCAAGCTCTTGCTTTCTAGAATCTCTAAGACAACAATAAACGTGAGTGTGCTCAGAACAAAAGAACTGTGTTTCCTACACACGGATCATATCTCGTTCAACTCTGCTTCTGAAACTGATACAAACCACAGGTCCTCTAACATCCATTGCTTTTCAGTTACGAGCGAGAAACGTGTGAGCTTTGTGAATGATGTAGCTTCGTTTGAGCAGAAAAGTGAGTGTGTTTACCTGAAGTGAAGTCTTGCTGGTAGGAAGACACAGAGCCAGGGATTTAACTCCATTTCTGAAGGTAAAAACACAGCAAAGTTCTCATCCATGAAACACACTCTGTTTAGAGCAACAAGCAAACTCTTGCATTCTAGTTTCTCTAATACTACAGGAAATTTGAGTGTGCTCTGAACAAAAGAACTGTGTTTCCTACACACATGGATCATATCTAGTTCAAGTCTGCTTTTGAAACTGATAAAAACCACAGGTCCTCTAAAATCCAATGCTTTGCAGTTAAGAGCGAGAAACGTGTGAGCTTCGTGAATGTTGAAGCTTTGTTTGAGCTGAAAAGTGACTGCGTTATCTGAAACGAAGTCTTGCTTATAGGAAGACACAGAGCCTGAGATTTAACAACATGTCAGAAGGGAAATACACAGCACAGTTCTCATCCATGAAACACACTGTGCTTTAGAGCAAGAAGCAAACACTTGCTTTCTACAGTCTCTATTACAGCAGGAAACATGAGTGTGCTCTGAACAAAAGAACTGTGTTTGCTACACACACGGACCATATCTAGTTCAACTCTGTTCTGGAACTGATAAAAAACACAGGTCCTCTAACATCCAATGATTTTCACTTAAGGGCGAGAAATGTGTGAGCTTCGTGTACGATGTAGCTTCCTTTGAGGTAAAAAGTGAATGCATTTACCTGAAATGAAGTCTTGATTGTAGGAAGACATAGAGCATGGGATTTAACTCCACTTCTGAAGGTAAACAAATAGCACAGTTCTCATCCATGAAACACACTCTGCTATAGAGCAAGAAGCACACTCTTTCATTCTAGAATCTCTAATACAGCAGGAAATGTGAGTGTGCTCTGAAAAAAAGAACTGTGTTTCCTACAAACACGGACCATATCTAGGTCAACTCTGCTTCTGAAACTGATGCAAACCACAGCTCCTCTAACATCCAATGCTTTTCAGTTAAGAGCTAGAAACGTGTGAGCATCGTGAAATATGTAGCTTCCTTTGAGCTGAAAAGTGACTGCGTTTACCTGAAAAGAAGTCTTGCTTGTAGAAAGACACAGAGCCTGGGTTTTAACTCCATTTCTGAAGGGAAACAGAAAGCACAGTTCTCATCCATGAAACACACTCTGCTTTAGAGCAAGACGCACGGTTTTGCTTCTAGATTCTCTAAGACAGCAAGAAACGTGAGTGTTCTCAGAATAAATGAACTGAGTTTCCTACACACATGGACCATATCTAGTTCAACTATGCTTCTGAAACTGATACAAAACACAGGACCTCTAACATCCAATGCTTTTAAGTTAAGAGCAAGAACCGTGTGTTCTTGGTGAACAATGTAACTACATTTGAGCTGAAAAGGGACTGCTTTTAACTGAAATGAAGTCTTGCTTGTAGGAAGACACAGAGCCTGGGATTTAACTCCATGTCTGAAGGTAAACACACAGCATAGTTCTCATCCAGGAAACACACTCTGCTTTAGAGCAACAACCACGCTCTTGCTTTCTAGAGTCTCTAAGACAGCAAGAAAGTTGAGTGTGCTCAGAACAAAAGAACTGTATTTGCTACACACATGGATCATATGTAGTTAAAACTGCTTCTGAAACTGATACAAATCACAGATCCTCAAACCTCCAATGCTTTTCAGTTAAGAACTTGAAACGTGTGAGCTTCGTGAACAATGTTGCTTCGTATGAGCTGAAAAGTGACTGCGTTTTCCTGAGGCAAATTCTTGCTTGGAGTAAGACACAGAGCCTGGGATTTAACTCCACTTCTGAAGGTAAACACACAGCACAGTTCTCATCCATGAAACACACTCTGCTTTAGAGCAAGGAGCAAGCTCTTGCTTTCTAGAATCTCTAAGACAACAATAAACGTGAGTGTGCTCAGAACAAAAGAACTGTGTTTCCTACACACGGATCATATCTCGTTCAACTCTGCTTCTGAAACTGATACAAACCACAGGTCCTCTAACATCCATTGCTTTTCAGTTACGAGCGAGAAACGTGTGAGCTTTGTGAATGATGTAGCTTCGTTTGAGCAGAAAAGTGAGTGTGTTTACCTGAAGTGAAGTCTTGCTTGTAGGAAGACACAGAGCCAGGGATTTAACTCCATTTCTGAAGGTAAAATCACAGCAAAGTTCTCATCCATGAAACACACTCAGTTTAGAGCAACAAGCAAACTCTTGCATTCTAGTTTCTATAATACTACAGGAAATTTGAGTGTGCTCTGAACAAAAGAACTGTGTTTCCTACACACATGGATCATATCTAGTTCAAGTCTGCTTCTGAAACTGATACCAACCACAGGTCCTCTAAAATCCAATGCTTTGCAGTTAAGAGCGAGAAACGTGTGAGCTTCGTGAATGTTGAAGCTTTGTTTGCGCTGAAAATTGACTGCGTTATCTGAAACGAAGTCTTGCTTATAGGAAGACACAGAGCCTGAGATTTAACAACATGTCTGAAGGGAAATGCACAGCACAGTTCTCATCCATGAAACACACTGTGCTTTAGAGCAAGAAGCAAACACTTGCTTTCTACAGTCTCTATTACAGCAGGAAACATGAGTGTGCTCTGAACAAAAGAACTGTGTTTGCTACACACACGGACCATATCTAGTTCAACTCTGTTCTGGAACTGATAAAAAACACAGGTCCTCTAACATCCAATGATTTTCACTTAAGGGCGAGAAATGTGTGAGATTCGTGTACGATGTAGCTTCCTTTGAGGTAAAAAGTGAATGCATTTACCTGAAACGAAGTCTTGATTGTAGGAAGACATAGATCCTGGGATTTAACTCCACTTCTGAATGTAAACACCCAGCACAGTTCTCATCCATGAAACACACTCTGCTTTAGAGCAAGAAGCAAGCTCTTGCTTTCTAGAATCTCTAAGACAACAGTAAACGTGAGTGTGCTCAGAACAAAAGAACTGTGTTTCCTACACACAGATCATATCTAGTTCAACTCTGCTTCTGAAACTGATACAAACCACAGGTCCTCTAACATCCATTGCTTTTCAGTTACGAGCGAGAAACGTGTGAGCTTTGTGAATGATGTAGCTTCGTTTGAGCTGAAAAGGGAGTGTGTTTACCTGAAGTGAATTCTTGATGGTAGGAAGACACAGAGCCAGGGATTTAACTCCATTTCTGAAGGTAAAAACACAGCAAAGTTCTCATCCATGAAACACACTCTGTTTAGAGCAACAAGCAAAATCTTGCATTCTAGTTTCTCTAATACTACAGGAAATATGAGTGTGCTCTGAACAAAAGAACTGTGTTTCCTACACACATGGATCATATCTAGTTCAAGTCTGCTTCTGAAACTGATACCAACCACAGGTCCTCTAAAATCCAATGCTTTGCAGTTAAGAGCGAGAAACGTGTGAGCTTCGTGAATGTTGAAGCTTTGTTTGCGCTGAAAATTGACTGCGTTATCTGAAACGAAGTCTTGCTTATAGGAAGACACAGAGCCTGAGATTTAACAACATGTCTGAAGGGAAATGCACAGCACAGTTCTCATCCATGAAACACACTGTGCTTTAGAGCAAGAAGCAAACACTTGCTTTCTACAGTCTCTATTACAGCAGGAAACATGAGTGTGCTCTGAACAAAAGAACTGTGTTTGCTACACACACGGACCATATCTAGTTCAACTCTGTTCTGGAACTGATAAAAAACACAGGTCCTCTAACATCCAATGATTTTCACTTAAGGGCGAGAAATGTGTGAGCTTCGTGTACGATGTAGCTTCCTTTGAGGTAAAAAGTGAATGCATTTACCTGAAACGAAGTCTTGATTGTAGGAAGACATAGAGCATGGGATTTAACTCCACTTCTGAAGGTAAACTAATAGCACAGTTCTCATCCATGAAACACACTGTTATAGAGCTATAGCACACTCTTGCATTCTAGAATCTCTAATACTGCAGGAAATGTGAGTGTGCTCTGAAAAAAAGAACTGTGTTTCCTACAAACACGGACCATATCTAGGTCAACTCTGCTTCTGAAACTGATGCAAACCACAGCTCCTCTAACATCCAATGCTTTTCAGTTAAGAGCTAGAAACGTGTGAGCTTCGTGAAATATGTAGCTTCCTTTGAGCTGAAAAGTGACTGCGTTTGCCTGAAAAGAAGTCTTGCTTGTAGGAAGACACAGAGCCTGGGTTTTAACTCCATTTCTGAAGGGAAACAGAAAGCACAGTTCTCATCCATGAAACACACTCTGCTTTAGAGCAAGACGCACGGTCTTGCTTCTAGATTCTCTAAGACAGCAAGAAACGTGAGTGTTCTCAGAATAAAAGAACTGAGTTTCCTACACACATGGACCGTATCTAGTTCAACTATGCTTCTGAAACTGATACAAAACACAGGACCTCTAATATCCAATGCTTTTAAGTTAAGAGCAAGAACCGTGTGTTCTTGGTGAACAATGTAACTACATTTGAGCTGAAAAGGGACTGCGTTTAACTGAAATGAAGTCTTGCTTGTAGGAAGACACAGAGCCTGGGATTTAACTCCATGTCTGAAGGGAAACACACAGCATAGTTCTCATCCAGGAAACACACTCTGCTTTAGAGCAACAACCACGCTCTTGCTTTCTAGAGTCTCTAAGACAGCAAGAAAAGTGAGTGTGCTCAGAACAAAAGAACTGTATTTGCTACACACATGGATCATATCTAGTTAAAACTGCTTCTGAAACTGATACAAATCACAGATCCTCAAACCTCCAATGCTTTTCAGTTAAGAACTTGAAACGTGTGAGCTTCGTGAACAATGTTGCTTCGTATGAGCTGAAAAGTGACTGCGTTTTCCTGAGGCAAATTCTTGCTTGGAGTAAGACACAGAGCCTGGGATTTAACTCCACTTCTGAAGGTAAACACACAGCACAGTTCTCATCCATGAAACACACTCTGCTTTAGAGCAAGAAGCAAGCTCTTGCTTTCTAGAATCTCTAAGACAACAATAAACGTGAGTGTGCTCAGAACAAAAGAACTGTGTTTCCTACACACGGATCATATCTCGTTCAACTCTGCTTCTGAAACTGATACAAACCACAGGTCCTCTAACATCCATTGCTTTTCAGTTACGAGCGAGAAACGTGTGAGCTTTGTGAATGATGTAGCTTCGTTTGAGCTGAAAAGGGAGTGTGTTTACCTGAAGTGAAGTCTTGCTGGTAGGAAGTCACAGAGCCAGGGATTTAACTCCATTTCTGAAGGTAAAAACACAGCAAAGTTCTCATCCATGAAACACACTCTGTTTAGAGCAACAAGCAAACTCTTGCATTCTAGTTTCTCTAATACTACAGGAAATTTGAGTGTGCTCTGAACAAAAGAACTGTGTTTCCTACACACATGGATCATATCTAGTTCAAGTCTGCTTCTGAAACTGATAAAAACCACAGGTCCTCTAAAATCCAATGCTTTGCAGTTAAGAGCGAGAAACGTGTGAGCTTCGTGAATGTTGAAGCTTTGTTTGAGCTGAAAAGTGACTGCGTTATCTGAAACGAAGTCTTGCTTATAGGAAGACACAGACCCTGAGATTTAACAACATGTCAGAAGGGAAATACACAGCACAGTTCTCATCCATGAAACACACTGTGCTTTAGAGCATGAAGCAAACACTTGCTTTCTACAGTCTCTATTTCAGCAGGAAACATGAGTGTGCTCTGAACAAAAGAACTGTGTTTGCTACACACACGGACCATATCTAGTTCAACTCTGTTCTGGAACTGATAAAAAACACAGGTCCTCTAACATCCAATGATTTTCACTTAAGGGCGAGAAATGTGTGAGATTCGTGTACGATGTAGCTTCCTTTGAGGTAAAAAGTGAATGCATTTACCTGAAACGAAGTCTTGATTGTAGGAAGACATAGATCCTGGGATTTAACTCCACTTCTGAATGTAAACACCCAGCACAGTTCTCATCCATGAAACACACTCTGCTTTAGAGCAAGAAGCAAGCTCTTGCTTTCTAGAATCTCTAAGACAACAGTAAACGTGAGTGTGCTCAGAACAAAAGAACTGTGTTTCCTACACACAGATCATATCTAGTTCAACTCTGCTTCTGAAACTGATACAAACCACAGGTCCTCTAACATCCATTGCTTTTCAGTTACGAGCGAGAAACGTGTGAGCTTTGTGAATGATGTAGCTTCGTTTGAGCTGAAAAGGGAGTGTGTTTACCTGAAGTGAATTCTTGCTGGTAGGAAGACACAGAGCCAGGGATTTAACTCCATTTCTGAAGGTAAAAACACAGCAAAGTTCTCATCCATGAAACACACTCTGTTTAGAGCAACAAGCAAAATCTTGCATTCTAGTTTCTCTAATACTACAGGAAATATGAGTGTGCTCTGAACAAAAGAACTGTGTTTCCTACACACATGGATCATATCTAGTTCAAGTCTGCTTCTGAAACTGATACCAACCACAGGTCCTCTAAAATCCAATGCTTTGCAGTTAAGAGCGAGAAACGTGTGAGCTTCGTGAATGTTGAAGCTTTGTTTGCGCTGAAAATTGACTGCGTTATCTGAAACGAAGTCTTGCTTATAGGAAGACACAGAGCCTGAGATTTAACAACATGTCTGAAGGGAAATGCACAGCACAGTTCTCATCCATGAAACACACTGTGCTTTAGAGCAAGAAGCAAACACTTGCTTTCTACAGTCTCTATTACAGCAGGAAACATGAGTGTGCTCTGAACAAAAGAACTGTGTTTGCTACACACACGGACCATATCTAGTTCAACTCTGTTCTGGAACTGATAAAAAACACAGGTCCTCTAACATCCAATGATTTTCACTTAAGGGCGAGAAATGTGTGAGCTTCGTGTACGATGTAGCTTCCTTTGAGGTAAAAAGTGAATGCATTTACCTGAAACGAAGTCTTGATTGTAGGAAGACATAGATCCTGGGATTTAACTCCACTTCTGAATGTAAACACACAGCACAGTTCTCATCCATGAAACACACTCTGCTTTAGAGCAAGAAGCAAGCTCTTGCTTTCTAGAATCTCTAAGACAACAGTAAACGTGAGTGTGCTCAGAACAAAAGAACTGTGTTTCCTACACACAGATCATATCTAGTTCAACTCTGCTTCTGAAACTGATACAAACCACAGGTCCTCTAACATCCATTGCTTTTCAGTTACGAGCGAGAAACGTGTGAGCTTTGTGAATGATGTAGCTTCGTTTGAGCTGAAAAGGGAGTGTGTTTACCTGAAGTGAATTCTTGCTGGTAGGAAGACACAGAGCCAGGGATTTAACTCCATTTCTGAAGGTAAAAACACAGCAAAGTTCTCATCCATGAAACACACTCTGTTTAGAGCAACAAGCAAAATCTTGCATTCTAGTTTCTCTAATACTACAGGAAATATGAGTGTGCTCTGAACAAAAGAACTGTGTTTCCTACACACATGGATCATATCTAGTTCAAGTCTGCTTCTGAAACTGATACAAACCACAGGTCCTCTAAAATCCAATGCTTTGCAGTTAAGAGCGAGAAACGTGTGAGCTTCGTGAATGTTGAAGCTTTGTTTGAGCTGAAAATTGACTGCGTTATCTGAAACGAAGTCTTGCTTATAGGAAGACACAGAGCCTGAGATTTAACAACATGTCCGAAGGGAAATGCACAGCACAGTTCTCATCCATGAAACACACTGTGCTTTAGAGCAAGAAGCAAACACTTGCTTTCTACAGTCTCTATTACAGCAGGAAACATGAGTGTGCTCTGAACAAAAGAACTGTGTTTGCTACACACACGGACCATATCTAGTTCAACTCTGTTCTGGAACTGATAAAAAACACAGGTCCTCTAACATCCAATGATTTTCACTTAAGGGCGAGAAATGTGTGAGCTTCGTGTACGATGTATCTTCCATTGAGGTAAAAAGTGAATGCATTTACCTGAAACGAAGTCTTGATTGTAGGAAGACATAGAGCATGGGATTTAACTCCACTTCTGAAGGTAAACTAATAGCACAGTTCTCATCCATGAAACACACTGTTATAGAGCTATAGCACACTCTTGCATTCTAGAATCTCTAATACAGCAGGAAATGTGAGTGTGCTCTGAAAAAAAGAACTGTGTTTCCTACAAACACGGACCATATCTAGGTCAACTCTGCTTCTGAAACTGATGCAAACCACAGCTCCTCTAACATCCAATGCTTTTCAGTTAAGAGCTAGAAACGTGTGAGCTTCGTGAAATATGTAGCTTCCTTTGAGCTGAAAAGTGACTGCGTTTGCCTGAAAAGAAGTCTTGCTTGTAGGAAGACACAGAGCCTGGGTTTTAACTCCATTTCTGAAGGGAAACAGAAAGCACAGTTCTCATCCATGAAACACACTCTGCTTTAGAGCAAGACGCACGGTCTTGCTTCTAGATTCTCTAAGACAGCAAGAAACGTGAGTGTTCTCAGAATAAAAGAACTGAGTTTCCTACACACATGGACCGTATCTAGTTCAACTATGCTTCTGAAACTGATACAAAACACAGGACCTCTAATATCTTATGCTTTTAAGTTAAGAGCAAGAACCGTGTGTTCTTGGTGAACAATGTAACTACATTTGAGCTGAAAAGGGACTGCGTTTAACTGAAATGAAGTCTTGCTTGTAGGAAGACACAGAGCCTGGGATTTAACTCCATGTCTGAAGCGAAACACACAGCATAGTTCTCATCCAGGAAACACACTCTGCTTTAGAGCAACAACCACGCTCTTGCTTTCTAGGGTCTCTAAGACAGCAAGAAAAGTGAGTGTGCTCAGAACAAAAGAACTGTATTTGCTACACACATGGATCATATCTAGTTAAAACTGCTTCTGAAACTGATACAAATCACAGATCCTCACACCTCCAATGCTTTTCAGTTAAGAACTTGAAACGTGTGAGCTTCGTGAACAATGTTGCTTCGTATGAGCTGAAAAGTGACTGCGTTTTCCTGAGGCAAATTCTTGCTTGGAGTAAGACACAGAGCCTGGGATTTAACTCCACTTCTGAAGGTAAACACACAGCACAGTTCTCATCCATGAAACACACTCTGCTTTAGAGCAAAAAGCAAGCTCTTGCTTTCTAGAATCTCTAAGACAACAATAAACGTGAGTGTGCTCAGAACAAAAGAACTGTGTTTCCTACACACGGATCATATCTCGATCAACTGTGCTTCTGAAACTGATACAAACCACAGGTCCTCTAACATCCATTGCTTTTCAGTTACGAGCGAGAAACGTGTGAGCTTTGTGAATGATGTAGCTTCGTTTGAGCAGAAAAGTGAGTGTGTTTACCTGAAGTGAAGTCTTGCTTGTAGGAAGACACAGAGCCAGGGATTTAACTCCATTTCTGAAGGTAAAATCACAGCAAAGTTCTCATCCATGAAACACACTCAGTTTAGAGCAACAAGCAAACTCTTGCATTCTAGTTTCTATAATACTACAGGAAATTTGAGTGTGCTCTGAACAAAAGAACTGTGTTTCCTACACACATGGATCATATCTAGTTCAAGTCTGCTTCTGAAACTGATACCAACCACAGGTCCTCTAAAATCCAATGCTTTGCAGTTAAGAGCGAGAAACGTGTGAGCTTCGTGAATGTTGAAGCTTTGTTTGCGCTGAAAATTGACTGCGTTATCTGAAACGAAGTCTTGCTTATAGGAAGACACAGAGCCTGAGATTTAACAACATGTCTGAAGGGAAATGCACAGCACAGTTCTCATCCATGAAACACACTGTGCTTTAGAGCAAGAAGCAAACACTTGCTTTCTACAGTCTCTATTACAGCAGGAAACATGAGTGTGCTCTGAACAAAAGAACTGTGTTTGCTACACACACGGACCATATCTAGTTCAACTCTGTTCTGGAACTGATAAAAAACACAGGTCCTCTAACATCCAATGATTTTCACTTAAGGGCGAGAAATGTGTGAGATTCGTGTACGATGTAGCTTCCTTTGAGGTAAAAAGTGAATGCATTTACCTGAAACGAAGTCTTGATTGTAGGAAGACATAGATCCTGGGATTTAACTCCACTTCTGAATGTAAACACCCAGCACAGTTCTCATCCATGAAACACACTCTGCTTTAGAGCAAGAAGCAAGCTCTTGCTTTCTAGAATCTCTAAGACAACAGTAAACGTGAGTGTGCTCAGAACAAAAGAACTGTGTTTCCTACACACAGATCATATCTAGTTCAACTCTGCTTCTGAAACTGATACAAACCACAGGTCCTCTAACATCCATTGCTTTTCAGTTACGAGCGAGAAACGTGTGAGCTTTGTGAATGATGTAGCTTCGTTTGAGCTGAAAAGGGAGTGTGTTTACCTGAAGTGAATTCTTGCTGGTAGGAAGACACAGAGCCAGGGATTTAACTCCATTTCTGAAGGTAAAAACACAGCAAAGTTCTCATCCATGAAACACACTCTGTTTAGAGCAACAAGCAAAATCTTGCATTCTAGTTTCTCTAATACTACAGGAAATATGAGTGTGCTCTGAACAAAAGAACTGTGTTTCCTACACACATGGATCATATCTAGTTCAAGTCTGCTTCTGAAACTGATACCAACCACAGGTCCTCTAAAATCCAATGCTTTGCAGTTAAGAGCGAGAAACGTGTGAGCTTCGTGAATGTTGAAGCTTTGTTTGCGCTGAAAATTGACTGCGTTATCTGAAACGAAGTCTTGCTTATAGGAAGACACAGAGCCTGAGATTTAACAACATGTCTGAAGGGAAATGCACAGCACAGTTCTCATCCATGAAACACACTGTGCTTTAGAGCAAGAAGCAAACACTTGCTTTCTACAGTCTCTATTACAGCAGGAAACATGAGTGTGCTCTGAACAAAAGAACTGTGTTTGCTACACACACGGACCATATCTAGTTCAACTCTGTTCTGGAACTGATAAAAAACACAGGTCCTCTAACATCCAATGATTTTCACTTAAGGGCGAGAAATGTGTGAGCTTCGTGTACGATGTAGCTTCCTTTGAGGTAAAAAGTGAATGCATTTACCTGAAACGAAGTCTTGATTGTAGGAAGACATAGATCCTGGGATTTAACTCCACTTCTGAATGTAAACACACAGCACAGTTCTCATCCATGAAACACACTCTGCTTTAGAGCAAGAAGCAAGCTCTTGCTTTCTAGAATCTCTAAGACAACAGTAAACGTGAGTGTGCTCAGAACAAAAGAACTGTGTTTCCTACACACAGATCATATCTAGTTCAACTCTGCTTCTGAAACTGATACAAACCACAGGTCCTCTAACATCCATTGCTTTTCAGTTACGAGCGAGAAACGTGTGAGCTTTGTGAATGATGTAGCTTCGTTTGAGCTGAAAAGGGAGTGTGTTTACCTGAAGTGAATTCTTGCTGGTAGGAAGACACAGAGCCAGGGATTTAACTCCATTTCTGAAGGTAAAAACACAGCAAAGTTCTCATCCATGAAACACACTCTGTTTAGAGCAACAAGCAAAATCTTGCATTCTAGTTTCTCTAATACTACAGGAAATATGAGTGTGCTCTGAACAAAAGAACTGTGTTTCCTACACACATGGATCATATCTAGTTCAAGTCTGCTTCTGAAACTGATACAAACCACAGGTCCTCTAAAATCCAATGCTTTGCAGTTAAGAGCGAGAAACGTGTGAGCTTCGTGAATGTTGAAGCTTTGTTTGAGCTGAAAATTGACTGCGTTATCTGAAACGAAGTCTTGCTTATAGGAAGACACAGAGCCTGAGATTTAACAACATGTCCGAAGGGAAATGCACAGCACAGTTCTCATCCATGAAACACACTGTGCTTTAGAGCAAGAAGCAAACACTTGCTTTCTACAGTCTCTATTACAGCAGGAAACCTGAGTGTGCTCTGAACAAAAGAACTGTGTTTGCTACACACACGGACCATATCTAGTTCAACTCTGTTCTGGAACTGATAAAAAACACAGGTCCTCTAACATCCAATGATTTTCACTTAAGGGCGAGAAATGTGTGAGCTTCGTGTACGATGTATCTTCCATTGAGGTAAAAAGTGAATGCATTTACCTGAAACGAAGTCTTGATTGTAGGAAGACATAGAGCATGGGATTTAACTCCACTTCTGAAGGTAAACAAATAGCACAGTTCTCATCCATGAAACACACTCAGCTATAGAGCAAGAAGCACACTCTTGCATTCTAGAATCTCTAATACAGCAGGAAATGTGAGTGTGCTCTGAAAAAAAGAACTGTGTTTCCTACAAACACGGACCATATCTAGGTCAACTCTGCTTCTGAAACTGATGCAAACCACAGCTCCTCTAAAATCCAATGCTTTTCAGTTAAGAGCTAGAAACGTGTGAGCTTCGTGAAATATGTAGCTTCCTTTGAGCGGAAAAGTGACTGTGTTTGCCTGAAAAGAAGTCTTGCTTGTAGGAAGACACAGAGCGTGGGTTTTAACTCCATTTCTGAAGGGAAACAGAAAGCACAGTTCTCATCCATGAAACACACTCTGCTTTAGAGCAAGACGCACGGTCTTGCTTCTAGATTCTCTAAGACAGCAAGAAACGTGAGTGTTCTCAGAATAAAAGAACTGAGTTTCCTATACACATGGACCGTATCTAGTTCAACTATGCTTCTGAAACTGATACAAAACACAGGACCTCTAACATCCAATGCTTTTAAGTTAAGAGCAAGAACCGTGTGTTCTTGGTGAACAATGTAACTACATTTGAGCTAAAAAGGGACTGCGTTTAACTGAAATGAAGTCTTGCTTGTAGGAAGACACAGAGCCTGGGATTTAACTCCATGTCTGAAGGGAAACACACAGCATAGTTCTCATCCAGGAAACACACTCTGCTTTAGAGCAACAACCACGCTCTTTCTTTCTAGGGTCTCTAAGACAGCAAGAAAAGTGAGTGTGCTCAGAACAAAAGAACTGTATTTGCTACACACATGGATCATATCTAGTTAAAACTGCTTCTGAAACTGATACAAATCACAGATCCTCAAACCTCCAATGCTTTTCAGTTAAGAACTTGAAACGTGTGAGCTTCGTGAACAATGTTGCTTCGTATGAGCTGAAAAGTGACTGCGTTTTCCTGAGGCAAATTCTTGCTTGTAGTAAGACACAGAGCCTGGGATTTAACTCCACTTCTGAAGGTAAACACACAGCACAGTTCTCATCCATGAAACACACTCTGCTTTAGAGCAAGCAGCAAGCTCTTGCTTTATAGAATCTCTAAGACAACAATAAACGTGAGTGTGCTCAGAACAAAAGGACTGTGTTTCCTACACACAGATCATATCTAGTTCAACTCTGCTTCTGAAACTGATACAAACCACAGGTCCTCTAACATCCATTGCTTTTCAGTTACGAGCGAGAAACGTGTGAGCTTTGTGAAAGATGTAGCTTCGTTTGAGCTGAAAAGTGAGTGTGTTTACCTGAAGTGAATTCTTGCTTGTAGGAAGACACAGAGCCAGGGATTTAACTCCATTTCTGAAGGTAAAAACACAGCAAAGTTCTCATCCATGAAAAACACTCTGTTTAGAGCAACAAGCAAACTCTTGCATTCTAGTTTCTCTAATACTACAGGAAATATGAGTGTGCTCTGACCAAAAGAACTGTGTTTCCTACACATATGGATCATATCTAGTTCAAGTCTGCTTCTGAAACTGATAAAAACCACAGGTCCTCTAAAATCCAATGCTTTGCAGTTAAGAGCGAGAAACGTGTGAGCTTCGTGAATGTTGAAGCTTCGTTTGAGCTGAAAAGTGACTGCGTTATCTGAAACGAAGTCTTGCTTATAGGAAGACACAGAGCCTGAGATTTAACAAAATGTTAGAAGGGAAATACACAGCACAGTTCTCATCCATGCAACACACTGTGCTTTAGAGCAAGAAGCAAACACTTGCTTTCTACAGTCTCTATTACAGCAGGAAACATGAGTGTGCTCTGAACAAAAGAACTGTGTTTGCTACACACACGGACCATATCTAGTTCAACTCTGTTCTGGAATAGATAAAAAACACAGGTCCTCTAACATCCAATGATTTTCACTTAAGGGCGAGAAATGTGTGAGCTTCGTGTACAATGTAGTTTCCTTTGAGGTAAAAAGTGAATGCATTTACCTGAAACGAAGTCTTGATTGTAGGAAGACTTAGAGCATGGGATTTAACTCCACTTCTGAAGGTAAACAAATAGCACAGTTCTCATCCATGAAACACACTCTGCTATAGAGCAAGAAGCACACTCTTGCATTCTAGAATCTCTAATACAGCAGGAAATGTGAGTGTGCTCTGAAAAAAAGAACTGTGTTTCCTACAAACACGGACCATATCTAGGTCAACTCTGCTTCTGAAACTGATGCAAACAACAGCTCCTCTAACATCCAATGCTTTTCAGTTAAGAGCTAGAAACGTGTGAGCTAAGTGAAATATGTTGCTTCCTTTGAGCTGAAAAGTGACTGCGTTTACCTGAAAAGAAGTCTTGCTTGTACGAAGACACAGAGCCTGGGTTTTAACTCCATTTCTGAAGGGAAACAGAAAGCACAGTTCTCATCCATGAAACACACTCTGCTTTAGAGCAAGACACACGGTCTTGCTTCTAGATTCTCTAAGACAGCAAGAAACGTGAGTGTTCTCAGAATAAAAGAACTGAGTTTCCTACACACATGGACCATATCTAGTTCAACTATGCTTCTGAAACTGATACAAAACACAGGACCTCTAATATCCAATGCTTTTAAGTTAAGAGCAAGAACCGTGTGTTCTTGGTGAACAATGTAACTACATTTGAGCTGAAAAGTGAGTGCGTTTTCCTGAGGCAAATTCTTGCTTGGAGTAAGACACAGAGCCTGGGATTTAACTCCACTTCTGAAGGTAAACACACAGAACAGTTCTCAACCATGAAACACACTCTGATTTAGAGCAAGAAGCAAGCTCTTGCTTTCTAGAATCTCTAAGACAACAATAAACGTGAGTGTGCTCAGAACAAAAGAACTGTGTTTCCTACACACGGATCATATCTAGTTCAACTCTGCTTCTGAAACTGATACAAACCACAGGTCCTCTAACATCCATTGCTTTTCAGTTACGAGCGAGAAACGTGTGAGCTTTGTGAATGATGTAGCTTCGTTTGAGCTGAAAAGTGAGTGTGTTTACCTGAAGTGAAGTCTTGCTTGTAGGAAGACACAGAGCCTGAGATTTATCAACATGTCAGAAGGGAAATACACAGCAAAGTTCTCATCCATGAAACACACTGTGCTTTAGAGCAAGAAGCAAACACTTGCTTTCTACAGTCTCTATTACAGCAGGAAACATGAGTGTGCTCTGAACAAAAGAACTGTGTTCGCTACACACACGGACCATATCTAGTTCAACTCTGTTCTGGAACTGATAAAAAACACAGGTCCTCTAACATCCAATGATTTTCACTTAAGGGCGAGAAATGTGTGAGCTTCGTGTACGATGTAGTTTCCTTTGAGGTAAAAAGTGAATGCATTTACCTGAAACGAAGTCTTGATTGTAGGAAGACATAGAGCATGGGATTTAACTCCACTTCTGAAGGTAAACAAATAGCACAGTTCTCAACCATGAAACACACTCTGCTATAGAGCAAGAAGCACACTCTTGCATTCTAGAATCTCTAATACAGCAGGAAATGTGAGTGTGCTCTGAAAAAAAGAACTGTGTTTCCTACAAACACGGACCATATCTAGGTCAACTCTGCTTCTGAAACTGATGCAAACCACAGCTCCTCTAACATCCAATGCTTTTCAGTTAAGAGCTAGAAACGTGTGAGCTAAGTGAAATATGTTGCTTCCTTTGA
Source organism: Onychomys leucogaster (assembly GCA_949786385.1). NCBI lineage: Eukaryota > Metazoa > Chordata > Mammalia > Rodentia > Cricetidae > Onychomys > Onychomys leucogaster. Next base: position 3,103,303 of record CATKUP010000044.1, read on the forward strand.
GCTGAAAAGTGACTGCGTTTACCTGAAAAGAAGTCTTGCTTGTAGGAAGACACAGAGCCTGGGTTTTAACTCCATTTCTGAAGGGAAACAGAAAGCACAGTTCTCATCCATGAAACACACTCTGCTTTAGAGCAAGACACACGGTCTTGCTTCTAGATTCTCTAAGACAGCAAGAAACGTGAGTGTTCTCAGAATAAAAGAACTGAGTTTCCTACACACATGGACCATATCTAGTTCAACTATGCTTCTGAAACTGATACAAAACACAGGACCTCTAACATCCACTGCTTTTAAGTTAAGAGCAAGAACCGTGTGTTCTTGGTGAACAATGTAACTACATTTGAGCTGAAAAGTGAGTGCGTTTTCCTGAGGCAAATTCTTGCTTGTAGGAAGACACAGAGCCTGGGATTTAACTCCACTTCTGAAGGTAAACACACAGAACAGTTCTCAACTATGAAACACACTCTGATTTAGAGCAAGAAGCAAGCTCTTGCTTTCTAGAATCTCTAAGACAACAATAAACGTGAGTGTGCTCAGAACAAAAGAACTGTGTTTCCTACACACGGATCATATCTCGTTCAACTCTGCTTCTGAAACTGATACAAACCACAGGTCCTCTAACATCCATTGCTTTTCAGTTACGAGCGAGAAACGTGTGAGCTTTGTGAATGATGTAGCTTCGTTTGAGCTGAAAAGTGAGTGTGTTTACCTGAAGTGAAGTCTTGCTTGTAGGAAGACACAGAGCCTGAGATTTAAAAACATGTCAGAAGGGAAATACACAGCAAAGTTCTCATCCATGAAACACACTGTGCTTTAGAGCAAGAAGCAAACACTTGCTTTCTACAGTCTCTATTACAGCAGGAAACATGAGTGTGCTCTGAACGAAAGAACTGTGTTTGCTACACACACGGACCATATCTAGTTCAACTCTGTTCTGGAACTGATAAAAAACACAGGTCCTCTAACATCCAATGATTTTCACTTAATGGCGAGAAATGTGTGAGCTTCGTGTACGATGTAGCTTCCTTTAAGTTAAAAAGTGAATGAATTTACCTGAAACGAAGTCTTGATTGTAGGAAGACATAGAGCATGGGATTTAACTCCACTTCTGAAGGTAAACAAATAGCACAGTTCTCATCCATGAAACACACACTGCTATAGAGCAAGAAGCACACTCTTGCATTCTAGAATCGCTAATACAGCAGGAAATGTGAGTGTGCTCTGAAAAAAAGAACTGTGTTTCCTACAAACACGGACCATATCTAGGTCAACTCTGCTTCTGAAACTGATGCAAACCACAGCTCCTCTAACATCCAATGCTTTTCAGTTAAGAGCTAGAAACGTGTGAGCTTCGTGAAATATGTAGCTTCCTTTGAGCTGAAAAGTGACTGCGTTTACCTGAAAAGAAGTCTTGCTTGTAGGAAGACACAGAGCCTGGGTTTTACCTCCATTTCTGAAGGGAAACAGAAAGCACAGTTCTCATCCATGAAAAACACTCTGCTTTAGAGCAAGACGCACGGACTTGCTTCAAGATTCTCTAAGACAGCAAGAAACGTGAGTGTTCTCAGAATAAAAGAACTGAGTTTCCTACACACATGGACCATATCTAGTTCAACTATGCTTCTGAAACTGATACAAAACACAGGACCTCTAACATCCAATGCTTTTAAGTTAAGAGCAAGAACCGTGTGTTCTTGGTGAACAATGTAACTACATTTGAGCTGAAAAGGGACTGCGTTTAACTGAAATGAAGTCTTGCTTGTAGGAAGACACAGAGCCTGGGATTTAACTCCATGTCTGAAGGGAAACACACAGCATAGTTCTCATCCAGGAAACACACTCTGCTTTAGAGCAACAACCACGCTCTTGTTTTCTACAGTCTCTAAGACACCAATAAAAGTGAGTGTGCTCAGAACAAAATAACTGTATTTGCTACACACATGGATCATATCTAGTTAAAACTGCTTCTGAAACTGATACAAATCACAGATCCTCAAAGCTCCAATGCTTTTCAGTTAAGAACTTGAAACGTGTGAGCTTCGTGAACAATGTTGCTTCGTATGAGCTGAAAAGTGACTGCGTTTTCCTGAGGCAAATTCTTGCTTGGAGTAAGACACAGAGCCTGGGATTTAACTCCACTTCTGAAGGTAAATACACAGCACAGTTCTCATCCATGAAACACACTCTACTTTAGAGCAAGAAGCAAGCTCTTGCTTTCTAGAATCTCTAAGACAACAATAAACGTGAGTGTGCTCAGAACAAAAGAACTGTGTTTCTTACACACGGATCATATCTAGTTCAACTCTGCTTCTGAAACTGATACAAACCACAGGTCCTCTAACATCCATTGCTTTTCTGTTACGAGCGAGAAACGTGTGAGCTTTGTGAAAGATGTAGCTTCGTTTGAGCTGAAAAGTGAGTGTGTTTACCTGAAGTGAATTCTTGCTGGTAGGAAGACACAGAGCCAGGGATTTAACTCCATTTATGAAGGTAAAAACACAGCAAAGTTCTCATCCATGAAAAACACTCTGTTTAGAGCAACAAGCAAACTCTTGCATTCTAGTTTCTCTAATACTACAGGAAATTTGAGTGTGCTCAGAACAAAAAAACTGTGTTTCCTACACACATGGATCATATCTAGTTCAAGTCTGCTTCTGAAACTGATAAAAACGAAAAGGTCCTCTAAAATCCAATGCTTTGCAGTTAAGAGCGAGAAACGTGTGAGCTTCGTGAATGTTGAAGCTTTGTTTGAGCTGAAAAATGACTGCGTTGTCTGAAACGAAGTCTTGCTTATAGGAAGACACAGAGCCTGAGATTTAACAACATGTCAGAAGGGAAATACACAGCACATTTCTCATCCAAGAAACACACTGTGCTTTAGAGCAAGAAGCAAACACTTGCTTTCTACAGTCTCTATTACAGCAGGAAACATGAGTGTGCTCTGAACAAAAGAACTGTGTTTGCTACACACATGGACCATATCTAGTTCAACTCTGTTCTGGAACTGATAAAAAACACATGTCCTCTAACATCCAATGATTTTCACTTAAGGGCGAGAAATGTGTGAGCTTCGTGTACGATGTAGCTTCCTTTGAGGTAAAAAGTGAATGCATTTACCTGAAACGAAGTCTTGATTGTAGGAAGACATAGAGCATGGGATTTAACTCCACTTCTGAAGGTAAACAAATAGCACAGTTCTCATCCATGAAACACACTCTGCTATAGAGCAAGAAGCACACTCTTGCATTCTAGAATCTCTAATACAGCAGGAAATGTGAGTGTGCTCTGAAAAAAAGAACTGTGTTTCCTACAAACACGGACCATATATAGGTCAACTCTGCTTCTGAAACTGATGCAAACCACAGCTCCTCTAACATCCAATGCTTTTCAGTTAAGAGCTAGAAACGTGTGAGCTTCGTGAAATATGTAGCTTCCTTTGAGCTGAAAAGTGACTGCGTTTACCTGAAAAGAAGTCTTGCTTGTAGGAAGACACAGAGCCTGGGTTTTAACTCCATTTCTGAAGGGAAACAGAAAGCACAGTTCTCATCCATGAAATACACTCTGCTTTAGAGCAAGACGCACGGTCTTGCTTCTAGATTCTCTAATATAGCAAGAAACTTGAGTGTTCTCAGAATAAAAGAACTGAGATTCCTACACACATGGACCATATCTAGTTCAACTATGCTTCTGAAACTGATACAAAACACAGGACCTCTAACATCCAATGCTTTTAAGTTAAGAGCAAGAACCGTGTGTTCTTGGTGAACAATGTAACTACATTTGAGCTGAAAAGAGACTGTGTTTAACTGAAATGAAGTCTTGCTTGTAGGAAGACACAGAGCCTGGGATTTAACTCCATGTGTGAAGGGAAACACACAGCATAGTTCTCATCCAGGAAACACACTCTGCTTTAGAGCAACAACCACGCTCTTGCTTTCTAGAGTCTCTAAGACAGCAAGAAAAGTGAGTGTGCTCTGAACAAAAGAACTGTGTAGCCTACACACATGGATCATATCTAGTTCAAGTCTGCTTCTGAAACTGATAAAAACCACAGGTCCTCTAAAATCCAATGCTTTGCAGTTAAGAGCGAGAAACGTGTGAGCTTCGTGAATGTTGAAGCTTTGTTTGAGCTGAAAAGTGACTGCGTTATCTGAAACGAAGTCTTGCTTATAGGAAGACACAGAGCCTGAGATTTAACAACATGTCAGAAGGGAAATACACAGCACATTTCTCATCCATAAAATACACTGTGCTTTAGAGCAAGAAGCAAACACTTGCTTTCTACAGTCTCTATTACAGCAGGAAACATGAGTGTGCTCTGAACAAAAGAACTGTGTTTGCTACACACACGGACCATATCTAGTTCAACTCTGTTCTGGAACTGATAAAAAACACAGGTCCTCTAACATCCAATGATTTTCACTTAAGGGCGAGAAATGTGTGAGAATCGAGAACGATGTACCTTCCTTTGAGGTAAAAAGTGAATGCATTTACCTGAAACGAAGTCTTGATTGTAGGAAGACATAGAGCATGGGATTTAACTCCACTTCTGAAGGTAAACAATTAGCACAGTTCTCATCCATGAAACACACTCTGCTATAGAGCAAGAAGCACAGTCTTGCATTCTAGAATCTCTAATACAGCAGTAAATGCGAGTGTGCTCTGAAAAAAATAAGTGTGTTTCCTACAAACACGGACCATATCTAGGTCAACTCTGCTTCTGAAACTGATGCAAACCACAGCTCCTCTAACATCCAATGCTTTTCAGTTAAGAGCTAGAAACGTGTGAGCTTCCTGAAATATGTAGCTTCCTTTGAGCTGAAAAGTGACTGCGTTTACCTGAAAAGAAATCTTGCTTGTAGGAAGACACTGAGCCTGGGTTTTAACTCCATTTCTGAAGGGAAACAGAAAGCACAGTTCTCATCCATGAAACACACTCTGCTTTAGACCTAGACGCACTGTCTTGCTTCTAGATTCTCTAAGACAGCAAGAAACGTGAGTGTTCTCAGAATAAAAGAACTGAGTTTCCTACACACATGGACCATATCTAGTTCAACTATGCTTCTGAAACTGATACAAAACACAGGACCTCTAACATCCAATGCTTTTAATTTAAGAGCAAGAACTGTGTGTTCTTGGTGAACAATGTAACTACATTTCAGCTGAAAAGTGACTGCGTTTAACTGAAATGATGTCTTGCTTGTAGGAAGACACAGAGCCTGGGATTTAACACCATGTCTGAAGGGAAACACACAGCATAGTTCTCATCCAGGAAACACACTCTGCTTTAGAGCAACAACCACCCTCTTGCTTTCTAGAGTCTCTAAGACACCAACAAAATTGAGTGTGCTCAGAAGAAAATAACTTTATTTGCTACACACATGTATCATATCTAATTAAAACTGCTTCTGAAACTGATACAAATCACAGATCCTCAAACCTCCAATGCTTTTCAGTTAAGAACTTGAAACGTGTGAGCTTCGTGAACAATGTTGCTTCATATGAGCTGAAAAGTGACTGCGTTTTCCTGAGGCAAATTCTTGCTTGGAGTAAGACACAGAGCCTGGGATTTAACTCCACTTCTGAAGGTAAACACACAGCACAGTTCTCATCCATGTAACACACTCTACTTTAGCGCAAGAAGCAAGCTCTTGCTTTCTAGAATCTCTAAGACAACAATAAACGTGAGTGTGCTCAGAACAAAAGAACTGTGTTTCTTACACACGGATCATATCTAGTTCAACTCTGCTTCTGAAACTGATACAAACCGCAGGTTCTCTAACATCCATTGGTTTCAGTTAAGAGCTAGAAACGTGTGAGCTTCGTGAAATATGTAGCTTCCTTTGAGCTGAAAAGTGACTGCGTTTACCTGAAAAGTAGTCTTGCTTGGAGGAAGACACAGAGCCTGGGTTTTAACTCCAATTCTGAAGGGAAACAGAAAGCACAGTTCTCTTCCATGAAACACACTGTGCTTTAGAGCAAGAAGCAAACACTTGCTTTCTACAGTCTCTATTACAGCAGGAAACATGAGTGTGCTCTGAACAAAAGAACTGTGTTTGCTACACACACGGACCATATCTAGTTCAACTGTGTTCTGGAATAGATAAAAAACACAGGTCCTCTAACATCCAATGATTTTCACTTAAGGGCGAGAAATGTGTGAGATTTGAGTACGATGTAGCTTCCTTTGTGGTAAAAAGTGAATGCATTTACCTGAAACGAAGTCTTGATTGTAGGAAGACATAGAGCATGGGATTTAACTCCACTTCTGAAGGTAAACATATAGCACAGTTCTCATCCATGAAACACACTCTGCTATAGAGCAAGAAGCACACTCTTACATTCTAGAATCTCTAATACAGCAGGAAATGTGAGTGTGCTCTGAAAAAAAGAACTGTGTTTCCTACAAACACGGACCATATCTACGTCAACACTGCTTCTGAAACTGATGCAAACCACAGCTCCTCTAACATCCAATGCTTTTCAGTTAAGAGCTAGAAACGTGTGAGCTTCGTGAAATATGTAGCTTCCTTTGAGCTGAAAAGTGACTGCGTTTACCTGAAAAGAAGTCTTGCTTGTAGGAAGACACAGAGCCTGGGTTTTAACTCCATTTCTGAAGGGAAACAGAAAGCACAGTTCTCATCCATGAAACACACTCTGCTTTAGAGCAAGACACACTGTCTTGCTTCTAGATTCTCTAAGACAGCAAGAAACGTGAGTGTTCTCAGAATAAAAGAACTGAGTTTCGTACACACATGGACCATATCTAGTTCAACTATGCTTCTGAAACTGATACAAAACACAGGACCACTAACATCCAATGCTTTTCAGTTAAGAACTTGAAACGTGTGAGCTTTGTGAACAATGTTGCTTCGTATGAGCTGAAAAGTGACTGCGTTTTCCTGAGGCAAATTCTTGAATGGAGTAAGACACAGAGCCTGGGATTTAACTCCACTTCTGAAGGTAAACACACAGCACAGTTCTCATCCATGAAACACACTCTACTTTAGAGCAAGAAGCAAGCTCTTGCTTTCTAGAATCTCTAAGACAACAATAAACGTGAGTGTGCTCAGAACAAAAGAACTGTGTTTCTTACACACGGATCATATCTAGTTCAACTCTGCTTCTGAAACTGATACAAACCACAGGTCCTCTAACATCCATTGCTTTTCAGTTACGAGCGAGAAACGTGTGAGCTTTGTGAATGATGTAGCTTCGTTTGAGCTGAAAAGTGAGTGTGTTTACCTGAAGTGAATTCTTGCTGGTAGGAAGACACAGAGCCAGGGATTTAACTCCATTTCTGAAGGTAAAAACACAGCAAAGTTCTCATCCATGAAACACACTCTGTTTAGAGCAACAAGCAAACTCTTGCATTCTAGTTTCTCTAATACTACAGGAAATTTGAGTGTGCTCTGAACAAAGGAACTGTGTTTCCTACACACATGGATCATATCTAGTTCAAGTCTGCTTCTGAAACTGATAAAAACCACAGGTCCTCTAAAATCCAATGCTTTGCAGTTAAGAGCGAGAAACGTGTGAGCTTTGTGAATGTTGAAGCTTTGTTTGAGCTGAAAAGTGACTGCGTTATCTGAAACGAAGTCTTGCTTATAGGAAGACACAGAGCCTGAGATTTAACAACATGTCAGAAGGGAAATACACAGCACAGTTCTCATCCATGAAACACACTGTGCTTTAGAGCAAGAAGCAAACACTTGCTTTCTACAGTCTCTATTACAGCAGGAAACATGAGTGTGCTCTGAACAAAAGAACTGTGTTTGCTACACACACGGACCATATCTAGTTCAACTCTGTTCTGGAACTGATAAAAAACACAGGTCCTCTAACATCCAATGATTTTCACTTAAGGGCGAGAAATGTGTGAGATTCGAGAACGATGTAGCTTCCTTTGAGGTAAAAAGTGAATGCATTTACCTGAAACGAAGTCTTGATTGTAGGAAGACATAGAGCATGGGATTTAACTCCACTTCTGAAGCCAAACAAATATCACAGTTCTCATCCATGAAACACACTCTGCTATAGAGCAAGAGGCACACTCTTGCATTCTAGAATCTCTAATACAGCAGGAAATGTGAGTGTGCTCTGAAAAAAAGAACTGTGTTTCCTACAAACACGGACCATATCTAGGTCAACTCTGCTTCTGAAACTGATGCAAACCACAGCTCCTCTAACATCCAATGCTTTTCAGTTAAGAGCTAGAAACGTGTGAGCTTCGTGAAATATGTAGCTTCCTTTGAGCTGAAAAGTGACTGCGTTTATCTGAAAAGAAGTCTTGCTTGTAGGAAGACACAGAGCCTGGGATTTAACTCCAGGTCTGAAGGGAAACACACAGCATAGCTCTCATCCAGGAAACACACTCTGCTTTAGAGCAACAACCACACTCTTGCTTTCTAGAGTCTCTAAGACACCAAGAAAAGTGAGTGTGCTCAGAAGAAAATAACTTTATTTGCTACACACATGGATCATATCTAGTTAAAACTGCTTCTGAAACTGATACAAATCACAGATCCGCAAACCTCCAATGCTTTTCAGTTAAGAACTTGAAACGTGTGAGCTTTGTGAACAATGTTGCTTCGTATGAGCTGAAAAGTGACTGCGTTTTCCTGAGGCAAATTCTTGAATGGAGTAAGACACAGAGCCTGGGATTTAACTCCACTTCTGAAGGTAAACACACAGCACAGTCCTCATCCATGAAACACACTCTACTTTAGAGCAAGAAGCAAGCTCTTGCTTTCTAGAATCTCTAAGACAACAATAAACGTGAGTGTGCTCAGAACAAAAGAACTGTGTTTCTTACACACGGATCATATCTAGTTCAACTCTGCTTCTGAAACTGATACAAACCACAGGTCCTCTAACATCCATTGCTTTTCAGTTACGAGCGAGAAACGTGTGAGCTTTGTGAATGATGTAGCTTCGTTTGAGCTGAAAAGTGAGTGTGTTTACCTGAAGTGAATTCTTGCTGGTAGGAAGACACAGAGCCAGGGATTTAACTATATTTCTGAAGGTAAAAACACAGCAAAGTTCTCATCCATGAAACACACTCTGTTTAGAGCAACAAGCAAACTCTTGCATTCTAGTTTCTCTAATACTACAGGAAATTTGAGTGTGCTCTGAACAAAAGAACTGTGTTTCCTACACACATGGATCATATCTAGTTCAAGTCTGCTTCTGAAACTGATAAAAACCACAGGTCCTCTAAAATCCAATGCTTTGCAGTTAAGAGCGAGAAACGTGTGAGCTTCGTGAATGTTGAAGCTTTGTTTGAGCTGAAAAGTGACTGCGTTATCTGAAACGAAGTCTTGCTTATAGGAAGACACAGAGCCTGAGATTTAACAACATGTCAGAAGGGAAATACACAGCACAGTTCTCATCCATGAAACACACTGTGCTTTAGAGCAAGAAGCAAACACTTGCTTTCTACAGTCTCTATTACAGCAGGAAACATGAGTGTGCTCTGAACAAAAGAACTGTGTTTGCTACACACACGGACCATATCTAGTTCAACTCTGTTCTGGAACTGATAAAAAACACAGGTCCTCTAACATCCAATGATTTTCACTTAAGGGCGAGAAATGTGTGAGATTCGAGTACGATGTAGCTTCCTTTGAGGTAAAAAGTGAATGCATTTACCTGAAACGAAGTCTTGATTGTAGGAAGACATAGAGCATGGGATTTAACTCCACTTCTGAAGCCAAACAAATATCACAGTTCTCATCCATGAAACACACTCTGCTATAGAGCAAGAGGCACACTCTTGCATTCTAGAATCTCTAATACAGCAGGAAATGTGAGTGTGCTCTGAAAAAAAGAACTGTGTTTCCTACAAACACGGACCATATCTAGGTCAACTCTGCTTCTGAAACTGATGCAAACCACAGCTCCTCTAACATCCAATGCTTTTCAGTTAAGAGCTAGAAACGTGTGATCTTCGTGAAATATGTAGCTTCCTTTGAGCTGAAAAGTGACTGCGTTTACCTGAAAAGAAGTCTTGCTTGTAGGAAGACACAGAGCCTGGTATTTAACTCCAGGTCTGAAGGGAAACACACAGCATAGTTCTCATCCAGGAAACACACTCTGCTTTAGAGCAACAACCACACTCTTGCTTTCTAGAGTCTCTAAGACACCAAGAAAAGTGAGTGTGCTCAGAAGAAAATAACTTTATTTGCTACACACATGGATCATATCTAGTTAAAACTGCTTCTGAAACTGATACAAATCACAGATCCGCAAACCTCCAATGCTTTTCAGTTAAGAACTTGAAACGTGTGAGCTTTGTGAACAATGTTGCTTCGTATGAGCTGAAAAGTGACTGCGTTTTCCTGAGGCAAATTCTTGCTTGGAGTAAGACACAGAGCCTGGGATTTAACTCCACTTCTGAAGGTAAACACACAGCACAGTTCTCATCCATGAAACACCTTCTGCTTTAGAGCAAGACACACGGACTTGCTTCTAGATTCTCTAAGACAGCAAGAAACGTGAGTGTTCTCAGAATAAAAGAACTGAGTTTCCTACACACATGGACCATATCTATTTCAACTATGCTTCTGAAACTGATACAAAACACAGGACCACTAACATCCAATGCTTTTAAGTTAAGAGCAAGAACCTTGTGTTCTTGGTGAACAATGTAACTACATTTGAGCTGAAAAGAGACTGCGTTTAACTGAAATGAAGTCTTGCTTGTAGGAAGACAGAGAGCCTGGAAATTAACTCCATGTCTGAAGGGAAACACACAGCATAGTTCTAATCCAGGAAACACAGTCTGCTTTAGAGCAACAACCACGCTCTTGCTTTCTAGAGTCTCTAAGACAGCAAGAAAAATGAGTGTGCTCTGAACAAAAGAACTGTGTTTCCTACACACATGGATCATATCTAGTTCAAGTCTGCTACTAAAACTGAAAAAAACCACAGGTCCTCTAAAATCCAATGCTTTGCAGTTAAGAGCGAGAAACGTGTGAGCTTTGTGAATGTTGAAGCTTTGTTTGAGCTGAAAAGTGACTGCGTTATCTGAAACAAAGTCTTGCTTATAGGAAGACACAGAGCCTGAGATTTAACAACATGTCAGAAGGGAAATACACAGCACAGTTCTCATCCATGAAACACACTGTGCTTTAGAGCAAGAAGCAAACACTTGCTTTCTACAGTCTCTATTACAGCAGGAAACATGAGTGTGCTCTGAACAAAAGAACTGTGTTTGCTACACACACGGACCATATCTAGTTCAACTCTGTTCTGGAACTGATAAAAAACACAGGTCCTCTAACATCCAATGATTTTCACTTAAGGGCGAGAAATGTGTGAGATTCGAGAACGATGTAGCTTCCTTTGAGGTAAAAAGTGAATGCATTTACCTGAAACGAAGTCTTGATTGTAGGAAGACATAGAGCATGGGATTTAACTCCACTTCTGAAGACAAACAAATATCACAGTTCTCATCCATGAAACACACTCTGCTATAGAGCAAGAGGCACACTCTTACATTCTAGAATCTCTAATACAGCAGGAAATGTGAGTGTGCTCTGAAAAAAAGAACTGTGTTTCCTACAAACACGGACCATATCTAGGTCAACTCTGCTTCTGAAACTGATGCAAACCACAGCTCCTCTAACATCCAATGCTTTTCAGTTAAGAGCTAGAAACGTGTGAGCTTCGTGAAATATGTAGCTTCCTTTGAGCTGAAAAGTGACTGCGTTTACCTGAAAAGAAGTCTTGCTTTTAGGAAGACACAGAGCCTGGGATTTAACTCCAGGTCTGAAGGGAAACACACAGCATAGTTCTCATCCAGGAAACACACTCTGCTTTAGAGCAACAACCACACTCTTGCTTTCTAGAGTCTCTAAGACACCAAGAAAAGTGAGTGTGCTCAGAAGAAAATAACTTTATTTGCTACACACATGGATCATATCTAGTTAAAACTGCTTCTGAAACTGATACAAATCACAGATCCGCAAACCTCCAATGCTTTTCAGTTAAGAACTTGAAACGTGTGAGCTTTGTGAACAATGTTGCTTCGTATGAGCTGAGAAGTGACTGCGTTTTCCTGAGGCAAATTCTTGAATGGAGTAAGACACAGAGCCAGGGATTTAACTCCATTTCTGAAGGTAAAAACACAGCAAAGTTCTCATCCATGAAACACACTCTGTTTAGAGCAACAAGCAAACTCTTGCATTCTAGTTTCTCTAATACTACAGGAAATTTGAGTGTGCTCTGAACAAAAGAACTGGGTTTCCTACACACATGGATCATATCTAGTTCAAGTCTGCTTCTGAAACTGATAAAAACCACAGGTCCTCTAAAATCCAATGCTTTCCAGTTAAGAGCGAGAAACGTGTGAGCTTCGTGAATGTTGAAGCTTTGTTTGAGCTGAAAAGTGACTGCGTTATCTGAAACGAAGTCTTGCTTATAGGAAGACACAGAGCCTGAGATTTAACAACATGTCAGAAGGGAAATACACAGCACAGTTCTCATCCATGAAACACACTGTGCTTTAGAGCAAGAAGCAAACACTTGCTTTCTACAGTCTCTATTACAGCAGGAAACATGAGTGTGCTCTGAACAAAAGAACTGTGTTTGCTACACACACGGACCATATCTAGTTCAACTCTGTTCTGGAACTGATAAAAAACACAGGTCCTCTAACATCCAATGATTTTCACTTAAGGGCGAGAAATGTGTGAGATTCGAGTACGATGTAGCTTCCTTTGAGGTAAAAAGTGAATGCATTTACCTGAAACGAAGTCTTGATTGTAGGAAGACATAGAGCATGGGATTTAACTCCAGTTCTGAAGGTAAACATATAGCACAGTTCTCATCCATGAAACACACTCTGCTATAGAGCAAGAGGCACACTCTTGCATTCTAGAATCTCTAATACAGCAGGAAATGTGAGTGTGCTCTGAAAAAAAGAACTGTGTTTCCTACAAACACGGACCATATCTAGGTCAACACTGCTTCTGAAACTGATGCAAACCACAGCTCCTCTAACATCCAATGCTTTTCAGTTAAGAGCTAGAAACGTGTGAGCTTCGTGAAATATGTAGCTTCCTTTGAGCTGAAAAGTGACTGCGTTTACCTGAAAAGAAGTCTTGCTTGTAGGAAGACACAGAGCCTGGGTTTTAACTCCATTTCTGAAGGGAAACAGAAAGCACAGTTCTCATCCATGAAACACACTCTGCTTTAGAGCAAGACACACGGTCTTGCTTCTAGATTCTCTAAGACAGCAAGAAACGTGAGTGTTCTCAGAATAAAAGAACTGAGTTTCGTACACACATGGACCATATCTAGTTCAACTATGCTTCTGAAACTGATACAAAACACAGGACCACTAACATCCAATGCTTTTAAGTTAAGAGCAAGAACCTTGTGTTCTTGGTGAACAATGTAACTACATTTGAGCTGAAAAGAGACTGCGTTTAACTGAAATGAAGTCTTGCTTGTAGGAAGACAGAGAGCCTGGGATTTAACTCCATGTCTGAAGGGAAACACACAGCATAGTTCTAATCCAGGAAACACAGTCTGCTTTAGAGCAACAACCACGCTCTTGCTTTCTAGAGTCTCTAAGAGAGCAAGAAAAATGAGTGTGCTCTGAACAAAAGAACTGTGTTTCCTACACACATGGATCATATCTAGTTCAAGTCTGCTACTGAAACTGATAAAAACCACAGGTCCTCTAAAATCCAATGCTTTGCAGTTAAGAGCGAGAAACGTGTGAGCTTTGTGAATGTTGAAGCTTTGTTTGAGCTGAAAAGTGACTGAGTTATCTGAAACGAAGTCTTGCTTATAGGAAGACACAGAGCCTGAGATTTAACAACATGTCAGAAGGGAAATACACAGCACAGTTCTCATCCATGAAACACACTGTGCTTTAGAGCAAGAAGCAAACACTTGCTTTCTACAGTCTCTATTACAGCAGGAAACATGAGTGTGCTCTGAACAAAAGAACTGTGTTTGCTACACACACGGACCATATCTAGTTCAACTCTGTTCTGGAACTGATAAAAAACACAGGTCCTCTAACATCCAATGATTTTCACTTAAGGGCGAGAAATGTGTGAGATTCGAGTACGATGTAGCTTCCTTTGAGGTAAAAAGTGAATGCATTTACCTGAAACGAAGTCTTGATTGTAGGAAGACATAGAGCATGGGATTTAACTCCACTTCTGAAGCCAAACAAATATCACAGTTCTCATCCATGAAACACACTCTGCTATAGAGCAAGAGGCACACTCTTGCATTCTAGAATCTCTAATACAGCAGGAAATGTGAGTGTGCTCTGAAAAAAAGAACTGTGTTTCCTACAAACACGGACCATATCTAGGTCAACTCTGCTTCTGAAACTGATGCAAACTACAGCTCCTCTAACATCCAATGCTTTTCAGTTAAGAGCTAGAAACGTGTGAGCTTCGTGAAATATGTAGCTTCCTTTGAGCTGAAAAGTGACTGCGTTTACCTGAAAAGAAGTCTTGCTTGTAGGAAGACACAGAGCCTGGGATTTAACTCCAGGTCTGAAGGGAAACACACAGCATAGTTCTCATCCAGGAAACACACTCTGCTTTAGAGCAACAACCACACTCTTGCTTTCTAGAGTCTCTAAGACACCAAGAAAAGTGAGTGTGCTCAGAAGAAAATAACTTTATTTGCTACACACATGGATCATATCTAGTTAAAACTGCTTCTGAAACTGATACAAATCACAGATCCGCAAACCTCCAATGCTTTTCAGTTAAGAACTTGAAACGTGTGAGCTTTGTGAACAATGTTGCTTCGTATGAGCTGAAAAGTGACTGCGTTTTCCTGAGGCAAATTCTTGCTTGGAGTAAGACACAGAGCCTGGGATTTAACTCCACTTCTGAAGGTAAACACACAGCACAGTTCTCATCCATGAAACACACTCTACTTTAGAGCAAGAAGCAAGCTCTTGCTTTCTAGAATCTCTAAGACAACAATAAACGTGAGTGTGCTCAGAACAAAAGAAATGTGTTTCTTACACACGGATCATATCTAGTTCAACTCTGCTTCTGAAACTGATACAAACCACAGGTCCTCTAACATCCATTGCTTTTCAGTTACGAGCGAAAAACGTGTGAGCTTTGTGAATGATGTAGCTTCGTTTGAGCTGAAAAGTGAGTGTGTTTACCTGAAGTGAATTCTTGCTGGTAGGAAGACACAGAGCCAGGGATTTAACTCCATTTCTGAAGGTAAAAACACAGCAAAGTTCTCATCCATGAAACACACTCTGTTTAGAGCAACAAGCAAACTCTTGCATTCTAGTTTCTCTAATACTACAGGAAATTTGAGTGTGCTCTGAACAAAAGAACTGTGTTTCCTACACACATGGATCATATCTAGTTCAAGTCTGCTTCTGAAACTGATAAAAACCACAGGTCCTCTAAAATCCAATGCTTTGCAGTTAAGAGCGAGAAACGTGTGAGCTTCGTGAATGTTGAAGCTTTGTTTGAGCTGAAAAGTGACTGCGTTATCTGAAACGAAGTCTTGCTTATAGGAAGACACAGAGCCTGAGATTTAACAACATGTCAGAAGGGAAATACACAGCACAGTTCTCATCCATGAAACACACTGTGCTTTAGAGCAAGAAGCAAACACTTGCTTTCTACAGTCTCTATTACAGCAGAAAACATGAGTGTGCTCTGAACAAAAGAACTGTGTTTGCTACACACACGGACCATATCTAGTTCAACTCTGTTCTGGGACTGATAAAAAACACAGGTCTTCTAACATCCAATGATTTTCACTTAAGGGCGAGAAATGTGTGAGATTCGAGTACGATGTAGCTTCCTTTGAGGTAAAAAGTGAATGCATTTACCTGAAACGAAGTCTTGATTGTAGGAAGACATAGAGCATGGGATTTAACTCCACTTCTGAAGGTAAACATATAGCACAGTTCTCATCCATGAAACACACTCTGCTATAGAGCAAGAGGCACACTCTTGCATTCTAGAATCTCTAATACAGCAGGAAATGTGAGTGTGCTCTGAAAAAAAGAAATGTGTTTCCTACAAACACGGACCATATCTAGGTCAACACTGCTTCTGAAACTGATGCAAACCACAGCTCCTCTAACATCCAATGCTTTTCAGTTAAGAGCTAGAAACGTGTGAGCTTCGTGAAATATGTAGCTTCCTTTGAGCTGAAAAGTGACTGCGTTTACCTGAAAAGAAGTCTTGCTTGTAGGAAGACACAGAGCCTGGGTTTTAACTCCATTTCTGAAGGGAAACAGAAAGCACAGTTCTCATCCATTAAACACACTCTGCTTTAGAGCAAGACACACGGTCTTGCTTCTAGATTCTCTAAGACAGCAAGAAACGTGAGTGTTCTCAGAATTAAAGAACTGAGTTTCCTACACACATGGACCATATCTAGTTCAACTATGCTTCTGAAACTGATACAAAACACAGGACCACTAACATCCAATGCTTTTAAGTTAAGAGCAAGAACCTTGTGTTCTTGGTGAACAATGTAACTACATTTGAGCTGAAAAGAGACTGCGTTTAACTGAAATGAAGTCTTGCTTGTAGGAAGACAGAGAGCCTGGGATTTAACTCCATGTCTGAAGGGAAACACACAGCATAGTTCTAATCCAGGAAACACAGTCTGCTTTAGAGCAACAACCACGCTCTTGCTTTCTAGAGTCTCTAAGACAGCAAGAAAAATGAGTGTGCTCTGAACAAAAGAACTGTGTTTCCTACACACATGGATCATATCTAGTTCAAGTCTGCTTCTGAAACTGATAAAAACCACAGGTCCTCTAAAATCCAATGCTTTGCAGTTAAGAGCGAGAAACGTGTGAGCTTTGTGAATGTTGAAGCTTTGTTTGAGCTGAAAAGTGACTGAGTTATCTGAAACGAAGTCTTGCTTATAGGAAGACACAGAGCCTGAGATTTAACAACATGTCAGAAGGGAAATACACAGCACAGTTCTCATCCATGAAACACACTGTGCTTTAGAGCAAGAAGCAAACACTTGCTTTCTACAGTCTCTATTACAGCAGGAAACATGAGTGTGCTCTGAACAAAAGAACTGTGTTTGCTACCCACACGGACCATATCTAGTTCAACTCTGTTCTGGAACTGATAAAAAACACAGGTCCTCTAACATCCAATGATTTTCACTTAAGGGCGAGAAATGTGTGAGATTCGAGAACGATGTAGCTTCCTTTGAAGTAAAAAGTGAATGCATTTACCTGAAACGAAGTCTTGATTGTAGGAAGACATAGAGCATGGGATTTAACTCCACTTCTGAAGCCAAACAAATATCACAGTTCTCATCCATGAAACACTCTGCTATAGAGCAAGAGGCACACTCTTGCATTCTAGAATCTCTAATACAGCAGGAAATGTGAGTGTGCTCTGAAAAAAAGAACTGTGTTTCCTACAAACACGGACCATATCTAGGTCAACTCTGCTTCTGAAACTGATGCAAACCACAGCTCCTCTAACATCCAATGCTTTTCAGTTAAGAGCTAGAAACGTGTGAGCTTTGTGAAATATGTAGCTTCCTTTGAGCTGAAAAGTGACTGCGTTTACCTGAAAAGAAGTCTTGCTAGTAGGAAGACACAGAGCCTGGGATTTAACTCCAGGTCTGAAGGGAAACACACAGCATAGTTCTCATCCAGGAAACACACTCTGCTTTAGAGCAACAACCACACTCTTGCTTTCTAGAGTCTCTAAGACACCAAGAAAAGTGAGTGTGCTCAGAAGAAAATAACTTTATTTGCTACACACATGGATCATATCTAGTTAAAACTGCTTCTGAAACTGATACAAATCACAGATCCGCAAACCTCCAATGCTTTTCAGTTAAGAACTTGAAACGTGTGAGCTTTGTGAACAATGTTGCTTTGTATGAGCTGAAAAGTGACTGCGTTTTCCTGAGGCAAATTCTTGAATGGAGTAAGACACAGATCCTGGGATTTAACTCCACTTCTGAAGGTAAACACACAGCACAGTTCTCATCCATGAAACACACTCTACTTTAGAGCAAGAAGCAAGCTCTTGCTTTCTAGAATCTCTAAGACAACAATAAACGTAAGTGTGCTCAGAACAAAAGAACTGTGTTTCTTACACACGGATCATATCTAGTTCAACTCTGCTTCTGAAACTGATACAAACCACAGGTCCTCTAACATCCATTGCTCTTCAGTTACGAGCGAGAAACGTGTGAGCTTTGTGAATGATGTAGCTTCGTTTGAGCTGAAAAGTGAGTGTGTTTACCTGAAGTGAATTCTTGCTGGTAGGAAGACACAGAGCCAGGGATTTAACTCCATTTCTGAAGGTAAAAACACAGCAAAGTTCTCATCCATGAAACACACTCTGTTTAGAGCAACAAGCAAACTCTTGCATTCTAGTTTCTCTAATACTACAGGAAATTTGAGTGTGCTCTGAACAAAAGAACTGTGTTTCCTACACACATGGATCATATCTAGTTCCAGTCTGCTTCTGAAACTGATAAAAACCACAGGTCCTCTAAAATCCAATGCTTTGCAGTTAAGAGCGAGAAACGTGTGAGCTTCGTGAATGTTGAAGCTTTGTTTGAGCTGAAAAGTGACTGCGTTATCTGAAACGAAGTCTTGCTTATAGGAAGACACAGAGCCTGAGATTTAACAACATGTCAGAAGGGAAATACACAGCACAGTTCTCATCCATGAAACACACTGTGCTTTAGAGCAAGAAGCAAACACTTGCTTTCTACAGTCTCTATTACAGCAGGAAACATGAGTGTGCTCTGAACAAAAGAACTGTGTTTGCTACACACACGGACCATATCTAGTTCAACTCTGTTCTGGAACTGATAAAAAACACAGGTCCTCTAACATCCAATGATTTTCACTTAAGGGCGAGAAATGTGTGAGATTCGAGTACGATGTAGCTTCCTTTGAGGTAAAAAGTGAATGCATTTACCTGAAACGAAGTCTTGATTGTAGGAAGACATAGAGCATGGGATTTAACTCCAGTTCTGAAGGTAAACATATAGCACAGTTCTCATCCATGAAACACACTCTGCTATAGAGCAAGAGGCACACTCTTGCATTCTAGAATCTCTAATACAGCAGGAAATGTGAGTGTGCTCTGAAAAAAAGAACTGTGTTTCCTACAAACACGGACCATATCTAGGTCAACACTGCTTCTGAAACTGATGCAAACCACAGCTCCTCTAACATCCAATGCTTTTCAGTTAAGAGCTAGAAACGTGTGAGCTTCGTGAAATATGTAGCTTCCTTTGAGCTGAAAAGTGACTGCGTTTACCTGAAAAGAAGTCTTGCTTGTAGGAAGACACAGAGCCTGGGTTTTAACTCCATTTCTGAAGGGAAACAGAAAGCACAGTTCTCATCCATGAAACACACTCTGCTTTAGAGCAAGACACACGGTCTTGCATCTAGATTCTCTAAGACAGCAAGAAACGTGAGTGTTCTCAGAATAAAAGAACTGAGTTTCGTACACACATGGACCATATCTAGTTCAACTATGCTTCTGAAACTGATACAAAACACAGGACCACTAACATCCAATGCTTTTAAGTTAAGAGCAAGAACCTTGTGTTCTTGGTGAACAATGTAACTACATTTGAGCTGAAAAGAGACTGCGTTTAACTGAAATGAAGTCTTGCTTGTAGGAAGACACAGAGCCTGGGATTTAACTCCATGTCTGAAGGGAAACACACAGCATAGTTCTAATCCAGGAAACACAGTCTGCTTTAGAGCAACAACCACGCTCTTGCTTTCTAGAGTCCCTAAGACAGCAAGAAAAATGAGTGTGCTCTGAACAAAAGAACTGTGTTTCCTACACACATGGATCATATCTAGTTCAAGTCTGCTACTGAAACTGATAAAAACCACAGGTCCTCTAAAATCCAATGCTTTGCAGTTAAGAGCGAGAAACGTGTGAGCTTTGTGAATGTTGAAGCTTTGTTTGAGCTGAAAAGTGACTGAGTTATCTGAAACGAAGTCTTGCTTATAGGAAGACACAGAGCCTGAGATTTAACAACATGTCAGAAGGGAAATACACAGCACAGTTCTCATCCATGAAACACACTGTGCTTTAGAGCAAGAAGCAAACACTTGCTTTCTACAGTCTCTATTACAGCAGGAAACATGAGTGTGCTCTGAACAAAAGAAATGTGTTTGCTACACACACGGACCATATCTAGTTCAACTCTGTTCTGGAACTGATAAAAAACACAGGTCCTCTAACATCCAATGATTTTCACTTAAGGGCGAGAAATGTGTGAGATTCGAGTACGATGTAGCTTCCTTTGAGGTAAAAAGTGAATGCATTTACCTGAAACGAAGTCTTGATTGTAGGAAGACATAGAGCATGGGATTTAACTCCACTTCTGAAGCCAAACAAATATCACAGTTCTCATCCATGAAACACACTCTGCTATAGAGCAAGAGGCACACTCTTGCATTCTAGAATCTCTAATACAGCAGGAAATGTGAGTGTGCTCTGAAAAAAAGAACTGTGTTTCCTACAAACACGGACCATATCTAGGTCAACTCTGCTTCTGAAACTGATGCAAACTACAGCTCCTCTAACATCCAATGCTTTTCAGTTAAGAGCTAGAAACGTGTGAGCTTCGTGAAATATGTAGCTTCCTTTGAGCTGAAAAGTGACTGCGTTTACCTGAAAAGAAGTCTTGCTTGTAGGAAGACACAGAGCCTGGGATTTAACTCCAGGTCTGAAGGGAAACACACAGCATAGTTCTCATCCAGGAAACACACTCTGCTTTAGAGCAACAACCACACTCTTGCTTTCTAGAGTCTCTAAGACACCAAGAAAAGTGAGTGTGCTCAGAAGAAAATAACTTTATTTGCTACACACATGGATCATATCTAGTTAAAACTGCTTCTGAAACTGATACAAATCACAGATCCGCAAACCTCCAATGCTTTTCAGTTAAGAACTTGAAACGTGTGAGCTTTGTGAACAATGTTGCTTCGTATGAGCTGAAAAGTGACTGCGTTTTCCTGAGGCAAATTCTTGAATGGAGTAAGACACAGAGCCTGGGATTTAACTCCACTTCTGAAGGTAAACACACAGCACAGTTCTCATCCATGAAACACACTCTGCTTTAGAGCAAGAAGCAAGCTCTTGCTTTCTAGAATCTCTAAGACAACAATAAACGTGAGTGTGCTCAGAACAAAAGAACTGTGTTTCTTACACACGGATCATATCTAGTTCAACTCTGCTTCTGAAACTGATACAAACCACAGGTCCTCTAACACCCATTGCTTTTCAGTTATGAGCGAGAAACGTGTGAGCTTTGTGAATGATGTAGCTTCGTTTGAGCTGAAAAGTGAGTGTGTTTACCTGAAGTGAATTCTTGCTGGTAGGAAGACACAGAGCCAGGGATTTAACTCCATTTCTGAAGGTAAAAACACAGCAAAGTTCTCATCCATGAAACACACTCTGTTTAGAGCAACAAGCAAACTCTTGCATTCTAGTTTCTCTAATACTACAGGAAATTTGAGTGTGCTCTGAACAAAAGAACTGTGTTTCCTACACACATGGATCATATCTAGTTCAAGTCTGCTTCTGAAACTGATAAAAACCACAGGTCCTCTAAAATCCAATGCTTTGCAGTTAAGAGCGAGAAACGTGTGAGCTTCGTGAATGTTGAAGCTTTGTTTGAGCTGAAAAGTGACTGCGTTATCTGAAACGAAGTCTTGCTTATAGGAAGACACAGAGCCTGAGATTTAACAACATGTCAGAAGGGAAATACACAGCACAGTTCTCATCCATGAAACACACTGTGCTTTAGAGCAAGAAGCAAACACTTGCTTTCTACAGTCTCTATTACAGCAGGAAACATGAGTGTGCTCTGAACAAAAGAACTGTGTTTGCTACACACACGGACCATATCTAGTTCAACTCTGTTCTGGAACTGATAAAAAACACAGGTCCTCTAACATCCAATGATTTTCACTTAAGGGCGAGAAATGTGTGAGCTTCGTGTACGATGTAGCTTCCTTTGAAGTAAAAAGTGAATGCATTTACCTGAAACGAAGTCTTGATTGTAGGAAGACATAGAGCATGGGATTTAACTCCACTTCTGAAGGTAAAAAAATAGCACAGTTCTCATCCATGAAACACACTCTGCTACAGAGCAAGAAGCACACTCTTGCATTCTAGAATCTCTAATACAGCAGGAAATGTGAGTGTGCTCTGAAAAAAAGAACTGTGTTTCCTACAAACACGGACCATATCTAGGTCAACTCTGCTTCTGAAACTGATGCAAACCACAGCTCCTCTAACATCCAATGCTTTTCAGTTAAGAGCTAGAAACGTGTGAGCTTCGTGAAATATGTAGCTTCCTTTGAGCTGAAAAGTGACTGCGTTTACCTGAAAAGAAGTCTTGCTTGTAGGAGGACACAGAGCCTGGGTTTAACTCCATTTCTGAAGGGAAACAGAAAGCACAGTTCTCATCCATGAAACACACTCTGCTTTTGAGCTAGACGCACGGTCTTGCTTCTAGATTCTCTAAGACAGCAAGAAACGTGAGTGTTCTCAGAATAAAAGAACTGAGTTTCCTACACACTTGGACCATATCTAGTTCAACTATGCTTCAGAAACTGATACAAAACACAGGACCTCTAACATCCAATGCTTTTAAGTTAAGAGCAAGAACCGTGTGTTCTTGGTGAACAATGTAACTACATTTGAGCTGAAAAGGGACTGCGTTTAACTGAAATGAAGTCTTGCTTGTAGGAAGACACAGAGCCTGGGATTTAACTCCATGTCTAAAGGGAAACACACAGCATAGTTCTCATCCATGAAACACACTCTGTTTAGAGCAACAACCAAGCTCTTGCTTTCTAGAGTCTCTAAGACAGCAAGAAAAATGAGTGTGCTCTGAACAAAAGAACTGTGTTTCCTACACACATGGATCATATCTAGTTCAAGTCTGCTACTAAAACTGATAAAAACCACAGGTCCTCTAAAATCCAATGCTTTGCAGTTAAGAGCGAGAAACGTGTGAGCTTTGTGAATGTTGAAGCTTTGTTTGAGCTGAAAAGTGACTGCGTTATCTGAAACGAAGTCTTGCTTATAGGAAGACACAGAGCCTGAGATTTAACAACATGTCAGAAGGGAAATACACACCACAGTTCTCATCCATGAAACACACTGTGCTTTAGAGCAAGAAGCAAACACTTGCTTTCTACAGTCTCTATTTCAGCAGGAAACATGAGTGTGCTCTGAACAAAAGAACTGTGTTTGCTACACACACGGACCATATCTAGTTCAACTCTGTTCTGGAACTGATAAAAAACACAGGTCCTCTAACATCCAATGATTTTCACTTAAGGGCGAGAAGTGTGTGAGATTCGAGAACGATGTAGCTTCCTTTGAGGTAAAAAGTGAATGCATTTACCTGAAACGAAGTCTTGATTGTAGGAAGACATAGAGCATGGGATTTAACTCCACTTCTGAAGCCAAACAAATATCACAGTTCTCATCCATGAAACACACTCTGCTATAGAGCAAGAGGCACACTCTTGCATTCTAGAATCTCTAATACAGCAGGAAATGTGAGTGTGCTCTGAAAAAAAGAACTGTGTTTCCTACAAACACGGACCATATCTAGGTCAACTCTGCTTCTGAAACTGATGCAAACCACAGCTCCTCTAACATCCAATGCTTTTCAGTTAAGAGCTAGAAACGTGTGAGCTTCGTGAAATATGTAGCTTCCTTTGAGCTGAAAAGTGACTGCGTTTACCTGAAAAGAAGTCTTGCTTGTAGGAAGACACAGAGCCTGGGATTTAACTCCAGGTCTGAAAGGAAACACACAGCATAGTTCTCATCCAGGAAACACACTCTGCTTTAGAGCAACAACCACACTCTTGCTTTCTAGAGTCTCTAAGACACCAAGAAAAGTGAGTGTGCTCAGAAGAAAATAACTTTATTTGCTACACACATGGATCATATCTAGTTAAAACTGCTTCTGAAACTGATACAAATCACAGATCCGCAAACCTCCAATGCTTTTCAGTTAAGAACTTGAAACGTGTGAGCTTTGTGAACAATGTTGCTTTGTATGAGCTGAAAAGTGACTGCGTTTTCCTGAGGCAAATTCTTGAATGGAGTAAGACACAGAGCCTGGGATTTAACTCCACTTCTGAAGGTAAACACACAGCACAGTTCTCATCCATGAAACACACTCTGCTTTAGAGCAAGAAGCAAGCTCTTGCTTTCTAGAATCTCTAAGACAACAATAAACGTGAGTGTGCTCAGAACAAAAGAACTGTGTTTCTTACACACGGATCATATCTAGTTCAACTCTGCTTCTGAAACTGATACAAACCACAGGTCCTCTAACATCCATTGCTCTTCAGTTACGAGCGAGAAACGTGTGAGCTTTGTGAATGATGTAGCTTCGTTTGAGCTGAAAAGTGAGTGTGTTTACCTGAAGTGAATTCTTGCTGGTAGGAAGACACAGAGCCAGGGATTTAACTCCATTTCTGAAGGTAAAAACACAGCAAAGTTCTCATCCATGAAACACACTCTGTTTAGAGCAACAAGCAAACTCTTGCATTCTAGTTTCTCTAATACTACAGGAAATTTGAGTGTGCTCTGAACAAAAGAACTGTGTTTCCTACACACATGGATCATATCTAGTTCAAGTCTGCTTCTGAAACTGATAAAAACCACAGGTCCTCTAAAATCCAATGCTTTGCAGTTAAGAGCGAGAAACGTGTGAGCTTCGTGAATGTTGAAGCTTTGTTTGAGCTGAAAAGTGACTGCGTTATCTGAAACGAAGTCTTGCTTATAGGAAGACACAGAGCCTGAGATTTAACAACATGTCAGAAGGGAAATACACAGCACAGTTCTCATCCATGAAACACACTGTGCTTTAGAGCAAGAAGCAAACACTTGCTTTCTACAGTCTCTATTACAGCAGGAAACATGAGTGTGCTCTGAACAAAAGAACTGTGTTTGCTACACACACGGACCATATCTAGTTCAACTCTGTTCTGGAACTGATAAAAAACACAGGTCCTCTAACATCCAATGATTTTCACTTAAGGGCGAGAAATGTGTGAGCTTCGTGTACGATGTAGCTTCCTTTGAAGTAAAAAGTGAATGCATTTACCTGAAACGAAGTCTTGATTGTAGGAAGACATAGAGCATGGGATTTAACTCCACTTCTGAAGGTAAACAAATAGCACAGTTCTCATCCATGAAACACACTCTGCTACAGCGCAAGAAGCACACTCTTGCATTCTAGAATCTCTAATACAGCAGGAAATGTGAGTGTGCTCTGAAAAAAAGAACTGTGTTTCCTACAAACACGGACCATATCTAGGTCAACTCTGCTTCTGAAACTGATGCAAACCACAGCTCCTCTAACATCCAATGCTTTTCAGTTAAGAGCTAGAAACGTGTGAGCTAAGTGAAATATGTTGCTTCCTTTGAGCTGAAAAGTGACTGCGTTTACCTGAAAAGAAGTCTTGCTTGTAGGAAGACACAGAGCCTGGGATTTAACTCCATTTCTGAAGGCAAACAGAAAGCACAGTTCTCATCGATGAAACACACTCTGCTTTTGAGCTAGACGCACGGTCTTGCTTCTAGATTCTCTAAGACAGTAAGAAACGTGAGTGTTCTCAGAATAAAAGAACTGAGTTTCCTACACACATGGACCATATCTAGTTCAACTATGCTTCTGAAACTGATACAAAACACAGGACCTCTAACATCCAATGCTTTTAAGTTAAGAGCAAGAACCGTGTGTTCTTGGTGAACAATGTAACTACATTTGAGCTGAAAAGGGACTGCGTTTAACTGAAATGAAGTCTTGCTTGTAGGAAGACACAGAGCCTGGGATTTAACTCCAGGTCTGAAGGGAAACACACAGCATAGTTCTCATCCAGGAAACACACTCTGCTTTAGAGCAACAACCACGCTCTTGCTTTCTAGAGTCTCTAAGACACCAAGAAAAGTGAGTGTGCTCAGAAGAAAATAACTTTATTTGCTACACACATGGATCATATCTAGTTAAAACTGCTTCTGAAACTGATACACATCACAGATCCTCAAACCTCCGATGCTTTTCAGTTAAGAACTTGAAACGTGTGAGCTTCGTGAACAATGTTGTTCGTATCAGCTGAAAAGTGACTGCGTTTTCCTGAGGCAAATTCTTGCTTGTAGTAAGACACAGAGCCTGGGATTTAACTCCACTTCTGAAGGTAAACACACAGGACAGTTCTCATCCATGAAACACACTCTGCTTTAGAGCAAGAAGCAAGCTCTTGCTTTCTAGAATCTCTAAGACAACAATAAACGTGAGTGTGCTCAGAACAAAAGAACTGTGTTTCTTACACACGGATCATATCTAGTTCAACTCTGCTTCTGAATCTGATACAAACCACAGGTCCTCTAACATCCATTGCTTTTCAGTTACGAGCGAGAAACGTGTGAGCTTTGTGAATGATGTAGCTTCGTTTGAGCTGAAAAGTGAGTGTGTTTACCTGAAGTGAATTCTTGCTGGTAGGAAGACACAGAGCCAGGGATTTAACTCCATTTCTGAAGGTAAAAACACAGCAAAGTTCTCATCCATGAAACACACTCTGTTTAGAGCAACAAGCAAACTCTTGCATTCTAGTTTCTCTAATACTACAGGAAATTTGAGTGTGCTCTGAACAAAAGAACTGTGTTTCCTACACACATGGATCATATCTAGTTCAAGTCTGCTTCTGAAACTGATAAAAACCACAGGTCCTCTAAAATCCAAGGCTTTGCAGTTAAGAGCGAGAAACGTGTGAGCTTCGTGAATGTTGAAGCTTTGTTTGAGCTGAAAAGTGACTGCGTTATCTGAAACGAAGTCTTGCTTATAGGAAGACACAGAGCCTGAGATTTAACAACATGTCAGAAGGGAAATACACAGCACAGTTCTCATCCATGAAACACACTGTGCTTTAGAGCAAGAAGCAAACACTTGCTTTCTACAGTCTCTATTACAGCAGGAAACATGAGTGTGCTCTGAACAAAAGAACTGTGTTTGCTACACACACGGACCATATCTAGTTCAACTCTGTTCTGGAACTGATAAAAAACACAGGTCCTCTAACATCCAATGATTTTCACGTAAGGGCGAGAAATGTGTGAGCTTCGTGTACGATGTAGCTTCCTTTGAAGTAAAAAGTGAATGCATTTACCTGAAACGAAGTCTTGATTGTAGGAAGACATAGAGCATGGGATTTAACTCCACTTCTGAAGGTAAACAAATAGCACAGTTCTCATCCATGAAACACACTCTGCTACAGAGCAAGAAGCACACTCTTGCATTCTAGAATCTCTAATACAGCAGGAAATGTGAGTGTGCTCTGAAAAAAAGAACTGTGTTTCCTACAAACACGGACCATATCTAGGTCAACTCTGCTCCTGAAACTGATGCCAACCACAGCTCCTCTAACATCCAATGCTTTTCAGTTAAGAGCTAGAAACGTGTGAGCTTCGTGAAATATGTAGCTTCCTTTGAGCTGAAAAGTGACTGCGTTTACCTGAAAAGAAGTCTTGCTTGTAGGAGGACACAGAGCCTGGGTTTTAACTCCATTTCTGAAGGGAAACAGAAAGTACAGTTCTCATCCATGAAACACACTCTGCTTTTGAGCTAGACGCACGGTCTTGCTTCTAGATTCTCTAAGACAGCAAGAAACGTGAGTGTTCTCATAATAAAAGAACTGAGTTTCCTACACACTTGGACCATATCTAGTTCAACTATGCTTCTGAAACTGATACAAAACACAGGACCTCTAACATCCAATGCTTTTAAGTTAAGAGCAAGAACCGTGTGTTCTTGGTGAACAATGTAACTACATTTGAGCTGAAAAGGGACTGCGTTTAACTGAAATGAAGTCTTGCTTGTAGGAAGACACAGAGCCTGGGATTTAACTCCATGTCTGAAGGGAAAAACACAGCATAGTTCTCATCCAGGAAACACACTCTGCTTTAGAGCAATAACCACGCTCTTGCTTTCTAGAGTCTCTAAGACACCAAGAAAAGTGAGTGTGCTCAGAACAAAATAACTGTATTTGCTACACACATGGATCATATCTAGTTAAAACTGCTTCTGAAACTGATACAAATCACAGATCCGCAAACCTCCAATGCTTTTCAGTTAAGAACTTGAAACGTGTGAGCTTCGTGAACAATGTTGCTTCGTATGAGCTGAAAAGTGACTGCGTTTTCCTGAGGCAAATTCTTGCTTGGAGTAAGACACAGAGCCTGGGATTTAACTCCACTTCTGAAGGTAAACGCACAGCACAGATCTCATCCATGAAACACACTCTGCTTTAGAGCAAGAAGCAAGCTCTTGCTTTCTAGAATCTCTAAGACAAGAATAAACGTGAGTGTGCTCAGAACAAAAGAACTGTGTTTCTTACACACGGATCATATCTAGTTCAACTCTGCTTCTGAAATTGATACAAACCACAGGTCCTCTAACATCCATTGCTTTTCAGTTACGAGCGAGAAACGTGTGAGCTTTGTGAATGATGTAGCTTCTTTTGAGCTGAAAAGTGAGTGTGTTTACCTGATGTGAATTCTTGCTGGTAGGAAGACACAGAGCCAGGGATTTAACTCCATTTCTGAAGGTAAAAACACAGCAAAGTTCTCATCCATGAAACACACTCTGTTTAGAGCAACAAGCAAACTCTTGCATTCTAGTTTCCCTAATACTACAGGAAATATGAGTGTGCTCTGAACAAAAGAACTGTGTTTCCTACACACATGGATCATATCTAGTTCAAGTCTGCTTCTGAAACTGATAAAAACCACAAGTCCTCTAAAATCCAATGCTTTGCAGTTAAGAGCGAGAAACGTGTGAGCTTCGTGAATGTTGAAGCTTTGTTTGAGCTAAAAAGTGACTGCGTTATCTGAAATGAAGTCTTGCTTATAGGAAGACACAGAGCCTGAGATTTAACAACATGTCAGAAGGGAAATACACAGCACATTTCTCATCCAAGAAACACACTGTGCTTTAGAGCAAGAAGCAAACACTTGCTTTCTACAGTCTCTATTACAGCAGGAAACATGAGTGTGCTCTGAACAAAAGAACTGTGTTTGCTACACACGCGGACCATATCTAGTTCAACTCTGTTCTGGAACTGATAAAAAACACAGGTCCTCTAACATCCAATGATTTTCACTTAAGGGCGAGAAATGTGTGAGATTCGAGTACGATGTAGTTTCCTTTGAGGTAAAAAGTGAATGCATTTACCTGAAACGAAGTCTTGATTGTAGGAAGACATAGAGCATGGGATTTAACTCCACTTCTGAAGGTAAACAAATAGCACAGTTCTCATCCATGAAACACACTCTGCTATAGAACAAGAAGCACACTCTTGCATTCTAGAATCTCTAATACAGCAGTAAATGTGAGTGTGCTCTGAAAAAAAGAAGTGTGTTTCCTACAAACACAGACCATATCTAGGTCAACTCTGCTTCTGAAACTGATGCAAACCACAGCTCCTCTAACATCCAATGCTTTTCAGTTAAGAGCTAGAAACGTGTGAGCTTCGTGAAATATGTAGCTTCCTTTGAGCTGAAAAGTGACTGCGTTTACCTGAAAAGAAATCTTGCTTGTAGGAGGACACAGAGCCTGGGTTTTAACTCCATTTCTGAAGGGAAACAGAAAGCACAGTTCTCATCCATGAAACACACTCTGCTTTAGAGCTAGACGCACGATCTTGCTTCTAGATTCTCTAAGACAGCAAGAAACGTGAGTGTTCTCAGAATAAAAGAACTGAGTTTCCTACACACATGGACCATATCTAGTTCAACTATGCTTCTGAAACTGACACAAAACGCAGGACCTCTAACATCCAATGCTTTTAATTTAAGAGCAAGAACCGTGTGTTCTTGGTGAACAATGTAACTACATTTCAGCTGAAAAGTGACTGCGTTTAACTGAAATGATGTCTTGCTTGTAGGAAGACACAGAGCCTGGGATTTAACTCCATGTCTGAAGGGAAACACACAGCATAGTTCTCATCCAGGAAACACACTCTGCTTTAGAGCAACAACCACGCTCTTGCTTTCTAGAGTCTCTAAGACAGCAAGAAAAGTGAGTATGCTCTGAACAAAAGAACTGTGTTTCCTACACACATGGATCATATCTAGTTCAAGTCTGCTTCTGAAACTGATAAAAACCACAGGTCCTCTAAAATCCAATGCTTTGCAGTTAAGAGCGAGAAACGTGTGAGCTTCGTGAATGTTGAAGCTTTGTTTGATCTAAAAAGTGACTGCGTTATCTGAAACGAAATCTTGCTTATAGGAAGACACAGAGCCTGAGATTTAACAACATGTCCGAAGGGAAATACACAGCACAGTTCTCATCCATGAAACACACTGTGCTTTAGAGCAAGAAGCAAACACTTGCTTTCTACAGTCTCTATTACAGCAGGAAACATGTGTGTGCTTTGAACAAAAGAACTGTGTTTGCTATACACACGGACCATATCTAGTTCAACTCTGTTCTGGAACTGATAAAAAACACAGGTCCTCTAACATCCAATGATTTTCACTTAAGGGCGAGAAATGTGTGAGATTCGAGTACGATGTAGTTTCCTTTGAGGTAAAAAGTGAATGCATTTACCTGAAACGAAGTCTTGATTGTAGGAAGACATAGAGCATGGGATTTAACTCCACTTCTGAAGGTAAACAAATAGCACAGTTCTCATCCATGAAACACACTCTGCTATAGAGCAAGAAGCACACTCTTGCATTCTAGAATCTCTAATACAGCAGTAAATGTGAGAGTGCTCTGAAAAAAAGAAGTGTGTTTCCTACAAACACAGACCATATCTAGGTCAACTCTGCTTCTGAAACTGATGCAAACCACAGCTCCTCTAACATCCAATGCTTTTCAGTTTAGAGCTAGAAACGTGTGAGCTTCGTGAAATATGTAGCTTCCTTTGAGCTGAAAAGTGACTGCGTTTACCTGAAAAGAAATCTTGCTTGTAGGAGGACACAGAGCCTGGGTTTTAACTCCATTTATGAAGGGAAACACTAAGCACAGTTCTCATCCATGAAACACACTCTGCTTTAGAGGTAGACACACGGTCTTGCTTCTAGAATCTCTAAGACAGCAAGAAACGTGAGTGTTCTCAGAATAAAAAAACTGAGTTTCCTACACACATGGACCATATCTAGTTCAACTATGCTTCTGAAACTGACACAAATCGCAGGACCTCTAACATCCAATGCTTTTAATTTAAGAGCAAGAACCGTGTGTTCTTGGTGAACAATGTAACTACATTTCAGCTGAAAAGGGACTGCGTTTAACTGAAATGATGTCTTGCTTGTAGGAAGACACAGAGCCTGGGATTTAACTCCAGGTCTGAAGGGAAACACACAGCATAGTTCTCATCCAGGAAACACACTCTGCTTTAGAGCAACAACCACGCTCTTGCTTTCTAGAGTCTCTAAGACACCAAGAAAAGTGAGTGTGCTCAGAAGAAAATAACTTTATTTGCTACACACATGGATCATATCTAGTTAAAACTGCTTCTGTAACTGATCCAAATCACAGATCCTCAAACCTCCAATGCTTTTCAGTAAAGAACTTGAAACGTGTGAGCTTCGTGAACAATGTTGCTTCCTATGAGCTGAAAAGTGACTGCGTTTTCCTGAGGCAAATTCTTGCTTGGAGTAAGACACAGAGCCTGGGATTTAACTCCACTTCTGAAGGTAAACACACAGCACAGTTCTCATCCATGAAACACACTCTGCTTTAGAGCAAGAAGCAAGCTCTTGCTTTCTAGAATCTCTAAGACAACAATAAACGTGAGTGTGCTCAGAACAAAAGAACTGTGTTTCTTACACACGGATCATATCTAGTTCAACTCTGCTTCTGAAACTGATACAAACCACAGGTCCTCTAACATCCATTGCTTTTCAGTTACGAGCGAGAAACGAGTGAGCTTTGTGAATGATGTAGCTTCGTTTGAGCTGAAAAGTGAGTGTGTTTACCTGAAGTGAATTCTTGATGGTAGGAAGACACAGAGCCAGGGATTTAACTCCATTTCTGAAGGTAAAAACACAGCAAAGTTCTCATCCATGAAACACACTCTGTTTAGAGCAACAAGCAAACTCTTGCATTCTAGTTTCTCTAATACTACAGGAAATTTGAGTGTGCTCTGAACAAAAGAACTGTGTTTCCTACACACATGGATCATATCTAGTTCAAGTCTGCTTCTGAAACTGATAAAAACCACAGGTCCTCTAAAATCCAATGCTTTGCAGTTAAGAGCGAGAAACGTGTGAGCTTCGGGAATGTTGAAGCTTTGTTTGAGCTGAAAAGTGACTGCGTTATCTGAAACGAAGTCTTGCTTATAGGAAGACACAGAGCCTGAGATTTAACAACATGTCAGAAGGGAAATACACAGCACAGTTCTTATCCATGAAACACACTGTGCTTTAGAGCAAGAAGCAAACACTTGCTTTCTACAGTCTCTATTACAGCAGGAAACCTGAGTGTGCTCTGAAAAAAGAACTGTGTTTGCTACACACACGGACCATATCTAGTTCAACTCTGTTCTGGAACTGATAAAAAACATAGGTCCTCTAACATCCAATGATTTTCACTTAAGGGCGAGAAATGTGTGAGCTTCGTGTACGATGTAGCTTCCTTTGAAGTAAAAAGTGAATGCATTTACCTGAAACGAAGTCTTGATTGTAGGAAGACATAGAGCATGGGATTTAACTCCACTTCTGAAGGTAAACAAATAGCACCGTTCTCATCCATGAAACACACTCTGCTATAGAGCAAGAAGCACACTCTTGCGTCCTAGAATCTCTAATACAGCAGGAAATGTGAGTGTGCTCTGAAAAAAAGAACTGTGTTTCCTACAAACACGGACCATATCTAGTTCAACTCTGCTTCTGAAACTGATGCAAACCACAGCTCCTCTAACATCCAATGCTTTTCAGTTAAGAGCTAGAAACTTGTGAGCTTCGTGAAATATGTAGCTTCCTTTGAGCTGAAAAGTGACTGCGTTTACCTGAAAAGAAGGCTTGCTTGTAGGAAGACACAGAGCCTGGGTTTTAACTCCATTTCTGAAGGGAAAGACACAGCCCAGTTCTGATCCATGAAACACAATCTGCTTTAGAGCAAGAAGCACACAATTGCTTTCTATTGTCTCTAATACTGCTGGAAATGTGAGTGTGCTCTGAACAAAAGAACTGTGTTTCCTACACACATGGATCATATCTAGTTCAACTCTTACTCTTCGTTTCAGCTGAAAAATGAATGCGTTTACCTGAAAAGAAGTCTTGCTTGTAGGAAGGCACAGAGATTGAGATTTAACTCAATTTCTGAAGGGAAACACACAGCAGAGTTTTCATCCATGAAACACACTCTGCTTTCGAGTAAGAACCACTCTCTTGCTTTCTAGAGTCTCTAAGTAGAAGGAAACATGTGTGTCCTCAGAACAAAAGAACTGTGGTTCCTACACACATGGAACATGTCTAGTTCAACTCTGCTTCTGAAACTGATACAAACCACAGGTCCTCTAACATCCAATTCTTATCAGTTAAGAGCGAGAACCGTCTGTTCTGCGTGAACAATGAAACTTCCTTTGAGCTGAAAAGTGACTGCGTTTACAAGAAACGAAGTCTTGCTTGTAGGAAGACACAGAGCTTGGTATTAAACTCCATTTCTGAAGGGAAACACACAGGATAGTTCTCATCCATGAAACACACTCTGTTTTAGAGCAAGAACCACGATTTTGCTTTCTAGAATATCTAAGAGAGCAAGAAACGTGAGAGTGCTCAGAACAAAAGAACTCTGTTTCCAAAAACACACGGACCATATCTAGTTCAACTCTGCTTCTGAAACTGATACAAACCACGGGTCCTCTAACATCCAAAGCTTTTCACTTAAGAGCTTCGTTTGAGCTGAAAAGTGACTGAGTTTACCTTAAGAGAAGTCTTGCTTGTAGGAAGACACAGATCCAGGGATTTAATTACACTTCTGAATGTAATAACACTGCACAGTTCTCATCCATGAAACACACTCTGCTTTAGAGCAAGACGCAGGGTCTTGCTTCTAGATTTTGTAATACAACAGTAAACGTGAGTACACTCAGAACAAAATAACTGTGTTTCCTACACACACGGCCCGTATCTAATTCAACTCTGCTTCTGAAACTGATAGAAAACACAGGACCTCTAATATCCAATGCTTTTCAGTTAAGAGCGAGAACCGTGTGTGCTTGGTGAACAATGAACCTTCCTTTGAGCTGAAAAGTGACTGCGTTTACCTGAAACAAAGTCTTGCTTGTAGGAAGACACAGAGCCTGGGATTGAACTCCATGTCTGAAGGGAAACACACAGCACAGTTCTCATCCATGAAACACAATCTGCCTTAGAGCAAGAACCACACTGTTGCTTTCTAGAGTCTCTAAGACAGCAAGACATTTGAGTGTGGTCAGAGCAAATAACTGTGTTTCCTATACACACGTACTATGTCTAGTTCTTCTCTGCTTCTCAAACTGATACAAAAAACAGGACCTCTAACATCCAATGCTTTTCCCTTAAGAGCGAGGATCGTTTGAGCTTATTGAATAATGTTGCTTCGTTTGAGCTGAAAAGTGACTGCATATACCTGAAAAGATGTCTTGCTTGTAGGATGACACAGAGCCTGTAATTTTACTGCACTTCTGAAGGTAAACTCACATCAGAGTTCTCATCCATGAAACACACTCTGCTTTAGAGCAAGAAGCACGCACTTGCTTTCTACAGTCTCTAATACAGCACGAAACATGAGAATGCTTTGAGCAAAAGAACTGTGTTGGCTACACACACAGACCTTATCTAGTTCAACTCTGCTTCTGAAACTGATACAAACCACAGGTCCTCTAACATCCAATGATTTTCTGTTAAGAGCGAGAAACATGTATGCTTTGTGATCTATGTAGCTTCGTTTGAGCTGAAAAGTGACTGCGTTTACCTGAAAAGCAGTCTTGCTTGTAGGAAAACAAAGAGCTTGAGATTTAACTCAATTTCTGAAGAGAAACACAAAGCACAGTTCTCATCCATGAAACACACTGTGCTATTGAGCAAGAAGCACGCTCTTGCTTTCTAGAGTCTCTAAGAGAGGAGGAAACGTTAGTGAGCTTAGAACAAAAGAATTGTGTTTCCTAAACACATGGATCATATCTATTTCAACTCTGCTTCTGGAACTGATAAAAAACACAGGTCCGCTAAAATCCAATGATTTTCAGTTAAGAGCGAGAAACGTGTGAGCTTCGTGTACGATGTAGCTTCGTTAGAGCTGAAAAGTGACGCGTTTACCTGAAACGAAGTCTGGATTGAAGGAAGACACAGACCCTGGTATTTAACTCCACTTCTGAAGGTAAACACACAGCACAGTTCAAATCCATGAAACACACTCTTCTTTACAGCAAGAAGCACACTCTTGCATTCTAGAATCTGAATAGATCAGGAAATGTGAGTGTGCTGTGAACAAAAGAACTGTGTTCCCTACACACACGGGCAATATCTAGTTCAACTCTGCTTCTGAAACTGATTCAAAACACAGGACCTCTAACATTCAATGCTTTTCAGTTAAGAGCAAGAACCGTGTGTGCTTGGTGAAGAATGAAACTTCGTTTGAGTTGAAAAGTGACTGTGTTTACCTGAAAAGAAGTCTTACTTGAAGGAAGACACACAGGCTTGGATTTAACTCCATGTCTGAAGGGAAACACAGAGCACAGTTCTCATCTTGAAATACAATCTGCTTAAGAGCAAGAACCATGCTCTGGCTTTCTAGAGTCTCTACGACAGCAAGACACTTGAGTATGCTCAGAACAAAAGAACTGTGTTTCCTACACTCATGGATCATATCTAGTTCATCTCTGCTTCTGGAACTGATAAAACACATAGGTCCTCTAACATCCAATGATTTTCAGTTAAGAGCGAGAAACGTGTGTGTTTCATGTACGATGTAGCATTGTTTGAGCTAAAAAAGTGACTGCGTGTACCTGAAATGAAGTCATGACTGTAGGCAGACACAGAGCATTGGATTTACCTCCATTTTGGAAGGGAAACACACAGAACAGTTCTCATCCATGATACACGCTCTGCTTTAGAGCAAGAAGCACACACTTGCTTTCTACAGTGTCTAATACAGCAGGAAACATGAGTTTGCTCTGAACAAATGAACTGTGTTTCCTACACACACGGACCATATCTAGTTCAACTCTGCTTCTGAAACTGATACAAACCACAGGTCCTCTAACATCCAATGATTTTCTGTTAAGAGCTAGAAACGTGTGCTTTGTGATCGATGTAGCTTTGTTTGAGCTAAAAAGTGACTGCGTTTACCTGAAAAGAAGTCTTGCTTGTAGGAAGACACAGAGCTTGAGATTTAACTCAATTTCTGAAGAGAAACACAAAGCACAGTTCTCATCCATGAAACACACTGTGCTTTCGAGCAAGAAGCACGCTCTTGCTTTCCAGAGTCTCTAAGAGAGGACGAAATGTGAGTGTGCTCAGAATAAAAGAACTGTGTTTCCTACACACATGGATCATATCTAGTTCAACTCTGCTTCTGGAACTGATAAAAAGCACAGGTCCTCCAACATCCAATGCTTTTCCCTTAAGAGCGAGAAACGTGTGACCTTCGTGTACAATGTAGCTTTGTTTGTGCTAAAAATTGACTGCGTTTACCTGAAACAAAATCTTGATCGTAGGAAGACACATAGCATGGGATTTACCTCCATTTCTGAAGGGAAACACACAGAACAGTTCTCATCCATGATACACACTCTGCTTTAGAGCAAGAAGCACGCTCTTGCTTTGTAGAGTCTCTAAGAGCAGGAAATGTGAGTGTTATCCGAATAAAATAAGTGTGTTTCCTACACACACGGACCATATCTAGTTCAACTCTGCTGCTGAAACTGATACAAACTACAGGTCATCTAACATCTGATGCTTTTCAGTTAGGATGAGAAACGTGTGAGCTTCGTGAACGATGTAGTTCGTTTGAGCTGAAAGTGACTGTGTTTACCTGAAAAGAAGTCTTGATTGAAGGAAGACACAGAGCCTGGGATTTACCTCCATTTCTGAAGGGAAACAGAAAGCACAGTTCTCATCCATGAAACATACTGTGCTTTAGTGCAAGACGCACGGTCTTGCTTCTAGATTCTCTAATACCACAGTAAACGTGTGTGCCCTTAGAACAAAATAACTGTGTTTCCGAGAAACACGGTCCATATCTAGTTCAACTCTACTTCTGAAACTGATACTAAACACAGGACCTCTAACATCCAATGCTTTTCAGTTAAGAGCGAAAACCGTGTGTGCTTGGTGAACAATGAACCTTTATTTGAGCTGAAAAAATGACTGTGTTTACTTGAAACGAAGTCTTGTTTGTAGGAGGACACAGAGCATGGGATTTAACACCATGTCTGAAGGGAAACACACAGCACAGTTCTCATCCATGAAACACAATCTGCTTTAGAGCAAGAAGCACACACTTGCTTTCTACAGTCTCTTATAAAGCAGGAAACATGAGAATGATCTGAACAAAAGAACTGTGTTGGCTACACACACGGACGTTATCTAGTTCAACTCCTCTTCTGAAACAGATACAAACCACTGGTCCTCTAACATCCAATGCTTCTCATTTAAGAGTGAGAAACGTGTGAGCTTCATGTACATTGTTGCTTCTTTTGAGCTGAAAAGTGACTGCGTTTACCTGAAGCAATGTCTTGCTTGTAGGAAGACATGAAGCCTGGGATTTAACTCCACTTCTGAAGGGAAACACACAGCACAGTTCTCATCCTGAAATACAATCCGCTTTAGAGCAAGAACCACGCTCTTGCTTTCTAGAGTCTCTAAGAGAGCAAGACACTTGAGTATGCTCAGAACAAAAGAACTTTGTTTCCTACACTCATGGATCATATCTAGTTCAACTCGGCTCCTGAAAATGATACAACCACAGATCCTCTAACATCCAAAGCTTTTCCCTTAAGAGTGAGAAACGTGTGAGCTTCTTGAACAATGTTGCTTCGTTTGAGCTGAAAAGTTACTGCATTTACCTTAAAAGAAGTCTTGCTTGTAGGAAGACACAGAGCCTGGGATTTAACTACACTTCTTAAGGTAAGCACACAGCAGAGTTCTCATCCATGAAACACACTCTGCTTTAGAGCAAGAAGCACACTCTTGCTTTCTAGAATATCTAAGATAGCAAGAAACGTGAATATGCTCTGAACGAAAGAACTGTGTTTCCTACACACATGGACCATATCAAGTTCAACTCTCCTTCTCTAACTGATACAAACCACAGGTCATCCAAATTCCAATGCTTTTCAGTTAAGAGTGAGAAACGTGTGAGCTTGGTGAACTCTGTAGCTTCCTTTGAGATGAAAAGGGACTGTGTTAACCTGAAACGAAGTCTTGCTTGTAGGAAGACACAGAGCATGGGATTTAACTCCATTTCTGAAGGGAAACAAACTGCAAAGTTCTCTTCCATGAAAGACACTCTGCTTTAGAGCAAGAAGCATGCTCTTGATTTCTAGAGTCTCTAATACATCAGAAACGTGTGTGTGCTCAAAACAAAAGAACCGTGTTTACTAACCATATGGAACTCATCTAGTTCAACTCTGCTTCTGAAACTGATACAAACCACAGGTTCTCTAACATCCAATGCTTTTCAGTTATGAGCGAAAAACGTGTGAGCATTGTGAACGAAGTAGCCTCCAATGAGCTGAAAAGGGACTGCGTTTACCAGAAACGAAGTGTTGCTTGTAGGAAGACACAGACCCTGGGACTTGTCTCAATTTCTGAAGTGAAACAAACTGAACAGTTCCCATCTATGAAACACACTCTGCTTTAGAGCGAGAAGCATGCTATTGTTTCTAGAGTCTCTAATACAGCAGGAAAAGTGAGTGTGCTCAGAACCAAAGAACGGTCTTATCCTACACATACGGACCATATTTATTTCAACTCAGCTTATGAAACTGATACAAACCACAGGTCCTCTATCATCCAAAGCTTTTCACTTAAGCGCAACAATCATGTAAGCTTCGCGAAAGATGTAGCTTCATTTGAGATGAAAAGGGACTGCGTTTACCGGAAACAAAATGTTGCTTGTAGGAAGACACAGAGCCAGGGACTTAACTCTATTTCTGAAGTGAAACAAACTGCACAGTTCCCATCCATGAAACACACTCTGCTTTATAGAGAGAAGCACGCTGTTGCTTTCTAGAGTCTGTAATACAGCAGGCAATGTGAGTGTGATCATAAATAAAGTAATGTGTTTCCTACACATATCAACCATAGCGAGCTTAACTCTGCTTCTGGAACTGATACAAACCACAGGACCTCTAACATCCAATGCTTTTCAGTTAAGCGCGAGAAACATGTGAGCTTGGTAAATGATGTAGCTCCGTTTGAACTGAAAAGTGACTGTGTTTACCTGAAATGATGTCTTGCTTGTAGGAAGACAGAGAACATGGGATTTAAGTCCATTTCTGAAGAGCATCGTTCAGCACAGTTCCCATCCATGAAACACACTCTGATTTAGAGCATGAAGGACGCTATTGCTTTCTAGAATCTCTAATAGAGCAGGAAACGTGAGTGTGCTAAGAACAAAAGAACAGTGTTTCCTACATATATGGACCATATTTAGTTCAACTCTGCTTCTGAAACTGATACAAACCACAAGTCCTCTCACATCCAAAGCTTTTCACTCTAGCGCGACAAACGTGTGAGTTTTTGAAAGATGTAGCTTCATTTGAGCTGAAAAGGGACTTCATTTACCTGAAACAAAATGTTGCTTGTAGGAAGACACAGAGTCTGGGACTTAACTCCATTTCTGAAGTGAAACAACCTGCACAGTTCCCATCCATGAAACACACTCTGCTTTAGAGCGAGAAGCACGCTGTTGCTTTCTAGAGTCTGTAATACAGCAGGAACGTGAGTGTGATAATAACCAAAGGACTGTGTTTCCTACACAAACAGACCATAGCGAGTTCAACTCTGCTTCCGAAAGTGATACAAACCACAGATCCTCTAACATGCAATGCTTCTCAGTAAATAGCGAAAACTTGTGAGCTGTGTGAACGATGTAGCTTCCTTTGAGCTGAAAAGGGACTGCGTTTACATAAAAAGAAGTCTTGCTTGTAGGAAGACACAGAGCCTGGGATTTAAAACCAGTTCTGAAGGGCAATACTCAGCACAATTCCCATCCATCAAACACACTCTGCTTTAGCGCAAGAAGGATGCTCTTGCTTTCTAGAGTATGTAATACAGCAGGAAATGTGAGTGTGATCATAACCAATGTAATGTGTTTCCT
Source organism: Onychomys leucogaster (assembly GCA_949786385.1). Lineage (NCBI taxonomy): Eukaryota > Metazoa > Chordata > Mammalia > Rodentia > Cricetidae > Onychomys > Onychomys leucogaster. The sequence continues at coordinate 3,143,641 of CATKUP010000044.1, forward strand.
ACACATATGGACCATAGAGAGCTTAACTCTGCTTCTGGAACTGATACAAACCACAGATCCTCTAACATCCAATGCTTCTCAGTAGATAGCGAAAACTTGTGAGCTGTGTGAACGATGTAGCTTCCTTTGAGCTGAAAAGGGACTGTGTTAACCTGAAACGAAGTCTTGCTTGTAGGAAGACACAGAGCATGGGATTTAACTCCATTTCTGAAGGGAAACACACCGCAAAGTTCTCATCCATGAAAGACACTCTGCTTTAGAGCAAGAAGCATGCTCTTGACTTCTAGAGTCTCTACTACAGCAGGAAACGTGATTGTGCTCAGAACAAAAGAACTGTGTTTACTACGCATATGGACCACATCTAGTTCAAATCTGCTTTTGAAACTGATACAAACCACCAGTGCTCTAACATCCAATGCTTTTCAAGTTAAGAGCGAGAAACCTGTGAGCTTCGTGAACGTTGTCCTTTTTTTTTGAGCTGAAAATTGACTGCGTTTACCTGAATCGAAGTCTTGCTTGTAAGAAGACACAGAGCCTGGGATTTAACTCCATTTCTGAAGGAAAACACACAGAACAGTTCCCATCCATGAAACACACTCTGCTTTAGAGAAAGAAGCACGCTCTTGCTTTCAAGAGTCTCTATTACAGCAGGAAACCTGTGTTTGCTCAAAACAAAAGAACCGTGTTTACTAACCATATGGAACACATCTACTTCAACTCTGCTTCTGAAACTGATACAAACCAGAGGTCCTCTAACATGCAATGCTTTTCAGTTAAGAGCGAAAAACGTGTGAGCATCGTGAACGAATTAACCTCCTTTGAGCTGAAAAGGGACTGCGTTTACCAAAAACGAACTGTTGCTTGTAGGAAGACACAGACCCTGGGACTTGTCTCAATTTCTGAAGTGAAACAAACTGCACAGTTCCCATCTATGAAACACACTCTGCTTTAGAGCGAGAAGCACACTGTTGCTTCTAGAGTCTCTAATACAGCAGGAAAAGTAAGTGCTCTCAGAACAAAAGAAATGTGTTTCCTACACACGCCGACCATATCTAGTTCAACTCTGCTTATGAAACTGATACAAACCAGAGGTCCTCTAACATCCAATGATTTTCAGTTAAGAGCGAGAAATGTGTGAGCTTTGTGAATGATGTAGCTTCGTTTGAGCTGAAAAGTGACTGTGTTTACCTGAAAGGAAGTCTTGCTTGAAGGAAGATCCAGAGCCTGGGATTAAACTTTACTTCTGAAGGGAAACACACAGCACAGTTCTCATCCATGAAACACACTCTGCTTTAGAGCAAGACGCACGGTCTTGCTTCTAGATTCTCGAAGACAGCAAGAAACGTGAGTGTTCCCAGAACAAAAGAACTGTGTTTCCTACACACACGGACCATATCTAGTTCAACTCTGCTTCTGAAACTGATACAAACCACAGGTCCTCTAACATTCAATGCTTTTCACTTAAGAGCGAGAAACATATAAGCTTCGTGAACAATGTTGCTTCGTTTGAGCTGAAAAGTGACTGAGTTTACCTGAAACAAAGTCTTATTGTAGGAAGACACAGAGCCAGGGACTTAACTCCACTTCTGAAGGTAAAAACACAGCACATTTCACATCCATGAAACACAGTCTGTTTAGAACAACAAGCACACTCTTGCATTCTATTTTCTCTAATTCTGCAGGAAATGTGAGTGTGCTCTGAACAAAAGAACTGTGTTTCCTACACACATGGATCATATCTAGTTCAACTCTGTTTCTGAAACAGATACAAAACAACAGGTCCTAAACATGCAATGATTTTCATTTAAGAGCGAGAAACGTGTGAGCTTCGTGAAATATGTAGCTTCCTTTGAGCTGAAAAGTGAGTGTGTTTACCTGAAAAGAAGTCTTGCTTGTAGGAAGACACAGAGCCTGGGATTTAACTCCATTTCTGAAGGGAAACAGTAAGCACTGTTCTCATCCATGAAACACACTGTGCTTTAGAGCAAGACGCACGGTCTTGCTTCTAGATAATCTAATATGGCAGTAAACGTGAGTGCGCTCAGAACAAAATAACTGTGTTTCCTACACACTCGGCCAATATCTAGTTCAACTCTGCTTCTGAAACTAATACAAAACACAGAACCTCTAACATCCATAGCTTTTCAGTTAAGAGGGAGAACCGTGTATGCTTGGTGAACAATGTACCTTCGTTTGAGCTGAAAAGTGACCTCGTTTACCTCAAGCGAGTCTTGCTTGTAGAAAGACACAGAGCCTGGGATTTAACTCCATTTATGAAGGGAAACACACAGCACAGTTCTCATCCATGAACACTTTCGGCTTTAGAGCAAGAATCACGCTCTTGCTTTCTATAGTCTCTAAGACTGCAAGAAATGTGAGTGTGCTCAGAACAAAAGAACTGTTTTTCCTACACACATGGATCATATCTAGTTCAACTCTGCTTCTGAAACTGATACAAACCACAGGTCGTCTAACATCCAATGCTTTTCACTTAAGAGTGAGAAACGTGTGAGCTTCGTGAACAATGTTGCTTCGTTTGAGCTGAAAAGTGACCTCGTTTACCTGAAGCGAGTCTTGCTTGTAGAAAGACACAGAGCCTGGGATTTAACAACATGTCTTAAGGGAAACACACAGCACAGTTCTCATCCATGAGACACACTCTGTTTTAGAGCAAGAAGCACACTCTTGCATTCTATAATCTCTAATACAGCAGGAAATGTGATTGTGCTCTGAAAAATAGAACTGTGTTTCCTACACACATGGACCATACTAGTTCATCTCTGATTCTCAAACTGATACAAACCACAGGTCCTCTAACATCCAATGCTTTTCACTTAAGAGTGAGAAACGTGTGAGCTTCGTGAACAATGTTGCTTCGTTTGAGCTGAAAAGTGACCTCGTTTACCTGAAGTGAAGTCTTGCTTGTAGGAAGACACAGACCTTGAGATTTAACACAATTTTTGAAGAGAAGCAAAAAGCATACTTCTCATCCATGAAACACACTCTGCTTTTGAGCAAGAAGCATGCTCTTGCTTTCTGGAGTCTCTAGGAGAGGAGGAAATGTGAGTGTGCTCAGAACAAAAGAACTGTGTTTCCTACACACATGGATCATATCTAGTTCGACTCTTCTTCTAGAACTGATGAGAAACACAGGTCCTCTAACATCCAATGATTTTCAGTTAAGAGCGAGAAACGTGTGAGCTTCGTGTACGATGTAGCTTCGTTTGAGCTAAAAAAGTGACTGCATTTACCGGAAACGAAGTCTTGAATGTAGGAAGACACAGAGCCTGGGATTTACCTCCATTTCTGAAAGGAAATACACAGCACACTTCTCATCCATGAAACACAATCCGCTTTAGAGGAAGAACTATGCTCTTGCTTTCTAGAGTCTCAAAGACTGGAAGAAACGTGAGTGTGCTCAGAACAAAAGAACTGTGTTTCCTACACACGGATTATATCTAGTTCAACTCTGCTTCTGAAACTGATACAAACCACAGGTCCTCTATCATCCATTGCTTTTCAGGAAAGAGCAAAAAACGTGTGAGCTTTGTGAATGATGTAGCTTCTTTTGAGCTGAAAAGTGACTGCGTTTACCTGAAAAGAATTCTTGCTTTTAGGAAGACAAAGAGCCTGGGATTTAACTCCATTTCTGAAGGGAAACAGTAAGCACTGTTCTCATCCACGAAACACACTGTGCTTTAGAGCAAGACGCACGGTCTTGCTTCTAGATAATCTAATATGGCAGTAAACGTGAGTGCGCTCAGAACAAAATAACTGTGTTTCCTACACACTCGGCCAATATCTAGTTCAACTCTGCTTCTGAAACTAATACAAAACACAGAACCTCTAACATCCATAGCTTTTCAGTTAAGAGGGAGAACCGTGTGTGCTTGGTGAACAATGTACCTTCGTTTGAGCTGAAAAGTGACTGCGTTTACTTGAAACGAAGTCTTGCATGTAGGAAGACACAGAGCCTGGGATTTAACTCCATTTATGAAGGGAAACACACAGAACAGTTCTCATCCATGAACACTTTCGGCTTTAGAGCAAGAATCACGCTCTTGCTTTCTATAGTCTCTAAGACTGCAAGAAATGTGAGTGTGCTCAGAACAAAAGAACTGTTTTTCCTACACACATGGATCATATCTAGTTCAACTCTGCTTCTGAAACTGATACAAACCACAGGTCGTCTAACATCCAATGCTTTTCACTTAAGAGTGAGAAACGTGTGAGCTTCGTGAACAAAGTTGCTTCGTTTGAGCTGAAAAGTGACCTCGTTTACCTGAAGCGAGTCTTGCTTGTAGAAAGACACAGACCTTGAGATATAACACAATTTTTGAAGAGAAGCACAAAGCATAGTTCTCATCCATGAAACACACACTGCTTTTGAGCAAGAAGCACGCTATTGCTTTCTAGAGTCTCTAAGAGAGGAGGAAATGTGAGTGTGCTCAGAACAAAAGAACTGTGTTTCCTACACACATGGATCATATCTAGTTCAACTCTGCTTCTGGAACTGATGAGAAACACAGGTCCTCTAACATCCAATGATTTTCAGTTAAGAGCGAGAAACGTGTGAGCTTTCGTGTACGATGTAGCTTCGTTTGAGCTAAAAAAGTGACTGCGTTTACCTGAAATGAAGTCTTGATTGTAGGAAGACACAGAGCCTGGGATTTACCTCCATTTCTGAAAGGAAATACAAAGCACAGTTCTCATCCATGAAACACACTGTGCTTTAGAGCAAGACGCACCGTCTTGCTTCTAGATTCTCTAATAAAACAGTAAACGTGAGTGCGCTCAGAACAAAATAACTGTGTTTCCCCCACTCATGGCCCGTATCTAGTTCAACTCTGCTTCTGAAACTGATACAAATCACAGGACCTCTAACATCCAATGCTTTACAGTTAAGAGCGAGAACCGTGTGTGCTTAGTGAACAATGAACCTTCGTTTGAGCTGAAAAGTGACTGTGTTTACCTGAAACGAAGTCTTGCTTGTAGGAAGACACAGAGCTTGACATTTAACTCAATTTCAGAAGAGAAACACAAAGCACAGTTCTCATCCATGAAACACACTCTGCTTTCGAGCAAGAAGCACGCTCTTGCTTTCTAGAGTCTCTAAGGGAGGAGGAAACATGAGTGTGCCCAGAACAAAAGAAGTGTGTTTCCTACACTCATGGATCATATCTAGTTCAATTCTGCTTCTGGAACTGATAAAAAACACAGGTCCTAAACATCCAATGATTTTCAGTTAAGAGCAAGAAACGTGTGAGCTTCGTGAATGATGTAGCTTTGTTTGAGCTGAAAATTGACTGTGTTTACCTGAAAGGAAGTCTTGCTTGAAGGAAGATCCAGAGCCTGGGATTAAACTTTACTTCTGAAGGGAAACACACAGCACAGTTCTCATCCATGAAACACACTCTGCTTTAGAGTAAGACGTGCCTTCTTGCTTCTTGATTCTCTAATACAACAATAAACGTGAGTGCGCTCAGAACCAAATAACTGTGTTTCCTACAAACACGGGCCATATGTAGTTCAACTCTGCTTCTGAAACTGATACAAAACACAGGACCTCTAACATCCAATGCTTTTCAGTTAAGAGCAAGAACCGTGTGTTCTTGGTGAACAGTGTAACTTCATTTGAGCTGAAAAGTGACTGTGTTTAACTGAAACGAAGTCTTGCTTGTAGGAAGACACAGAGCCTGGGATTTAACTCCATGTCTGAAGGGAAACACACAGCATAGTTCTCATCCAGGAAACACACTCTGCTTTAGAGCAACAACCACGATCTTGCTTTCTAGAGTCTCTAAGACAGCAAGAAATCTGAGTGTGCTCAGAACAAAATAACTGTATTTGCTACACACATGTATCATATCTAGTTAAAACTGCTTCTGAAACTGATACAAATCACAGATCCTCAAACATGCAATGTTTTTCAGTTAAGAACTTGAAACGTGTGAGCTTCGTGAACAATGTTGCTTCGTATGAGCTGAAAATTGACTGCGTTTTCCTGAAGCAATTTCTTGCACGTAGTAAGACACAGAGCCTGGGATTTAACTCCACTTCTGAAGATATACACACAGCACAGTTCTCATCCATGAAACACACTCTGCTTTAGAGCAAGAAGCAAGCTCTTGCTTTCTAGAATCTCTAAGGCAACAACAAACGTGAGTGTGCTCAGAACAAAAGAACTGTGTTTCCTACACACACGGACCATGTCTAGTTCAACTCTGCTTATGAAACTGATGCAAACCACAGCTCCTCTTACATCCAATGCTTTTAATTTAAGAGTTAGAAACGTGTGAGCTTCGTGAAATATGTAGCTTCCTTTGAGCTGAAAAGTGACTGCGTTTACCTGAAAATAAGTCTTGATTGTAGGAAGACACAGAGCTTGGGATTTAACTTAATTTCTGAAGGGAAAAACACAGCACAGTTCTCATCCATGAAACACACTCTGCTTTAGAGCAAGAAGCAAGCTCTTGCTTTCTAGAATCTTTAAGACAGCAAGAAACATGAGTGTTCTCAGAACAAAAGAACTGTGTTTCCTACACACGCCGACCATATCTAGTTCAACTCTGCTTATGAAACTGATACAAACCAGAGGTCTTCTAACATCCAATGATTTTCAGTTAAGAGCGAGAAATGTGTGAGCTTTGTGAATGATGTAGCTTCGTTTGAGCTGAAAAGTGACTGTGTTTACCTGAAAGGAAGTCTTGCTTGAAGGAAGATCCAGAGCCTGGGATTAAACTTTACTTCTGAAGGGAAACACACAGCACAGTTCTCATCCATGAAACACACTCTGCTTTAGAGCAAGACGCACGGTCTTGCTTCTAGATTCTCGAAGACAGCAAGAAACGTGAGTGTTCCCAGAACAAAAGAACTGTGTTTCCTACACACACGGACCATATCTAGTTCAACTCTGCTTCTGAAACTGATACAAACCACAGGTCCTCTAACATTCAATGCTTTTCACTTAAGAGCGAGAAACATATAAGCTTCGTGAACAATGTTGCTTCGTTTGAGCTGAAAAGTGACTGAGTTTACCTGAAACAAAGTCTTATTGTAGGAAGACACAGAGCCAGGGACTTAACTCCACTTCTGAAGGTAAAAACACAGCACATTTCACATCCATGAAACACAGTCTGTTTAGAACAACAAGCACACTCTTGCATTCTATTTTCTCTAATTCTGCAGGAAATGTGAGTGTGCTCTGAACAAAAGAACTGTGTTTCCTACACACATGGATCATATCTAGTTCAACTCTGTTTCTGAAACAGATACAAAACAACAGGTCCTAAACATGCAATGATTTTCATTTAAGAGCGAGAAACGTGTGAGCTTCGTGAAATATGTAGCTTCCTTTGAGCTGAAAAGTGAGTGTGTTTACCTGAAAAGAAGTCTTGCTTGTAGGAAGACACAGAGCCTGGGATTTAACTCCATTTCTGAAGGGAAACAGTAAGCACTGTTCTCATCCATGAAACACACTGTGCTTTAGAGCAAGACGCACGGTCTTGCTTCTAGATAATCTAATATGGCAGTAAACGTGAGTGCGCTCAGAACAAAATAACTGTGTTTCCTACACACTCGGCCAATATCTAGTTCAACTCTGCTTCTGAAACTAATACAAAACACAGAACCTCTAACATCCATAGCTTTTCAGTTAAGAGGGAGAACCGTGTATGCTTGGTGAACAATGTACCTTCGTTTGAGCTGAAAAGTGACTGCGTTTACTTGAAACGAAGTCTTGCATGTAGGAAGACACAGAGCCTGGGATTTAACTCCATTTATGAAGGGAAACACACAGCACAGTTCTCATCCATGAACACTTTCGGCTTTAGAGCAAGAATCACGCTCTTGCTTTCTATAGTCTCTAAGACTGCAAGAAATGTGAGTGTGCTCAGAACAAAAGAACTGTTTTTCCTACACACATGGATCATATCTAGTTCAACTCTGCTTCTGAAACTGATACAAACCACAGGTCGTCTAACATCCAATGCTTTTCACTTAAGAGTGAGAAACGTGTGAGCTTCGTGAACAATGTTGCTTCGTTTGAGCTGAAAAGTGACCTCGTTTACCTGAAGCGAGTCTTGCTTGTAGAAAGACACAGACCTTGAGATATAACACAATTTTTGAAGAGAAGCACAAAGCATAGTTCTCATCCATGAAACACACACTGCTTTTGAGCAAGAAGCACGCTATTGCTTTCTAGAGTCTCTAAGAGAGGAGGAAATGTGAGTGTGCTCAGAACAAAAGAACTGTGTTTTCTACACACATGGATCATATCTAGTTCAACTCTGCTTCTGGAACTGATGAGAAACACAGGTCCTCTAACATCCAATGATTTTCAGTTAAGAGCGAGAAACGTGTGAGCTTTCGTGTACGATGTAGCTTCGTTTGAGCTAAAAAAGTGACTGCGTTTACCTGAAATGAAGTCTTGATTGTAGGAAGACACAGAGCCTGGGATTTACCTCCATTTCTGAAAGGAAATACAAAGCACAGTTCTCATCCATGAAACACACTGTCCTTTAGAGCAAGACGCACCGTCTTGCTTCTAGATTCTCTAATAAAACAGTAAACGTGAGTGCGCTCAGAACAAAATAACTGTGTTTCCCCCACTCATGGCCCGTATCTAGTTCAACTCTGCTTCTGAAACTGATACAAATCACAGGACCTCTAACATCCAATGCTTTACAGTTAAGAGCGAGAACCGTGTGTGCTTAGTGAACAATGAACCTTCGTTTGAGCTGAAAAGTGACTGTGTTTACCTGAAACGAAGTCTTGCTTGTAGGAAGACACAGAGCTTGACATTTAACCCAATTTCAGAAGAGAAACACAAAGCACAGTTCTCATCCATGAAACACACTCTGCTTTCGAGCAAGAAGCACGCTCTTGCTTTCTAGAGTCTCTAAGGGAGGAGGAAATATGAGTGTGCCCAGAACAAAAGAAGTGTGTTTCCTACACACATGGATCATATCTAGTTCAATTCTGCTTCTGGAACTGATAAAAAACACAGGTCCTAAACATCCAATGATTTTCAGTTAAGAGCGAGAAACGTGTGAGCTTCGTGAATGATGTAGCTTTGTTTGAGCTGAAAAGTGACTGCATTTACCTGAAGCGAAGTCTTGCTTGTAGGAAGACACAGAGCCTGGGATTTAACAACATGTCTGAAGGGAAACACACAGCACAGTTCTCATCCATGAGACACACTCTGCTTTAGAGCAAGAAGCACACTCTTGCATTCTATAATCTCTAATACAGCAGGAAATGTGATTGTGCTCTGAAAAATAGAACTGTGTTTCCTACACACACGGACCATACTAGTTCATCTCTGATTCTCAAACTGATACAAACCACAGGTCCTCTAACATCCAATGCTTTTCACTTAAGAGTGAGAAACGTGTGAGCTTCGTGAACAATGTTGCTTCGTTTGAGCTGAAAAGTGACCTCGTTTACCTGAAGCGAAGTCTTGCTTGTAGGAAGACACAGACCTTGAGATATAACACAATTTTTGAAGACAAGCACAAAGCATACTTCTCATCCATGAAACACACTCTGCTTTTGAGCAAGAAGCATGCTCTTGCTTTCTGGAGTCTCTAAGAGAGGAGGAAATGTGAGTGTGCTCAGAACAAAAGAACTGTGTTTCCTACACACATGGATCATATCTAGTTCGACTCTTCTTCTAGAACTGATGAGAAACACAGGTCCTCTAACATCCAATGATTTTCAGTTAAGAGCGAGAAACGTGTGAGCTTCGTGTGCGATGTAGCTTCGTTTGAGCTAAAAAAGTGACTGCATTTACCGGAAACGAAGTCTTGAATGTAGGAAGACACAGAGCCTGGGATTTACCTCCATTTCTGAAAGGAAATACACAGCACACTTCTCATCCATGAAACACAATCTGCTTTAGAGGAAGAACTCCGCTCTTGCTTTCTAGAGTCTCAAAGACTGGAAGAAACGTGAGTGTGCTCAGAACAAAAGAACTGTGTTTCCTACACACAGATTATATCTAGTTCAACTCTGCTTCTGAAACTGATACAAACCACAGGTCCTCTATCATCCATTGCTTTTCAGGAAAGAGCAAAAAACGTGTGAGCTTTGTGAATGATGTAGCTTCTTTTGAGCTGAAAAGTGACTGCGTTTACCTGAAAAGAATTCTTGCTTTTAGGAAGACAAAGAGCCTGGGATTTAACTCCATTTCTGAAGGGAAACAGTAAGCACAGTTCTCATCCATGAAAAACACTCTGCTTTAGAGCAAGAATCACTCTCTTGCATTCTAGAATCTCTATTACAGCAGGAAATGTAAGTGTGCACTGTAAAAAGAACTGTGTTTTCTACACACGGACCATATCTAGTATAACTCTGCTTCTGAAACTGATACAAACCACAGGTTCTCTAACATCTAATGCTTTTCAATTAAGAGCGAGAAATGTGAGCTTCGTGAAATACGTAGCTTCCTTTGAGATGAAAAGTGACTGCGTTTACCTGAAAAGAGTTCTTGCTTGTAGGAAGACAGAGAGACTGGGATTTAACTCCATTTCTGAAGATAAACTACAGCATAGTTCCTATCCATGAAACACACTCTGCTTTAGAGCAAGAAGCACACTCTTGCATTCTAGAATCTGTAATAGAGCAGGAAATGTGAGCGTGCTGTGAACAAAAGAACAGTGTTTCCTACACACACGGCCCATATCTAGTTCAACCCTGCTTCGGAAACTGATAAAAAATACACAGGAACTCTAACATCCAATGCTTTTCAATATGAGCGAGAACTGTTTGTGCTTTGTGAACGATGTAACTTTGTTTGAGCTGAAAAGTGACTGCGATTACAGGAAAAGAAATCTTGCTGGTAGGAAGACACAGGGCTTGGGATTTGACCCAGTTTCTCAAGGGAAAAACACAGCACAGTTCTCATCCATGAAACACACTGTGCTTTAGAACAAGACGCACGTTCTTGCTTCTAGATTCTCTAATACAACAGTAAACGTGAGTGCGCTCAGAACAAAATAACTGTGTTTCCTACAAACACGGCCCATATCTAATTTAACTCTGCTTCTGAAACTGATTCAAAACAAAGGACCTCTAACATCCAATGCTTTTCAATTAAGTGCAAGAACCATGTGTGCTTGGTGAACAATGAACCTTCATTTGAGCTGAAAAGTGACTGCGTTTATCTGAAAAGAAGTCTTGCTTGTAGGAAGACACAGAGGCTTGGATTTAACTCCATGTCAGAAGGGAAACACACACCACAGTTCTCATCCTGAAATACAATCTGCTTCAGAGGAAGAACCATGCTCTTTCTTTGTAGAGTCTCTAAGACAGCAAGACACGTGAGTATGCTCAGAACCAAAGAACTGTGTTTCCTACACTCATGGATCATATCTAGTTCAACTCTGCGTCTGCAACTGATAAAAAACACAGGTCCTCTAACATCCAATGATTTTCAGTTAGGAGCGAGAAACGTGTGAGCTTCGTGTACGATCTAGCATTGGTTGAGCTAAAAAAAGTGACTGCATTTACCTGAAACGAAGTCTTGATTGTAGGAAGACACAGAGCATGGGATTTACCTCCATTTCGGAAGGGAAACACACAGAACATTTCTCATCCATGATACACACTCTGCTTTAGAGCAAGAAGCACACACTTGCTTTCTACCGTCTCTAATACAGCAGGATACATGAGTTTGCTCTGAACAAAAGAACTGTTTCCTACACACACGGACCATATCTAGTTCAACTCTGTTTCTGAAACTGATACAAACCACAGGTCCTCTAACATCCAATGTTTTTCATTTAAGAGCGAGAAACGTGTGAGCTTCGTGAACAATGTTGCTTCATTTCAGCTGAAAAGTGACTGCGTTTACCTGAAGCAAAATCTTGCTTTTAGGAAGACACAGAGCCAGGGATTTAACTCCACTTCTCAAGGTAAACACACAGCACAGTTCTCATCCATGAAACACACTCTGCTTTAGAGCAAGAAGCATACTCTTGCATTCTAGAATCTCTAATAGAGCAGGAAATGTGAGTGTGCAGTGAACAAAAGAACTGTGTTTCCTATACACAGGGCCCATATCTAGTTCAACTCTGCTTCTGAAACTGATACAAACCACAGGTCCTCTAACATCCAATGCTTTTCAGTTAAGAGCGAGAACCGTGTGTGTTTGGTGAACAATGAACCTTCATTTGAGCTGAAAAGTGACTGCGTTTACCTGAAATGAAGTCTTGCATGTAGGAAACACAGAGCATGGGTTTTAACTACGTGTCTGGAGGGAAACACTCAGCACAGTTCTCATCCGTGAAATACATTCTGCTTTAAGACAAAAACCACGCTCTTGCTTCTACATTCTCTAATACAACAGGAAACTTGAGTGTGCTCAGAAAACCATAACTATATTTCCTACACACACTGACCATATCTAGTTCAACTCTTCCTCTGAAACTGATACAAACCTCAGGTCCTATAACATCCAATGATTATCAGTTAAGAGCGATAAACGTGTGAGCTTTGTGAACATTGTAGCTTCATTTGAGCTGAAAAGTTACTGAGTTTACATGTAACGAAGTATTGCTTGTAGGAAGACACAGAGCCTGGGACTAAACTCCATTTCTGAAGGGAAACACACAGCACAGTTCTCATCCATGAAACATACTCTGCTTTTGAGCAAGAAGCATGCTCTTGCTTTCAAGAGTCTCTAAGAGACCAGGAAATGTGAGTGTGCTCAGAACAAAAGAACTGTGTTTCCTACACACATGGATCATATTTCGTTCAACTCTGCTTCTGAAACTGATACAAACCACAGGTGCTCTAACATCCAATGCTTTTCAGTTAAGAGCGAGAAACGTGTGAGCTTCGTGAACGATGTAGCTTTTTTTGATCTGAAAAGTGACTGCGTTTACCTGAAAAGAAGACTTGCTTGTAGGAAGACACAGATCCTGGGATTTAAATCCATTTCTGAAGGGGAACACAAAGCACAGTTCTCATTCATGAAACACACTCTGCATTAGAGCAAGAAGCACACACTTGCTTTCTAGAATCTCTAATACAGCAGTAAACGTGTGTGTGCTCTGTAGAAAAGAACTGTGTTTCCTACACACACGGACCATATCTAGTTCAACTCTACTTCTAGAAGTGATAAAAAACACAGGTCTTCTAAAATCCAATGATTTTCAGTTAAGGGCGAGAAACGTGTGAGCTTCGTGTACGATGTAGATACGTTTGAGCTGCAAAGGGATCCGTTTACCTGAAATGAAGTCTTGCTTGTAGGAAGACACAGAGCCTGGGATTTAACTCCACTTCTGAAGGTAAACACACAGCACAGTTCTCATCCATGAAAAACACTCTGCTTTAGTGCAAGAAGCACACTCTTGCATTCTAGAATCTCTATTACAGCAGGAAATGTGAGTGTGCACTGTAAAAAGAACTGTGTTTCCTACACACGGACCATATCTAGTATAACTCTGCTTCTGAAACTGATACAAACCACAGGTTCTCTAACATCTAATGTTTTTCAATTAAGAGCGAGAAACGTGAGCTTCGTGAAATACGTAGCTTCCTTTGAGCTGAAAAGTGACTGCGTTTACCTGAAAAGAGGTCTTGCTTGTAGGAAGACACAGAGCCTGGGATTTAACTCCATTTCTGAAGATAAACAACAGCATAATTCCTATCCATGAAACACACTCTGCTTTAGAGCAAGAAGCACACTCTTGCATTCTAGAATCTGTAATAGAGCAGGAAATGTGAGTGTGCTGTGAACAAAAGAACTGTGTTTCCTACACACACGGCCCATATCTAGTTCAACCCTGCTTCGGAAACTGATAAAAAAAAACACAGAAACTCTAACATCCAATGCTTTTCAATATGAGCGAGAACTGTTTGTGCTTTGTGAACGATGTAACTTTGTTTGAGCTGAAAAGTGACTGCGATTACAGGAAAAGAAATCTTGCTGGTAGGAAGACACAGGGCTTGGGATTTGACCCAGTTTCTCAAGGGAAAAACACAGCACAGTTCTCATCCATGAAACACACTGTGCTTTAGAACAAGACGCACGTTCTTGCTTCTAGATTCTCTAATACAACAGTAAACGTGAGTGCGCTCAGAACAAAATAACTGTGTTTCCTACAAACACGGCCCATATCTAATTTAACTCTGCTTCTGAAACTGATTCAAAACAAAGGACCTCTAACATCCAATGCTTTTCAATTAAGTGCAAGAACCATGTGTGCTTGGTGAACAATGAACCTTCATTTGAGCTGAAAAGTGACTGCGTTTATCTGAAAAGAAGTCTTGCTTGTAGGAAGACACAGAGGCTTGGATTTAACTCCATGTCAGAAGGGAAACACACACCACAGTTCTCATCCTGAAATACAATCTGCTTCAGAGGAAGAACCATGCTCTTTCTTTGTAGAGTCTCTAAGACAGCAAGACACGTGAGTATGCTCAGAACCAAAGAACTGTGTTTCCTACACTCATGGATCATATCTAGTTCAACTCTGCGTCTGCAACTGATAAAAAACACAGGTCCTCTAACATCCAATGATTTTCAGTTAGGAGCGAGAAACGTGTGAGCTTCGTGTACGATCTAGCATTGGTTGAGCTAAAAAAAGTGACTGCATTTACCTGAAACGAAGTCTTGATTGTAGGAAGACACAGAGCATGGGATTTACCTCCATTTCGGAAGGGAAACACACAGAACATTTCTCATCCATGATACACACTCTGCTTTAGAGCAAGAAGCACACACTTGCTTTCTACCGTCTCTAATACAGCAGGATACATGAGTTTGCTCTGAACAAAAGAACTGTTTCCTACACACACGGACCATATCTAGTTCAACTCTGTTTCTGAAACTGATACAAACCAAAGGTCCTCTAACATCCAATGTTTTTCATTTAAGAGCGAGAAACGTGTGAGCTTCGTGAACAACGTTGCTTCATTTCAGCTGAAAAGTGACTGCGTTTACCTGAAGCGAAATCTTGCTTTTAGGAAGACACAGAGCCAGGGATTTAACTCCACTTCTCAAGGTAAACACACAGCACAGTTCTCATCCATGAAACACACTCTGCTTTAGAGCAAGAAGCATACTCTTGCATTCTAGAATCTCTAATAGAGCAGGAAATGTGAGTGTGCAGTGAACAAAAGAACTGTGTTTCCTATACACAGGGCCCATATCTAGTTCAACTCTGCTTCTGAAACTGATACAAACCACAGGTCCTCTAACATCCAATGCTTTTCAGTTAAGAGCGAGAACCGTGTGTGTTTGGTGAACAATGAACCTTCATTTGAGCTGAAAAGTGACTGCGTTTACCTGAAATGAAGTCTTGCATGTAGGAAACACAGAGCATGGGTTTTAACTACGTGTCTGGAGGGAAACACTCAGCACAGTTCTCATCTGTGAAATACATTCTGCTTTAAGACAAAAACCACGCTCTTGCTTCTACATTCTCTAATACAACAGGAAACTTGAGTGTGCTCAGAAAACCATAACTATATTTCCTACACACACTGACCATATCTAGTTCAACTCTTCCTCTGAAACTGATACAAACCTCAGGTCCTATAACATCCAATGATTATCAGTTAAGAGCGATAAACGTGTGAGCTTTGTGAACATTGTAGCTTCATTTGAGCTGAAAAGTTACTGAGTTTACATGTAACGAAGTATTGCTTGTAGGAAGACACAGAGCCTGGGACTAAACTCCATTTCTGAAGGGAAACACACAGCACAGTTCTCATCCATGAAACATACTCTGCTTTTGAGCAAGAAGCATGCTCTTGCTTTCAAGAGTCTCTAAGAGACCAGGAAATGTGAGTGTGCTCAGAACAAAAGAACTGTGTTTCCTACACACATGGATCATATTTCGTTCAACTCTGCTTCTGAAACTGATACAAACCACAGGTGCTCTAACATCCAATGCTTTTCAGTTAAGAGCGAGAAACGTGTGAGCTTCGTGAACGATGTAGCTTTTTTTGATCTGAAAAGTGACTGCGTTTACCTGAAAAGAAGACTTGCTTGTAGGAAGACACAGATCCTGGGATTTAAATCCATTTCTGAAGGGGAACACAAAGCACAGTTCTCATTCATGAAACACACTCTGCATTAGAGCAAGAAGCACACACTTGCTTTCTAGAATCTCTAATACAGCAGTAAACGTGTGTGTGCTCTGTAGAAAAGAACTGTGTTTCCTACACACACGGACCATATCTAGTTCAACTCTACTTCTAGAAGTGATAAAAAACACAGGTCTTCTAAAATCCAATGATTTTCAGTTAAGGGCGAGAAACGTGTGAGCTTCGTGTACGATGTAGCTACGTTTGAGCTGCAAAGGGATCCGTTTACCTGAAATGAAGTCTTGCTTGTAGGAAGACACAGAGCCTGGGATTTAACTCCACTTCTGAAGGTAAACACACAGCACAGTTCTCATCCATGAAAAACACTCTGCTTTAGTGCAAGAAGCACACTCTTGCATTCTAGAATCTCTATTACAGCAGGAAATGTGAGTGTGCACTGTAAAAAGAACTGTGTTTCCTACACACGGACCATATCTAGTATAACTCTGCTTCTGAAACTGATGCAAACCACAGGTTCTCTAACATCTAATGTTTTTCAATTAAGAGCGAGAAACGTGAGCTTCGTGAAATACGTAGCTTCCTTTGAGCTGAAAAGTGACTGCGTTTACCTGAAAAGAGGTCTTGCTTGTAGGAAGACACAGAGCCTGGGATTTAACTCCATTTCTGAAGATAAACAACAGCATAATTCCTATCCATGAAACACACTCTGCTTTAGAGCAAGAAGCACACTCTTGCATTCTAGAATCTGTAATAGAGCAGGAAATGTGAGTGTGCTGTGAACAAAAGAACTGTGTTTCCTACACACACGGCCCATATCTAGTTCAACCCTGCTTCGGAAACTGATAAAAAAAAAACACAGAAACTCTAACATCCAATGCTTTTCAATATGAGCGAGAACTGTTTGTGCTTTGTGAACGATGTAACTTTGTTTGAGCTGAAAAGTGACTGCGATTACATGAAAAGAAGTCTTGCTGGTAGGAAGACACAGGGCTTGGGATTTGACCCAGTTTCTCAAGGGAAAAACACAGCACAGTTCTCATCCATGAAACACACTGTGCTTTAGAACAAGACGCACGTTCTTGCTTCTAGATTCTCTAATACAACAGTAAACGTGAGTGCGCTCAGAACAAAATAACTGTGTTTCCTACAAACACGGCCCATATCTAATTTAACTCTGCTTCTGAAACTGATTCAAAACAAAGGACCTCTAACATCTAATGCTTTTCAATTAAGTGCGAGAACCGTGTGTGCTTGGTGAACAATGAACCTTCATTTGAGCTGAAAAGTGACTGCGTTTATCTGAAAAGAAGTCTTGCTTGTAGGAAGACACAGAGGCTTGGATTTAACTCCATGTCAGAAGGGAAACACACACCACAGTTCTCATCCTGAAATACAATCTGCTTCAGAGGAAGAACCATGCTCTTTCTTTGTAGAGTCTCTAAGACAGCAAGACACGTGAGTATGCTCAAAACCAAAGAACTGTGTTTCCTACACTCATGGATCATATCTAGTTCAACTCTGCGTGTGCAACTGATAAAAAACACAGGTCCTCTAACATCCAATGATTTTCAGTTAGGAGCGAGAAACGTGTGAGCTTCGTGTACGATCTAGCATTGGTTGAGCTAAAAAAGTGACTGCATTTACCTGAAACAAAGTCTTGATTGTAGGAAGACACAGAGGCTTGGATTTAACTCCATGTCTGAAGGGAAACACACAACACAGTTCTCATACTGAAATACAATCTGCTTCAGCAGAAGAACCACGCTCTTGCTTTCTAGAGTCTCTAAGACAGCAAGACACATGAGTATGCTCAGAACAAAAGAACTGTGTTTCCTACACTCATGGGTCATATCTAGTTCAACTTTGCTTCTGGAACTGATAAAAAACACAGGTCCTCTTACATCCAATGATTTTCATTTAAGAGCAAGAAACGTGTAACCCTCGTGTACGATGTAGCTTTGGTTGAGCTAAAAAAGTGACTGCGTTTCCTGAAATGAAGTCTTGATTGTAGGAAGACACAGAGCATGGGATTTACCTCCATTTCGGAAGGGAAACACACAGAACAGTTCTCATCCATGATACACACTCTGCTTTAGAGCAAGAAGCACACACTTGCGTTCTACCCTCTCTAATACAGCAGGAAACATGAGTTTGCTCTGAACAAAAGAACTGTTTCCTACACACACGGACCATATCTAGTTCAACTCTGTTTCTGAAACTGGTACAAACCACAGGTCCTCTAATATCCAATGCTTTTCAGTTAAGAGCGAGAACCGTGTGTGTTTGGTGAACAATGAACCTTCATTTGAGCTGAAAAGTGACTGCATTTACCTGAAACGAAGTCTTGCATGTAGGAAACACAGAGCCTGGGTTTTAACTCCCTGTCTGGAGGGAAACACTAAGCACAGTTCTCGTCCATGAAATACATTCTGCTTTAAAGCAAGAACCACGCTCTTGCTTCTACATTCTCTAATACAACAGGAAACGTGAGTGTGCTCAGAACACAATAACTATATTTCCTACACACACTGACCATATCTAGTTCAACTCTTCCTCTGAAACTGATACAAACCTCAGGTCCTCCAACATCCAATGATTATCAGTTAAGAGCGATAAAAGTGTGAGCTTTGTGAACATTGTAGCTTCATTTGAGCTGAAAAGTGACTGCGTTTACATGAAATGAAGTATTGCTTGTAGGAAGACACAGAGCCTGGGACTAAACTCCATTTCTGAAGGGAAACACACAGCACAGTTCTCATCCATGAAACATACTCTGCTTTTGAGCAAGAAGCATGCTCTTGCTTTCAAGAGTCTCTAAGAGACCAGGAAATGTGAGTGTGCTCAGAACAAAAGAACTGTGTTTCCTACACACATGGATCATATTTCGTTCAACTCTGCTTCTGAAACTGATACAAACCACAGGTCCTCTAACACCCAATGCTTTTCAGTTAAGAGCGAGAAACGTGTGAGCTCGTGAACGATGTAGCTTTTTTTGATCTGAAAAGTGACTGCGTTTACCTGAAAAGAAGATTTGCTTGTAGGAAGACACAGATCCTGGGATTTAAATCCATTTCTGAAGGGGAACACAAAGCACAGTTCTCATCCATGAAACACACTCTGCATTAGAGCAAGAAGCACACTCTTGCTTTCTAGAATCTCTAATACAGCAGTAAACGTGTGTGTGCTCTGTAGAAAAGAACTGTGTTTCCTACACACACGGACCATATCTAGTTCAACTCTACTTCTGGAACTGATAAAAAACACAGGTCCTCTAAAATCCAATGATTTTCAGTTAAGAGCGAGAATCGTGTGAGCTTCGTGTACGATGTAGCTACCTTTGAGCTGCAAAGGGACCCGTTTACCTGAAATGAAGTCTTGCTTGAAGGAAGATCCAGAGCCTGGGATTAAACTTTACTTCTGAAGGGAAACACACAGCACAGTTCTCAGCCATGAAACACACTCTGCTTTAGAGCAAGACGTGCCCTCTTGCTTCTTGATTCTCTAATACAACAATAAACGTGAATGCACTCAGAACCAAATAACTGTGTTTCCTACAAACACGGCCCATATGTAGTTCAACTCTGCTTCTGAAACTGATACAAAACACAGGACCTCTAACATCCAATGCTTTTCAGTTAAAAGCAAGAACCGTGTGTTCTTGGTGAACAGTGTAATTCATTTGATCTGAAAAGTGACTGTGTTTAACTGAAACGAAGTCTTGCTTGTAGGAAGACACAGAGCCTGGGATTTAACTCCATGTCTGAAGGGAAACACACAGCATAATTCTCATCCAGGAAACGCACTCTGCTTTAGAGCAACAACCATGATCTTGCTTTCTAGAGTCTCTAAGACAGCAAGAAAAGTGAGTGTGCTCAGAACAAAATAACTGTATTTGCTACACACATGGATCATATCTAGTTAAAACTGCTTCTGAAACTGATACAAATCACAGATCCTCAAACATGCAATGTTTTTCAATTAAGAACTTGAAACGTGTGAGCTTCGTGAACGATGTTGCTTCGTACCAGCTGAAAAGTGACTGCGTTTTGCTGAAGCAAATTCTTGCTCGTAGTAAGACACAGAGCATGGGATTTAACTCCACTTCTGAAGGTATACACACAGCACAGTTCTCATCCATGAAACACACTCTGCTTTAGAGCAAGAAGCAAGCTCTTGCTTTCTAGAATCTCTAAGAAAACAACAAACGTGAGTGTGCTCAGAACAAAAGAACTGTGTTTCCTACACACGGATCATATCTATTTCAACTCTGCTTCTGAAACTGATACAAGCCACCGCTCCTCTAACATCCAATGCTTTTCAGTTAAGAACAAGAAACGTGTGAGCTTTGTGAATGATGTAGCTTTGTTTGAGCTGAAAAGTGACTGCGTTTACCTGAAGCGAAGTCTTGCTTGTAGGAAGACCCAGAGCCTGATTTAACAACATGTCTGAAGGGAAACACACAGCACAGTTCTCATCCATGAGACACACTCTGCTTTAGAGCAAGAAGCACACTCTTGCATTCTATAATCTCTAATACAGCAGGAAATGTGATTGTGCTCTGAAAAATAGAACTGTGTTTCCTACACACACCGACCATACTAGTTCATCTCTGCTTCAAAAACTGATACAAACCACAGGTCCTCTAACATCCAATGCTTTTCACTTAAGAGTGAGAAACGTGTGAGCTTCGTGAACAATGTTGCTTCGTTTGAGCTGAAAAGTGTCCTCGTTTACCTGAAGCGAAGTCTTGCTTGTAGGAAGACACAGACCTTGAGATTTAACACAATTTTTGAAGACAAGCACAAAGCATACTTCTCATCCATGAAACACACTCTGCTTTTGAGCAAGAAGCATGCTCTTGCTTTCTGGAGTCTCTAAGACTGGAGGAAATGTGAGTGTGCTCAGAACAAAAGAACTGTGTTTCCTGCACACATGGATCATATCTAGTTTGACTCTGCTTCTAGAAATGATGAGAAACACAGGTCCTCTAATATCCAATGATTTTCAGTTAAGAGCGAGAAACGTGTGAGCTTCGTGTACGATGTAGCTTCGTTTGAGCTAAAAAAGTGACTGCGTTTACCTGAAACGAAGTCTTGAATGTAGGAAGACACAGAGCCTGGGATTTACCTCCATTTCTGAAAGGAAATACACAGCACACTTCTCATCCATGAAACACAATCTGCTTTAGAGGAAGAACTACGCTCTTGCTTTCTAGAGTCTCAAAGACTGGAAGAAACGTGAGTGTGCTCAGAACAAAAGAACTGTGTTTCCTACACACGGATTATATCTAGTTCAACTCTGCTTCTGAAACTGATACAAACCACAGGTCCTCTATCATCCATTGCTTTTCAGGAAAGAGCAAGAAACGTGTGAGCTTTGTGAATGTTGTAGCTTCTTTTGAGCTGAAAAGTGACTGCGTTTACCTGAAAAGAAGTCTTGCTTTTAGGAAGACAAAGAGCCTGGGATTTAACTCCATTTCTGAAGGGAAACAGTAAGCACTGTTATCATCCATGAAACACACTGTGCTTTAGAGCAAGATGCACGGTCTTGCTTCTAGGTAATCTAATCTAACAGTAAACGTGAGTGTGCTCAGAACAAAATAACTGTGTTTCCTACACACTCGGCCAAAATCTAGTTCAACTCTGCTTCAGAAACTAATACAAAACACAGAACCTCTAATATCCAAAACTTTTCAGTTAAGAGGGAGAACCGTGTGTGCTTGGTGAACAATGTACCTTCGTTTGAGCTGAAAAGTGACTGCGTTTACTTGAAACGAAGTCTTGCATGTAGGAAGACACAGAGCCTGGGATTAAACTCCATTTCTGAAGGGAAACACACAGCACAGTTCTCATCCATGAAACATACTCTGCTTTTGAGCAAGAAGCATGCTCTTGCTTTCATGAGTCTCTAATAGACCAGGAAATGTGAGTGTGCTCAGAACAAAAGAACTGTGTTTCCTACACACATGGATCATATTTCGTTCAACTCTGCTTCTGAAACTGATACAAACCACAGGTCCTCTAACATCCAATGCTTTTCAGTTAAGAGCGAGAAACGTGTGACCTTCGTGAACGATGTAGCCTTTTTTGATCTGAAAAGTGACTGCATTTTCCTGAAATGAAGTCTTGCTTGTAGGAAGACACAGATCCTGGGATTTAAATCCATTTCTGAAGGGGAACACAAAGCACAGTTCTCATCCATGAAACGCACTCTGCATTAGAGCAAGAAGCACACTCTTGCTTTCTAGAATCTCTAATACAGCAGTAAACGTGTGTGTGCTCTGTAGAAAAGAACTGTGTTTCCTACACACACGGACCATATCTAGTTCAACTCTACTTCTGGAACTGATAAAAAACAAAGGTCCTCTAACATCCAATGCTTTTCAGTTAAGAGCCAGAAATGTGTGAGCTTCGTCTGCGATGTAGCTTTGTTTGAGCTAAAAAGTGACTGCGTTTACCTGAAAAGAAGACTTGCTTGTAGGAAGACACAGAGCTTGAGATTTATCTCAGTTTCTGAAGGGAAACACAAAGCAGAGTTCTCATCCATGAAACACACTGTGCTTTTGAGCAAGAAGCACGCTCTTGCTTTCTAGAGTCTCTAATAGAGGAGGAAACGCGAGTGTGCTCAGAACAAAAGAACTGTGTTTCCTACACACATGCATCATATCTATTTCATGTCTGCTTCTGGAACTGATAAAAAACACAGGTCCTCTAAAATCCAATGATTTTCAGTTAAGAGCGAGAATCGTGTGAGCTTCGTGTATGATGTAGCTACCTTTGAGCTGTAAAGGGACCCGTTTACCTGAAATGAAGTCTTGCTTGAAGGAAGATCCAGAGCCTGGGATTAAACTTTACTTCTGAAGGGAAACACACAGCACAGTTCTCATCCATGAAACACACTCTACTTTAGAGCAAGACGTGCCTTCTTGCTTCTTGATTCTCTAATACAACAATAAACGTGAATGCGCTCAGAACCAAATAACTGTGTTTCCTACAAACACGGCCCATATGTAGTTCAACTCTGCTTCTGAAACTGATACAAAACACAGGACCTCTAACATCCAATGCTTTTCAGTTAAAAGCAAGAACCGTGTGTTCTTGGTGAACAGTGTAACTTCATTTGAGCTGAAAAGTGACTGTGTTTAACTGAAACGAAGTCTTGCTTGTAGGAAGACACAGAGCCTGGGATTTAACTCCATGTCTGAAGGGAAACACACAGCATAATTCTCATCCTGGAAACACACTCTGCTTTAGAGCAACAACCACGATCTTGCTTTCTAGAGTCTCTAAGACAGCAAGAAAAGTGAGTGTGCTCAGAACAAAATAACTGTATTTGCTACACACATGGATCATATCTAGTTAAAACTGCTTCTGAAACTGATACAAATCACAGATCCTCAAACATGCAATGTGTTTCAGTTAAGAACTTGAAACGTGTGAGCTTCGTGAACAATGTTGCTTCGTATGAGCTGAAAAGTGACTGCGTTTTCCTGAGGCAAATTCTTGCTCGTAGTAAGACACAGAGCATGGGATTTAACTCCACTTCTGAAGGTATACACACAGAACAGTTCTCATCCATGAAACACACTCTGCTACAGAGCAAGAAGCACACTCTTGCATTCTAGAATCTCTAATTGAGCAAGAAATGTGAGTGTGCTATGAACAAAAGAACTGTGTTTCCTACACACACGGCCCATATCTAGTTCAACTCTGCTTCAGAAACTGATAAAAAAAACACAGGAACTCTAACCTCCAATGCTTTTCAATAAGAGCGAGAACTGTTTGTGCTTTGTGAACGATGTAGCTTTGTTTGAGCTGAAAATTGACTGCGTTTATCTGAAAAGAAGTCTTACATGTAGGAAGACACAGAGGCTTGGATTTAACTCCATGTCAGAAGGGAAACACACACCACAGTTCTCATCCTGAAATACAATCTGCTTCAGAGGAAGAACCATGCTCTTTCTTTGTAGAGTCTCTAAGACAGCAAGACACGTGAGTATGCTCAGAACCAAAGAACTGTGTTTCCTACACTCATGGATCATATCTAGTTCAACTCTGCATCTGCAACTGATAAAAAACACAGGTCCTCTAACATCCAATGATTTTCAGTTAGGAGCGAGAAACGTGTGAGCTTCGTGTACGATCTAGCATTGGTTGAGCTAAAAAAGTGACTGCATTTACCTGAAACGAAGTCTTGATTGTAGGAAGACACAGAGGCTTGGATTTAACTCCATGTCTGAAGGGAAACACACAACACAGTTCTCATCCTGAAATACAATCTGCTTCAGCGGAAGAACCACGCTCTTGCTTTCTAGAGTCTCTAAGACAGAAAGACACATGAGTATGCTCAGAACAAAAGAACTGTGTTTCCTAAACTCATGGATCATATCTAGTTCAACTTTGCTTCTGGAACTGATAAAAAACACAGGTCCTCTTACATCCAATGATTTTCATTTAAGAGCGAGAAACGTGTAACCTTCGTGTACGATGTAGCTTTGGTTGAGCTAAAAAAGTGACTGCGTTTCGTAAAATGAAGTCTTGATTGTAGGAAGACACAGAGCATGGGATTTACCTCCATTTTGGAAGGGAAACACACAGAACAGTTCTCATCCATGATACACACTCTGCTTTAGAGCAAGAAGCACACACTTGCTTTCTACCCTCTCTAATACAGCAGGAAACATGAGTTTGCTCTGAACAAAAGAACTGTTTCCTACACACACGGACCATATCTAGTTCAACTCTGTTTCTGAAACTGATACAAACCACAGGTCCTCTAACATCCAATGTTTTTCAGTTAAGAGCGAGAAACGTGTGAGCTTCGTGAACAATCTTGCTTCATTTCATCTGAAAAGTGACTGCGTTTACCTGAAGCGAAATCTTGCTTTTAGGAAGACACAGAGCCCGGGATTTAACTCCACTTCTCAAGGTAAACACACAGCACAATTCTCATCCATGAAACACACTCTGCTTTAGAGCAAGAAACACGCTCTTGCTTTCTAGAATATCTAAGATAGCAAGAAACGTGAGTGTGCTCTGAACGAAAGAACTGTGTTTCCTACACACACGGACCATATCTAGTTCAACTCTGCTTCTCAAACTGATACAAACCACAGGTCCTCTAATGTCCAATAATTTTCATTTAAGAGCGATAAACGTGTGAGCTTCGTGAACGATGCAGCTTCGTTCGAGCTTAAAAGTGACTATGTTTACCTGAAATACAGTCTTGCTAGTAGGAAGACACAGAGCCTGGGATTAACCTCCATTTCGGAAGGGAAACACACAGCACTGTTCTCATCCATGAAACACACTCTGCTTTAGAGCAAGAACCACGCTCTTTCTTTCTAGAGTCTCTAAGTGAAGAAGAAACGTGAGATTGCTCATAACAAATGAACTGTGTTTACTCCAGAAATGGATTATATCTAGATCAACTCTGCTTCTGGTACTGATAAAAAACACAGGTCCTCTAACATCCAATGATTTTCAGTTAAGAGCGAGAAACGTTTGAGCTTCGTGTATGATGTAGCTTTGTTTGATGTAAAAAAGTGACTGCGTTTACCTGAAATGAAGTCTTGATTGTAGAAAGACACAGAGCATGGGATTTACATTCATTTCTGTATGGAAACAGAAAGCACAGTTCTCATCCATGAAACATAATGTGCTTTAGTGCAAGACGCACTTTCTTGATTCTAGATTCTCTAATACCACAGTAAACGTGCGTGCACTCAGAACAAAATAACTGTGTTTCCTTGACACACGGCCCATATCTAGTTCAATTCTGCTTCTGAAACTCATACAAAACACAGGACCTCTAACATCCAATGCTTTTCAGTTAAGAGCGAGAACCGTGTGTGCTTGGTGAACAATAAACCATCATTAGAGCTGAAAAATGACTGCATTTACCTAAAATGAAGTCTTGCTTGTAGGAAGACACAGAGCCTGGGATTAAACTCCATTTCTGAAGGGAAACACACAGCAGAGTTCTCATCCATGAAACATACTCTGCTTTCTAGCAAGAAGCATGCTCTTGCTTTCTAGAGTCTCTAAGAGACCAGGAAATGTGAGTGTGCTCAGAACAAAAGAACTGTGTTTCCTACACACATGGACCATATCTAGTTCAACTCTGCTTCTGAAACTGATACAAACCACATGTCCTCTAACATCCAATGATTTTCTGTTAAGAGTGAGAAACGTTTGAGCTTCGTGTACGATGTAGATTCGTTTGAGCTGAAAAGTGACGCGTTTACCTGAAAAGAACTCTTGCTTGTAGGGAGACACAGTGCCTGTGATTTAACTCCACTTCTGAAGGTAAATACACAGCACAGTTCTCATCCATGAAACACACTCTGCTTTAGAGCAAGAAGCACACTATTGCATTCTACAATCTCTAAAACAGCAGGAAATGTGAGTGTTCTCTGTAAAAAGAACTCTTTTACCTACACACACGGATCATATCTAGGTCAACTCTGCTTCTGAAACTGATACAAACCACAGGTTCTCTAACATTTAATGCTTTTCAGTTTAGAGCGAGAAACATGTGAGCTTCGTGAAATATATAGCTTCCTTTGAGCTGAAATGTGACTGCGTTGAACTGAAAAGAGGTCTTGCTTGTAGGAAGACAAGAGCCTGGGATTTAACTCCATTTCTGGAGATAAACCACAGCATAGTTCCTATCCAAAAAACACACTCTGCTTTAGAGCAAGAAGCACACTCTTGCATTCTAGAATCTCTAATAGAGTAGGAAATGTGAGTGTGCTATGAACAAAAGAACTGTGTTTCCTACACACACGGCCCATATCTAGTTCAACTCTGCTTCGGGAACTGATACAAACCACAGGTCCTCTAACATCCAATGCTTTTCAGTTAAGAACGAGAAACGTGTGAGCTTCTTGAAAAATGTTGCTTCGTTTGAACTGAAAAGAGACTGCGTTTACCTGAAGCGAAGTCTTGCTTGTAGGAAGACACAGAGCCTGGGATTTAACTCCACTTCTCAAGGTAAACACACAGCACAGTTCTCATCCATGAAACACACTCTGGTTTAGAGCAAGAAGCACACTCTTGCATTCTAGAATCTCTTATACAGCAGGAAATGTGAGTGTTCTCTCTAAAAAGAAATCTGTTTCCTACACACACGGACCATATCTAGGTCAACTCTGTTTCTGAAACTGATACAAACCACAGGATCTCTAACATTTAATGCTTTTCAGTGTAGAGCGAGAAACGTGAGCTTCGTGAAATATGTAGCTTCCTTTGAGCTGAAATGTGACTGTGTTTACCTGAAAAGAGGTCTTGCTTGTAGGAAGAAACAGATCCTGGGATTTAACTCAATTTCTGGAGATAAACAACAGCATAATTCCTATCCATGAAACACACTCTGCTTTAGAGCAAGAAGCACATTCTTGCATTCTAGAATCTCTAATAGAGCAGGAAATGTGAGTGTGCTGTGAACAAAAGAACTGTGTTTCCTACACACGGACCATATCTAGTTAAACTCTCCTTCGGAAACTGATACAAACCACAGGTTCTCTAACATCCAATGATTTTCTGTTAAGAGTGAGAAACGTTTGAGCTTCATGTACGATGTAGTTTCGTTTGAGCTGAAAAGTGACACGTTTACCTGAAACGAACTCTTGCTTGTAGGGAGAGACATTGCCTGGGATTTAACTCCATTTCTGGAGATAAACCAGAGCATAGTTCCTATCCAGAAAACACACTCTGCTTTAGAGCAAGAAGCACACTCTTGCATTCTAGAATCTCTAATACAGCAGGAAATGTGAGTGTTCTCTGTAAAAAGAACACTGTTTCCTACACACACGGACCATATCTAGTTCAAGTCTTTTTCTGAAACTGATACAAACCACAGGTCCTCTAACATCCAATGTTTTTCAGTTAAGAGCGAGAAACGTGTGATCTTCTTGAACAATGTTGTTTCGTTTGAACTGAAAAGTGCCTGAGCATTCCTGAAATGAGGTCTTGCTTGTAGGAAGACACTGAGCCAGGGATTTAACTCCACTTCTGAAGCTAAACACACAGCACAGTTCTCATCCATGAAACATACTCTGCTTTAGAGCAAGAAGCACACTCTTGCATTCTAGAACCTCTTATACAGCAGGAAATGTGAGTGTGCTCTGTAAACAGAACTGTGTTTCCTACACAAACGGACCATATCTAGGTCAACTCTGCTTCTGAAACTGATACAAACCACAGGTTCTCTAACATTTAATGCTTTTCATTTTAGAGCGAGAAACATTTGAGCTTCGTGAAATATGTAGCTTCCTTTGAGCTGAAATGTGACTGCGTTTACCTGAAAAGAGGTCTTGCTTGTAGGAAGACACAGAGCCTGGGATTTAACTCCATTTCTGGAGATAAACCACAGCTTAGTTCCTATCCATGAAACACACTCTGCTTTAGAGCAAGAAGCACACTATTGCATTCTACAATCTCTAAAACAAAAGGAAATGTGAGTGTTCTCTGTAAAAAGAACTCTTTTACCTACTAACACGGATCATATCTAGGTCTGCTCTGCTTCTGAAACTGATACAAACCACAGGTTCTCTAACATTTAATGCTTCTCAGTTTAGAGCGAGAAACATGTGAGCTTCGTGAAATATATAGCTTCCTTTGAGCTGAAATGTGACTGCGTTGAACTGAAAAGAGGTCTTGCTTGTAGGAAGACACAGAGCATGGGATTTAACTCCATTTCTGGAGATAAACCACAGCATAGTTCCTATCCAAAAATCACACTCTGCTTTAGAGCAAGAAGCACACTCTTGCATTCTAGAATCTCTAATAGAGTAGGAAATGTGAGTGTGCTGTGAACAAAAGAACTGTGTTTCCTACACACACGGCCCATATCTAGTTCAACTCTGCTTCGGGAACTGATACAAACCACAGGTCCTCTAACATCCAATGCTTTTCAGTTAAGAACGAGAAACGTGTGAGCTTCTTGAAAAATGTTGCTTCGTTTGAACTGAAAAGAGACTGCGTTTACCTGAAGTGAAGTCTTGCTTGTAGGAAGACACAGAGCCTGGGATTTAACTCCACTTCTCAAGGTAAACACACAGCACAGTTCTCATCCATGAAACACACTCTGCTTTAGAGCAAGAAGCACACTCTTGCTTTCTAGAATATCTAAAATAGCAAGAAACATGAGTGTGCTCTGAACCAATGAACTGTGTTTCCTACACACACGGCCCATATCTAGTTCAACTCTGCTTTGGAAACTGATAAAAAAACACAGGAACTCTAACATCCAATGCTTTTCAATAAGAGCAAGAACTGCTTGTGCTTTGTGAACGATGTAGCTTTGTTTGAGCGGAAAAGTGACTGCGATTACATGAAAAGAAGTCTTGCTGGTAGGAAGACACAGGGCTTGGGATTTGACCCAGTTTTTCAAGGGAAAAACACAGCACAGTTCTCATCCATGAAACACACTGTGCTTTAGAACAAGACGCACGGTCTTGCTTCTAGTTTCTCTAATGCAACAGTAAACGTGCGTGCCCTCAGAAAAAAATAACTGTGTTTCCTAGACACACGTCCCATATCTAGTTCAACTCTGCTTCTGAAACTGATACAAAACACAGGACCTCTAACGTACAATGATTTTCAGTTAAGAGCGAGAAACGTGTGTGCTTGGTGAACAATGAACATTCATTAAAGCTGAAAACTGACTGTGTTCACCTGAAACGAAGTCTTGCTTGTAGGAAGACACAGAGCCTGGGATTTAACTCCACTTCTCAAGGTAAACACACAGCATAGTTCTGATCCATGAAACACACTCTGCTTTAGAACAAGAAGCCTGCTCTTGCTTCTACACTCTCTAAAACTACAGGAAACGTGACTGTGCTCAGAACACAATAACTGTATTTCCTACAAACACGGACCATATCTAGTTTAACTCTTCCTCTGAAACTGACACAAACCTCAGGTCCTTTAACATCCAATGATCTTCAGTTAAGAGTAAACAACGTGTGAGCTGTGGGAACAATGTAGCTTCTTTGAGCTGAAAAGTGACTGCGTTTACATAAAACGAAGTATTGCTTGTAGGATGACACAGAGCCTGGGATTAAACTCCATTTCTGAAGGGAAACACACAGCACAGTTCTCATCCAGGAAACATACTCTGCTTTCTAGCAAGGAGCATGCTCTTGCTTTCTAGAGTCTCTAAGAGACCAGCAAATGTGAGTGTGCTCAGAACAAAAGAACTGTGTTTCCTACACACACGGACCATATCTAGTTCAACTCTGCTTCTGAAACTGATACAAACCACAGGTTTTCTAACATCCAATGATTTTCTGTTAAGAGTGAGAAACGTTTGAGCTTCGTGTACGATGTAGCTTTTTTTGAGCTGAAAAGTGACGCGTTTATCTGAAACGAACTCTTGCTTGTAGGGAGACACCGTGCCTGGGATTTAACTCCACTTCTGAAGGTAAAAACACAGCACATTTCTCATCCATGAAACACACTCTGGTTTAGAGCAAGAAGCACACTCTTGCATTCTAGAATCTCTTATACAGCAGGAAATGTGAGTGTTCTCTCTAAAAAGAAATCTGTTTCCTACACACACGGACCATATCTAGGTCAACTCTGTTTCTGAAACTGATACAAACCACAGGATCTCTAACATTTAATGCTTTTCAGTGTAGAGCGAGAAACATGTGAGCTTCGTGAAATATGTAGCTTCCTTTGAGCTGAAATGTGACTGCGTTTACCTGAAAAGAGGTCTTGCTTGTAGGAAGAAACAGATCCTGGGATTTAACTCAATTTCTGGAGATAAACAACAGCATAATTCCTATCCATGAAACACACTCTGCTTTAGAGCAAGAAGCACATTCTTGCATTCTAGAATCTCTAATAGAGCAGGAAATGTGAGTGTGCTGTGAACAAAAGAACTGTGTTTCCTACACACGGACCATATCTAGTTAAACTCTCCTTCGGAAACTGATACAAACCACAGGTTCTCTAACATCCAATGATTTTCTGTTAAGAGTGAGAAAAGTTTGAGCTTCATGTACGATGTAGTTTCGTTTGAGCTGAAAAGTGACACGTTTACCTGAAACGAACTCTTGCTTGTAGGGAGAGACATTGCCTGGGATTTAACTCCATTTCTGGAGATAAACCAGAGCATAGTTCCTATCCAGAAAACACACTCTGCTTTAGAGCAAGAAGCACACTCTTGCATTCTAGAATCTCTAATACAGCAGGAAATGTGAGTGTTCTCTGTAAAAAGAACACTGTTTCCTACACACATGGACCATATCTAGTTCAAGTCTTTTTCTGAAACTGATACAAACCACAGGTCCTCTAACATCCAATGTTTTTCAGTTAAGAGCGAGAAACGTGTGATCTTCTTGAACAATGTTGTTTCGTTTGAACTGAAAAGTGCCTGAGCATTCCTGAAATGAGGTCTTCCTTGTAGGAAGACACTGAGCCAGGGATTTAACTCCACTTCTGAAGCTAAACACACAGCACAGTTCTCATCCATGAAACATACTCTGCTTTAGAGCAAGAAGCACACTCTTGCATTCTAGAACCTCTTATACAGCAGGAAATGTGAGTGTGCTCTGTAAACAGAACTGTGTTTCCTACACAAACGGACCATATCTAGGTCAACTCTGCTTCTGAAACTGATACAAACCACAGGTTCTCTAACATTTAATGCTTTTCATTTTAGAGCGAGAAACATTTGAGCTTCGTGAAATATGTAGCTTCCTTTGAGCTGAAATGTGACTGCGTTTACCTGAAAAGAGGTCTTGCTTGTAGGAAGACACAGAGCCTGGGATTTAACTCCATTTCTGGAGATAAACCACAGCTTAGTTCCTATCCATGAAACACACTCTGCTTTAGAGCAAGAAGCACACTATTGCATTCTACAATCTCTAAAACAAAAGGAAATGTGAGTGTTCTCTGTAAAAAGAACTCTTTTACCTACTCACACGGATCATATCTAGGTCTGCTCTGCTTCTGAAACTGATACAAACCACAGGTTCTCTAACATTTAATGCTTTTCATTTTAGAGCAAGAAACATGTGAGCTTCGTGAAATATATAGCTTCCTTTGAGCTGAAATGTGACTGCGTTGAACTGAAAAGAGGTCTTGCTTGTAGGAAGACACAGAGCATGGGATTTAACTCCATTTCTGGAGATAAACCACAGCATAGTTCCTATCCAAAAAACACACTCTGCTTTAGAGCAAGAAGCACACTCTTGCATTCTAGAATCTCTAATAGAGTAGGAAATGTGAGTGTGCTGTGAACAAAAGAACTGTGTTTCCTACACACACGGCCCATATCTAGTTCAACTCTGCTTCGGGAACTGATACAAACCACAGGTCCTCTAACATCCAATGCTTTTCAGTTAAGAACGAGAAACGTGTGAGCTTCTTGAAAAATGTTGCTTCGTTTGAACTGAAAAGAGACTGCGTTTACCTGAAGCGAAGTCTTGCTTGTAGGAAGACACAGAGCCTGGGATTTAACTCCACTTCTCAAGGTAAACACACAGCACAGTTCTCATCCATGAAACACACTCTGCTTTAGAGCAAGAAGCACACTCTTGCTTTCTAGAATATCTAAAATAGCAAGAAACATGAGTGTGCACTGAACCAATGAACTGTGTTTCCTACACACACGGCCCATATCTAGTTCAACTCTGCTTTGGAAACTGATAAAAAAACACAGGAACTCTAACATCCAATGCTTTTCAATAAGAGCAAGAACTGCTTGTGCTTTGTGAACGATGTAGCTTTGTTTGAGCGGAAAAGTGACTGCGATTACATGAAAAGAAGTCTTGCTGGTAGGAAGACACAGGGCTTGGGATTTGACCCAGT
Source organism: Onychomys leucogaster (assembly GCA_949786385.1). Lineage (NCBI taxonomy): Eukaryota > Metazoa > Chordata > Mammalia > Rodentia > Cricetidae > Onychomys > Onychomys leucogaster. Next base: position 3,176,523 of record CATKUP010000044.1, read on the forward strand.
TTTTCAAGGGAAAAACACAGCACAGTTCTCATCCATGAAACACACTGTGCTTTAGAACAAGACGCACGGTCTTGCTTCTAGTTTCTCTAATGCAACAGTAAACGTGCGTGCCCTCAGAAAAAAATAACTGTGTTTCCTAGACACACGTCCCATATCTAGTTCAACTCTGCTTCTGAAACTGATACAAAACACAGGACCTCTAACGTACAATGATTTTCAGTTAAGAGCGAGAAACGTGTGTGCTTGGTGAACAATGAACATTCATTAAAGCTGAAAACTGACTGTGTTCACCTGAAACGAAGTCTTGCTTGTAGGAAGACACAGAGCCTGGGATTTAACTCCACTTCTCAAGGTAAACACACAGCATAGTTCTGATCCATGAAACACACTCTGCTTTAGAACAAGAAGCCTGCTCTTGCTTCTACACTCTCTAAAACTACAGGAAACGTGACTGTGCTCAGAACACAATAACTGTATTTCCTACAAACACGGACCATATCTAGTTTAACTCTTCCTCTGAAACTGACACAAACCTCAGGTCCTTTAACATCCAATGATCTTCAGTTAAGAGTAAACAACGTGTGAGCTGTGGGAACAATGTAGCTTCTTTGAGCTGAAAAGTGACTGCGTTTACATAAAACGAAGTATTGCTTGTAGGATGACACAGAGCCTGGGATTAAACTCCATTTCTGAAGGGAAACACACAGCACAGTTCTCATCCAGGAAACATACTCTGCTTTCTAGCAAGGAGCATGCTCTTGCTTTCTAGAGTCTCTAAGAGACCAGCAAATGTGAGTGTGCTCAGAACAAAAGAACTGTGTTTCCTACACACACGGACCATATCTAGTTCAACTCTGCTTCTGAAACTGATACAAACCACAGGTTCTCTAACATCCAATGATTTTCTGTTAAGAGTGAGAAACGTTTGAGCTTCGTGTACGATGTAGCTTTTTTTGAGCTGAAAAGTGACGCGTTTATCTGAAACGAACTCTTGCTTGTAGGGAGACACCGTGCCTGGGATTTAACTCCACTTCTGAAGGTAAAAACACAGCACATTTCTCATCCATGAAACACACTCTGGTTTAGAGCAAGAAGCACACTCTTGCATTCTAGAATCTCTTATACAGCAGGAAATGTGAGTGTTCTCTCTAAAAAGAAATCTGTTTCCTACACACACGGACCATATCTAGGTCAACTCTGTTTCTGAAACTGATACAAACCACAGGATCTCTAACATTTAATGCTTTTCAGTGTAGAGCGAGAAACGTGAGCTTCGTGAAATATGTAGCTTCCTTTGAGCTGAAATGTGACTGTGTTTACCTGAAAAGAGGTCTTGCTTGTAGGAAGAAACAGATCCTGGGATTTAACTCAATTTCTGGAGATAAACAACAGCATAATTCCTATCCATGAAACACACTCTGCTTTAGAGCAAGAAGCACATTCTTGCATTCTAGAATCTCTAATAGAGCAGGAAATGTGAGTGTGCTGTGAACAAAAGAACTGTGTTTCCTACACACGGACCATATCTAGTTAAACTCTCCTTTGGAAACTGATACAAACCACAGGTTCTCTAACATCCAATGATTTTCTGTTAAGAGTGAGAAACGTTTGAGCTTCATGTACGATGTAGTTTCGTTTGAGCTGAAAAGTGACACGTTTACCTGAAACGAACTCTTGCTTGTAGGGAGAGACATTGCCTGGGATTTAACTCCATTTCTGGAGATAAACCAGAGCATAGTTCCTATCCAGAAAACACACTCTGCTTTAGAGCAAGAAGCACACTCTTGCATTCTAGAATCTCTAATACAGCAGGAAATGTGAGTGTTCTCTGTAAAAAGAACACTGTTTCCTACACACACGGACCATATCTAGTTCAAGTCTTTTTCTGAAACTGATACAAACCACAGGTCCTCTAACATCCAATGTTTTTCAGTTAAGAGCGAGAAACGTGTGATCTTCTTGAACAATGTTGTTTCGTTTGAACTGAAAAGTGCCTGAGCATTCCTGAAATGAGGTCTTGCTTGTAGGAAGACACTGAGCCAGGGATTTAACTCCACTTCTGAAGCTAAACACACAGCACAGTTCTCATCCATGAAACATACTCTGCTTTAGAGCAAGAAGCACACTCTTGCATTCTAGAACCTCTTATACAGCAGGAAATGTGAGTGTGCTCTGTAAACAGAACTGTGTTTCCTACACAAACGGACCATATCTAGGTCAACTCTGCTTCTGAAACTGATACAAACCACAGGTTCTCTAACATTTAATGCTTTTCATTTTAGAGCGAGAAACATTTGAGCTTCGTGAAATATGTAGCTTCCTTTGAGCTGAAATGTGACTGTGTTTACCTGAAAAGAGGTCTTGCTTGTAGGAAGACACAGAGCCTGGGATTTAACTCCATTTCTGGAGATAAACCACAGCATAGTTCCTATCCATGAAACACACTCTGCTTCAGAGCAAGAAGCACGCTCTTGCTTTCTAGAGTCTCTAAGAGAGGAGGAAACTTGAGTGTGCTAAGAACAAAAGAACTGTGTTTCCTATACAAATGGATCATATCTTGTTCAACTCTGCTTCTGTAATTGATAAAAAACACAGGTCCTCTAAAATCCAATGATTTTCAGTTAAGAGCGAGAAACGTGTGAGCTTCCTGTACGATGTAGCTTTGGTTGAGCTAAAAAAGTGACTGCGTTTACCTGAAACGAAGTCTTGATTGTAGGAAGACACCGAGCATGGGATTTACCTCCATTTCTGAAGGGAAACACACAGCACAGTTCTCATCCATGAAACACACTCTGCTTTAGAGCAAGAAGCACACTCTTTCATTCTAGAATCTCTAATACAGCAGGAAATGTGAGTGTGCTCTGTAAACAGAACTGTGTTTCCTACACACACGGACCATTTCAAGTTCAACACTGCTTCTGAAACTGATACAAACCACAGGTTCTCTAACATCTAATGATTTTCAGTTAAGTGCGAGAGACATGTGAGCTTCGTGAAATATGTAGCTTCCTTCGAACTGAAAATTGACTGCGTTTACCTGAAAAGAGGTCTTGCTTGTAGGAAGACACAGAGCCTGGGATTTAACTCCACTTCTCAAGGTAAACACAAAGCACAGTTCTCATCCATGAAACACACTCTGCTTTAGAACAAGAAGCCCGCTCTTGCTTCTAGACTCTCTAAAACAACAGGAAACGTGAGTGTGCTCAGAACACAATAACTGAATTTCATACAAACACGGACCATATCTAGTCCAACTCTTCCTCTGAAACTGATACAAACCTCAGGTTCTCTAACATCCAATGATTTTCTGTTAAGAGTGAGAAACGTTTGAGCTTCATGTACGATGTAGCTTCGTTTGTGCTGAAAAGTGCCGCGTTTACCTGAAACGAACTCTTGCTTGTAGGGAGACACAGTGCCTGGGATTTAACTCCACTTCTGAAGGTAAACACACAGCACAGTTCTCATCCATGAAACACACTCTGCTTTAGAGCAAGAAGCACACTCTTGCTTTCTAGAATCTCGTATACAGCAGGAGTTGTGAGTGTTCTCTCTAAAAAGAACTGTGTTTCCTACACACACGGACCATATCTAGGTCAACTCTGTTTCTGAAACTGATACAAACCACAGGTTCTCTAACTTTTAATGCTTTTCAGTGTAGAGCGAGAAACATGTGAGCTTCGTGAAATATGTAGCTTCCTTTGAGCTGAAAAGTGACCGCGTTTACCTGAAAAGAGGTCTTGCTTGTAGGAAGACACAGAGCCTGTTATTTAACTCAATTTCTGGAGATAAACAACAACATAATTCCTATCCATGAAACACACTCTGCTTTAGAGCAAGAAGCACATTCTTGCATTCTAGAATCTCTAATAGAGCAGGAAATGTGAGTGTGCTGTGAACAAAAGAACTGTGTTTCCTACACACGGCCCATATCTAGTTCAACTCTGTTTCGGGAACTGATACAAAACCCAGGAACTCTAACAGCCAATGATTTTCAAAATGGACGAGAACTTTTTGTGCTTTTTGAACGATGTAGCTTTGTTTGAGCTGAAAAGTGACTGCGTTTACATGAAAAGAAGTCTTGCTGGTAGGGAGACACAGTGCTTGGGATTTCACTCAATTTCTGAAGGGAAAAACACAGCACAGTTCTCATCCATGAAACACACTGTGCTTTAGAACAAGACGCACGTACTTGCTTCTAGATTCTCTAATACAACAGCAAACATGTGTGAGCTCAGAACAAAATAACTGTGTTTCCTACACAAATGGGTCATATCTAGTTCAACTCTGCTTCTGCAACTGATAATAAACACAGGTCCTCTATCATCCAATGATATTCATTTAAGAGCGAGAAACGTGTGAGCTTCGTGTACGATGTATCTTTAGTTGAGCTAAAAAAGTGACTGCGTTTACCTGAAAGGAAGTCTTGATTGTAGGAATACACAGAGCATGGGATTTACCTACATTTCTGATGGGAAACACACAGAACAGTTCTCATCCATGATACACCCTCTGCTTTAGAGCAAGAAGCACACACTTGCTTTCTACCGTCTCTAATACAGCAGGAAACATGAGTTTTCTATGAACAAAAGAACTGTGTTTCCTACACACACGGACCATATCTAGTTCAACTCTTTTTCTGAAACTGATACAAACCACAGGACCTCTAACATCCAATGCTTTTCAGTTAAGAGCTAGAAACGTGTGAGCTTCGTGAACAATGTTGCTTCGTTTGAGCTGAAAAGTGACTGAGCTTTCCTGAAGCGAAGTCTTGCTTGTAGGAAGACACAGAGCCTGGGATTTAAACACACAGCATATTTCTCATCCATGAAACACACTCTGCTTTAGAGCAAGAAGCACACTCTTGCATTCTAGAATCTCTAATACAGCAGGAAATGTGAGTGTGCTCTGTAAAAAGAACTCTGTTTCCCACACACACGGACCATTTCTAGTTCAACTCTGCTTCTGAAACTGATACAAACCACAGGTTTTCTCACATCGAATGCTTTTCAGTTAAGAGCGAGAAACATGTGAGCTTCGTGAAATATGTAGCTTCCTTGAGCTGAAAAGTGACTGCGTTTACCTGAAAAGAGGTCTTACTTGTAGGAAGTCAAAGAGCCTGGGATTGAACTCCATTTCTGAAGATAAACAACAGCATATTTCCTATCCATGAAACACACTCTGCTTTAGAGCAAGAAGCACACTCTTGCATTCTAGAATCTCTAATAGAGCAGGAAATGTGAGTGTGCTGTGAACAAAAGAACTGTGTTTCCTACACACACAGCCCATAGCTAGTTCAACTCTGCTTTGGAAACTGATACAAAACACAGGAACTCTACCATCCAATGCTTTTCAATAAGAGCGAGAACTGTTTGTGATTTGTGAACGATGTGGCTTTGTTTGAGCTAAAAAGTGACTGCGATTACATGAAAAGAAGTCTTGCTGGTAGGAAGACACAGGGCTTGGGATTTGACCCAGTTTCTCAAGGAAAAAAAAACACAGCACAGTTCTCATCCATGAAACACACTGTGCTTTAGAACAAGACGCACGGTCTTGCTTCTAGATTCTATAATACAACAGTAAACGTGTGTACCCTCAGAAAAAAATAACTGTGTTTCCTAGACACACGGCCCATATCTAGTTCAACTCTGCTTCTGAAACTGATACAAAACACAGGACCTCTAACATCCAATGCTTTTCAGTTAAGAGCGAGAACCGTGTGTGCTTGGTGAACAATGAACCTTCGTTTGAGCTAAATGTGACTGCGTTTACCTGAAAGGAAGTCTTGCTTGTAGGAAGACCGAGAGGCTTGGATTTAACTCCATGTCTTAAGGGAAACACACAGCACAGTTCACATCCTGAAATACAATCTGCTTCAGAGCAAGAACAACGCTCTTCCTTTCTAGAGTCTCTAAGACAGAAAGACACGTGAGTATGCTCAGAACAAAAGAACTGTGTTTCCTACACTCATGGATCATATCTAGTTCAACTCTGCTTCTGGAACTGATTAAAAACATAGGTCCTCTAACATCCAATGTTTTTCAGTTAAGAGCGAGAACCGTGTGTGCTTGTTGAACAAAGAAACTTCATTAGAGCTGAAAAATTACTGCGTTCACCTGAAACGAAGTCTTGCTTGTATGAAAACACCGAGCCTGGGATTTAACACCTTTTCTGAAGGGAAACACACAGCACAGTTCTCATCCATGAAACAGACTGTGCTTTAGAGCAAGAAGCACACACTTGCTTTCTACAGTCTCTAATAAAGCAGGAAACATGAGAATGCTCTGAACAAAAGAACTATGTTGGCTACACATACGGACCTTATCTAGTTCAACTTTGCTTTTGAAAGAGGTACAAACCACTGGTCCTCTAACATCCAATGGTTCTCACTTAAGAGCGAGAAACGTTTGAGCTTTGTGTACAATGTTGCTTATTTTGAGCTGAAAAGTGACTGAGTATACCTGAAGAGAAGTCTTGCATGTAGGAAGAAACAGAGCCTGGGATTTCACTCCACTTCTGAAGGTAAACACACAGCACAGTTCTCATCCATAAAACACACTCTGTTTAGAGCAAGAAGCATGCTCTTGCATTTTAGTGTATCTAATGCTGCAAGAAATGTGAGTGTGCTCTGAACAATGAACTGTGTTTCCTACACACACGGACCATATCTAGTTCAACTCTTCGTCTGAAACTGATATAAACCTCAGGTCCTCTAACATCCAATGATTTTCAGTTAAGAGCGATAAACGTGTGAGCTTTGGGAACAATGTAGCTTCTTTGAGCTGACAAGTGCCTGCGTTTACATGAAACGAAGTATTGCTTGTAGGAAGACACAGAGCCTGGGATTAAACTCCATTTCTGATGGGAAACACACAGCACTGTTCTCATCCATGAAACACACTCTGCTTTAGAGCAAGAACCACGCTCTTGCTTTCTAGAGTCTCTAAGAGAGGAGGAAACGTGAGTTTGCTCAGAACAAAAGAACTGTGTTTCCTACACAAATGGATCATATCTAGTTCAACTCTGCTTCTGGAACTGATAAAAAACACAGGTCCTCTAACATCCAATGCTTATCTGTTAAGAGCGAGATACGTGTTAGCTTCGTGTACGATGTAGCTTTGGTTGAGCTAAAAAAGTGACTGTGTTTACCTGAAACCAAATCTTGATTGTAGGAAGACACAGAGCATGGGATTTACCTCCATTTCAGAAGGGAAACACACAGAACAGTTCTCACCCATGATACACACTCTGCTTTAGAGCAAGAAGCACACACTTGCTTTCTGCCGTCTATAATACACCAGGAAACATGAGTTTGCTCTGAACAAAAGAACTAGGTTTCCTACACACACGGACCATATCTAGTTCAACTCTGTTTCTGAAACTAATACAAACCACAGGTCCTCTAACTTCCAATGTTTTTCAGTTAAGAGCAGGAAACATGTGAGCTGCGTGAACAATGTTGCTTCCTTTGAGCTGAAAAGTGATTGTATTTACCTCAAGTGAAGTCTTGCTTGTAGGAAGACACAGAGCCTGGGATTTAACTCCACTTCTGAAGGTAAACACACAGCACAGTTCTCATCCATGAAACACGCTCTGCTTTTGAGCAAGAAGCACGCTCGTGCTTTCTAGAGTCTCTAAGAGAGGAGGAAACGTGAGTGTGCTCAGAGTGAGAAACGTTTGAGCTTCGTGTACAATATAGCTTCATTTGAACTAAAAAGTGACGCGTTTTCCTGAATCGAACTCTTTCTCTAACATTTAATGCTTTTCAGTTTAGAGCAAGAAACATGTGAGCTTCGTGAAATATGTAGCTTCCTTTGAGCTGAAATGTGATGAAGCATGCTTTGCTTTCTAGAGTCTCTAAGAGACCAGGAAATGTGAGTGTGCTCTGAAGAAAAGAACTGTGTTTCCTACCCACATGAACCATCTATAGTTCAACTCTGCTTCTCAAACTGATACAAACCACAGGTCCTCTAACATCCAATGATTTTCATTTATGAGCGAGAAACGTGTGAGCTTTGTGAACGAGGTAGTTTTGTTTGAGCTCAAATGTGACTGCATTTACCTGAAATCAAGTCATGCTTGTAGGAAGACACAGAGCCTGTCATTAAACTCCATTTCTGAAGGGAAACACACAGCACAGGTCTCATCCATGAAATACACTCTGCTTTAGAGCAAGAAGCACACTCTTGCATTCTTGAGTCTTTAATACAGCAGTTAACGTGTGTGTGCTCTGTAGAAAAGAACTGTGTTTCCTACACACACGGACCATATCTAGTTCAACTCTGCTCCTGAAACTGATACAAACCACATGTCCTCTAACATCCAATGATTTTCTGTTAAGAGTGAGAAACGTTTGAGCTTCATGTACGATGTAGCTTCGTTTGAGATGAAAAGTGATGCGTTTACCTGAAACGAACTCTTGCTTGTAGGGAGACACAGTGCCTGGGATTTAACTCCATTTCTGGAGATAAACCACAGCATAGTTCCTATCCAGAAAACACACTCTGCTTTAGAGCAAGAAGCACACTCTTGCATTCTAGAATCTCTAATAGAGCAGTTTCTCAAGTGAAAAACACAGCACAGTTCTCATCCATGAAACACACTGTGCTTTAGAACAAGACGCACGGTCTTACTTCTAGATTCTCTAATACAACAGTAAAGGTGGGTGCCCTCAGAAAAAAATAACTGTGTTTCCTAGACACACAGCCCATATCTAGTTCAACTCTGCTTCTGGAACTGATACAAGCCACAGGTCCTCTAACATCCAATGCTTTTCAGTCAAGCGCGACAAACGTGTGAGCTTGGTGAATGATGTAGCTTCCTGTGAGCTGAATAGGGACTGAGTATACCTGAAAAGAACTCTTGCTTGGAGGAAGACACAGAGTATGGGATTTAACGCCATTTCTGAAGAGCAGCACTCAGCACAGTTCCCATCCATGAAACACACTCTGCTTTAGAGCAAGAAGCATGCTCTTGCCTTCTAGAATTTGTAATACATCAGGAACGTGACTGTGATCATAACCAAAGGACTGTGTTTCCTACACATACGGACCATATCGAGTTCACCTCTGCTTCTGAAACTGATACAAACCAAAGGACCTCTAACATCCAATGCTTTTCAGTTAAGCACGAGAAACCTGTGAGCTTTGTGAAGGATGTGGCTTTGTTTGAGCTGAAAAGTGACTGCGTTTACCTGAAATTATGTCTTGCTTGTAGGAAGACAAAGAACATGATATTTAAGTCCATTTCTGAAGGGCAGCAATCAGCATAGTTCCCATCCATGAAATACACTCTGCTTTAGAGCATGAAGCACGCTATTGCTTTCTAGAGTCTCTAATACTGCATTAAACATGAGTGTGCTCAGAACAAAAGAATTGTGTTTCCTGTGCATATGGACCACATCTAGTTCAACTCTGCTTCGGAAACTGATACAAACCACAGATCCTGTAACATCCAATGCTTTTCAAGTTAAGAGTGAGAAACGTGTGAGCTTCATGAACGTTTTAGTTTTTTATGAGCTGAAAAGTGACTGTGTTTATCTGAAACAAAGTCTTGAGTGTAGGAAGACACAGAGCCTGGGATTTAACTTCATTTCTGAAGGGAAACACACAGCACAGTTCTCAGCCATGAAACACACTCTGCTTGAGAGGAAGAAGCACGCTCTTGCTTTCTAGAGTCTCTAATACAGCAGGAAAAGTGAGTGTGCTCAAAACAAAGAACAGTGTTTCCTACTCATATGGACCACATCTAGTTCAACTCTGTTTCTGAAACTGATACAAACCACCGGTCCTCTAACATCCAATGCTTTTCAGTTAAGCGCGAGAAACGTGTCAGCTTCGTGAAGGATGTAGCCTTCTTTGAGCTATAAAGGGGCTGCGTTTACATGAAACAAAGTGTTGCTTGTAGGAAGACACAGAGTATGGGATTTAACACCATTTCTGAAGAGCAGCATTAGCACAGTTCCCATCCATGAAACACACTCTGCTTTAGAGCAAGAAGCACGCACATGCTTTCTAGTGTCTGTAATACAGCAGGAACGTGAGTGTGATGATAACCAAAGGACTGTGTTTCTTACACATACAGACCATATCGAGTTCAATTCTGCATCTGTAACTGATATAAACCACAGGACATCTAACATTCAGTGCTTTTCAGTTAAGCGCGAGAAACGTGTGAGCTTTGTGAATGATGTAGCTTCATTTGAGCCAAAAAGTGAGTGCTTTTACCTGGAACGAAGTCTTGCTTGTAGGAAGACAGAGAACATGGGATTTAAGTCCATTTCCGAAGAGCAGCATTCAGCACAGTTCCCATCCAAGAAACACACTCTGCTTTAGAGCATGAAGCACGCTATTGCTTTCTAGAATCTGTAATACAGCAGGAAATATGAGTGTGCTCAGGACAAAAGAACGGTGTTTCCTACACATATGGACCATATTTAGTTCAACTCAGCTTCTGAAACTGAAACAAACGACAGGTCCTCTAACATCCAACACTTTTCATTCAAGCGCAATAAACGTGTGAGCTTTGTGAACCATGTAGCTTCCTTTGAGCTGAATAGGGAATGCGTATACCTGAAAAGATGTCTTGCTTGTAGGAAGACACAGAGTATTGGATTTAACTCCATTTCTGAAGGTCAACACTCAGCACAGTTCCCATCCATCAAACACACTCTGCTTTAGAGCAAGAAGCATGCTCTTGCTTTCTAGAATTTGTAATACAGCAGGAACGTGACTGTGATCATAACCAAAGGACTGTGTTTCCTACACATACGGACCATATCGAGTGCAACTCTGCTTCTGAAACTGATACAAACTACAGGACCTCTAACATGCAATGTTTTTCCATTAAGCGCGAGAAACATGTGAGCTTCGTGAACGATGTAGCTTCGTTTGTGCTGAATAGGGACTGTGTATACCCAAAAGATGTCTTGCTTGTAGGAAGACACATAGTATGGGATTTAACATCATTTCTGAAGAACAGCACTTAGCACAGTTCCCATCCATGAAACACACTCTGCTTTAGAGAAAGAAGCATGCTCTTGCTTTCTAGTATTTGTAATACAGCAGGCACGTGAGTGTGATGATAACCAAAGGACTGTGTTTCCTACACATACGGACCATATCGAGTTCAACTCTGCTTCTGAAAGTGATACAAACCAAAGGACCTCTAACATCCAATGCTTTTCAGTTAAGCACGAGAAACCTGTGAGCTTTGTGAAGGATGTGGCTTCGTTTGAGCTGAAAAGTGACTGCGTTTACCTGAAACTATGTCTTGCTTGTAGGAAGACAGAGAACATGATATTTAAGTCCATTTCTGAAGGGCAGCATTCAGCATAGTTCCCATCCATGAAACACACTCTGCTTTACAGCATGAAGCACGCTATTGCTTTCTAGAGTCTCTAATACTGCATTAAACATGAGTGTGCTCAGAATAAAAGAACTGTATTTCCTACGCATAAGGACCACATCTAGTTCAACTCTGCTTCGGAAACTGATACAAACCACAGATCCTGTAACATCCAATGCTTTTCAAGTTAAGAGCGAGGAACGTGTGAGCTTCATGAACGTTTTAGTTTTTTATGATCTGAGAAGTGACTGCGTTTACCTGAACTAAGTCTTGAGTGTAGGAAGACATAGAGCCTGGGATTTAACTTCATTTCTGAAGGGAAACACACAGCACAGTTCTCAGTCATGAAACACACTCTGCTTTAGAGGAAGAAGCACGCTCTTGCTTTCTAGAGTCTCTAATACAGCAGGAAACGTGAGTGTGCTCAAAACAAAGAACAGTGTTTCCTACTCATATGGACCACATCTAGTTCAACTCTGCTTCTGAAACTGATACAAACCACAGATCCTCTAACATCCAATGCTTTTCAGTTAAGCGCGAGAAACGTGTCAGCTTCATGAAGGATGTAGCCTCCTTTGAGCTTTAAAGGGGCTGCGTTTACATGAAACAAAATGTTGCTTGTAGGAAGACACAGAGCCTGGGATTTAACTCCATTTCTGAAGAGCAGCATTCAGCACAGTTCCTATCCATGAAACACACTCTGCTTTAGAGCAGCAAGCACGCTCTTGCTTTCTAGAGTCTGTAATACAGCAGGAACATGAGTGTGATGATAACCAAAGGACTGTGTTTCCTACACATACGGACGATATAGAGTTAAACTCTGCTTCTGAAACTGATACAAACTACAGGACCTCTAACATCCAATGTTTTTCCATTAAGCGCGAGAAACATGTGAGCTTCGTGAACGATTTAGTTTCGTTTGTGCTGAATAGGGACTGTGTATACCCAAAAGATGTCTTGCTTGTAGGAAGACACAGAGTATGGGATTTAACACCATTTCTGAAGAGCAGCACTTAGCATAGTTCCCATCCGTGAAACACACTCTGCTTTAGAGCAAGAAGCACGCACATGCTTTCTAGAGTCTGTAATACAGCAGTAACGTGAGTGTGATGATAACCAAAGGACTGTGTTTCCTATACATACAGACCATATCGAGTTCAATTCTGCTTCTGTAACTGATATAAACCACAGGACATCTAACATTCAGGGCTTTTCAGTGAAGCGCGAGAAACGTGTGAGCTTTGTGAATGATGTAGCTTCGTTTGAGCCAAAAAGTGAGTGCGTTTACCTGGAACGAAGTCTTGCTTGTAGGAAGACAGAGAACATGGGATTTAAGTCCATTTCTGAAGAGCAGCATTCAGCACAGTTCCCATCCAAGAAACACACTCTGCTTTAGAGCATGAAGCACGCTATTGCTTTCTAGAATCTGTAATACAGCAGGAAACATGAGTGTGCTCAGAACAAAAGAACGGTGTTTCCTACACATATGGACCATATTTAGTTCAACTCAGCTTCTGAAACTGAAACAAACGACAGGTCCTCTAACATCCAATGCTTTTCATTCAAGCGCAATAAACGTGTGAGCTTCGTGAACCATGTAGCTTCCTTTGAGCTGAATAGGGACTGCGTATACCTGAAAAGATGTCTTGCTTGTAGGAAGACACAGAGTATTGGATTTAACGCCATTTCTGAAGGTCAACACTCAGCACAGTTCCCATCCATCAAACACACTCTGCTTTAGAGCAAGAAGCATGCTCTTGCTTTCTAGAATTTGTAATACAGCAGGAACGTGACTGTGATCATAACCAAAGGACTGTGTTTCCTACACATACGGACCATATCGAGTTCAACTCTGCTTCTGAAACTGATACAAACCAAAGGACTTCTAACATCCAATGCTTTTCAGTTAAGCACGAGAAACATGTGAGCTTTGTGAAGGATGTGGCTTCGTTTGAGCTGAAAAGTGACTGCGTTTACCTGAAACTATGTCCTGCTTGTAGGAAGACAGAGAACATGATATTTAAGTCCATTACTGAAGGGCAGCATTCAGCACAGTTCCCATCCAAGAAACACACTCTGCTTTAGAGCATGAAGCACGCTATTGCTTTCTAGAATCTGTAATACAGCAGGAAACATGAGTGTGCTCAGAACAAAAGAAGTGTATTTCCTACGCATTTGGACCACATCTAGTTCAACTCTGCTTCGGAAACTGATACAAACCACAGATCCTGTAACATCCAATGCTTTTCAAGTTAAGAGCGAGAAACGGGTGAGCTTCATGAACGTTTTAGTTTTTTATGAGCTGAGAAGTGACTGCGTTTACCTGAACTAAGTCTTGAGTGTAGGAAGACATAGAGCATGGGATTTAACTTCATTTCTGAAGAGAAACACACAGCACAGTTCTCAGCCATGAAACACACTCTGCTTTAGAGGAAGAAGCACGCTCTTGCTTTCTAGAGTCTCTAATACAGCAGGAAACGTGAGTGTGCTCAAAACAAAGAACAGTGTTTCCTACTCATATGGACCACATGTAGTTCAACTCTGCTTCTGAAACTGATACAAACCACAGATCCTCTAACATCCAATGCTTTTCAGTTAAGCGCGAAAAACGTGTCAGCTTCGTGAAGGATGTAGCCTCCTTTGAGCTGTAAAGGGGCATCGTTTACATGAAACAAAGTGTTGCTTGTAGGAAGACACAGAGCCTGGGATTTAACTCCATTTCTGAAGAGCAGCATTCAGCACAGTTCCTATCCATGAAACACACTCTGCTTTAGAGCAACAAGCACGCTCTTGCTTTCTAGAGTCTGTAATACAGCAGGAACATGAGTGTGATGATAACCAAAGGACTGTGTTTCCTACACATACGGACCAAATAGAGTTAAACTCTGCTTCTGAAACTGATACAAACTACAGGACCTCTAACATCCAATGTTTTTCCATTAAGCGCGAGAAACATGTCAGCTTCGTGAACGATGTAGCTTCGTTTGTGCTGAATAGGGACTGTGTATACCCAAAAGATGTCTTGCTTGTAGGAAGACACAGAGTATGGGATTTAACACCATTTCTGAAGAGCAGCACTTAGCACAGTTCCCATCCATGAAACACACTCTGCTTTAGAGCAAGAAGGACGCACATGCTTTCTAGAGTCTGCAATACAGCAGGAACGTGAGTGTGATGATAACCAAAGGACTGTGTTTCCTACACATACAGATCATATCGAGTTCAATTCTGCTTCTGTAACTGATATAAACCACAGGACATCTAACATTCAGTGCTTTTCAGTTAAGCGCAAGAAACGTGTGAGCTTTGTGAATGATGTAGCTTCGTTTGAGCCAAAAAGTGAGTGCGTTTACCTGGAACGAAGTCTTGCTTGTAGGAAGACAGAGAACATGGGATTTAAGTGCATTTCTGAAGAGCAGCACTTAGCACAGTTCCCATCCATGAAACACACTCTGCTTTAGAGCAAAAAGCACGCACATGCTTTCTAGAGTCTGTAATACAGCAGGAACGTGAGTGTGTTGATAACCAAAGGACTGTGTTTCCTACACATACAGACCATATCGAGTTCAATTCTGCTTCTGTAACTGATATAAACCACAGGACATCTAACATTCAGTGCTTTTCAGTTAAGCGCGAGAAACGTGTGAGCTTTGTGAATGATGTAGCTTCGTTTGAGCCAAAAAGTGACTGCGTTTACCTGGAACGAAGTCTTGCTTGTAGGAAGACAGAGAACATGGGATTTAAGTCCATTTCTGAAGAGCAGCATTCAGCACAGTTCCCATCCAAGAAACACACTCTGCTTTAGAGCATGAAGCACGCTATTGCTTTCTAGAATCTGTAATACAGCAGGAAACAAGAGTGTGCTCAGAAGAAAAGAACGGTGTTTCCTACACATATGGACCATATTTAGTTCAACTCAGCTTCTGAAACTGAAACAAACGACAGGTCCTCTAACATCCAATGCTTTTCATTCAAGCGCAATAAACATGTGAGCTTCGTGAACCATGAAGCTTCCTTTGAGCTGAGTAGGGACTGCGTATACCTGAAAAGATGTCTTGCTTGTAGGAAGACACAGAGTATTGGATTTAACTCCATTTCTGAAGGTCAACACTCAGCACAGTTCCCATCCATCAAACACACTCTGCTTTAGAGCAAGAAGCATGCTCTTGCTTTCTAGAATTTGTAATACAGCAGGAACGTGACTGTGACCATAACCAAAGGACTGTGTTTCCTACACATACGGACCATATCGAGTGCAACTCTGCTTCTGAAACTGATACAAACTACAGGACCTCTAACATGCAATGTTTTTCCATTAAGCGCGAGAAACATGTGAGCTTCGTGAACGATGTAGCTTCGTTTGTGCTGAATAGGGACTGTGTATACCCAAAAGATGTCTTGCTTGTAGGAAGACACATAGTATGGGATTTAACATCATTTCTGAAGAACAGCACTTAGCACAGTTCCCATCCATGAAACACACTCTGCTTTAGAGAAAGAAGCATGCTCTTGCTTTCTAGTATTTGTAATACAGCAGGAACGTGAGTGTGATGATAACCAAAGGACTGTGTTTCCTACACATACGGACCATATAGAGTTCAACTCTGCTTCTGAAAGTGATACAAACCAAAGGACCTCTAACATCCAATGCTTTTCAGTTAAGCACGAGAAACCTGTGAGCTTTGTGAAGGATGTGGCTTCGTTTGAGCTGAAAAGTGACTGCGTTTACCTGAAACTATGTCTTGCTTGTAGGAAGACAGAGAACATGATGTTTAAGTCCATTTCTGAAGGGCAGCATTCAGCACAGTTCCCATCCAAGAAACACACTCTGCTTTAGAGCATGAAGCACGCTATTGCTTTCTAGAATCTGTAATACAGCAGGAAACATGAGTGTGCTCAGAACAAAAGAAGTGTATTTCCTACGCATTTGGACCACATCTAGTTCAACTCTGCTTCGGAAACTGATACAAACCACAGATCCTGTAACATCCAATGCTTTTCAAGTTAAGAGCGAGAAAGGGGTGAGCTTCATGAACGTTTTAGTTTTTTATGAGCTGAGAAGTGACTGCGTTTACCTGAACTAAGTCTTGAGTGTAGGAAGACATAGAGCATGGGATTTAACTTCATTTCTGAAGAGAAACACACAGCACAGTTCTCAGCCATGAAACACACTCTGCTTTAGAGGAAGAAGCACGCTCTTGCTTTCTAGAGTCTCTAATACAGCAGGAAACGTGAGTGTGCTCAAAAGAAAGAACAGTGTTTCCTACTCATATGGACCACATCTAGTTCAACTCTGCTTCTGAAACTGATACAAACCACAGATCCTCTAACATCCAATGCTTTTCAGTTAAGCGCGAAAAACGTGTCAGCTTCGTGAAGGATGTAGCCTCCTTTGAGCTGTAAAGGGGCTGTGTTTACATGAAACAAAGTGTTGCTTGTAGGAAGACACAGAGCCTGGGATTTAACTCCATTTCTGAAGAGCAGCACTCAGCACAGTTCCTATCCATGAAACACACTCTGCTTTAGAGCAACAAGCACGCTCTTGCTTTCTTGAGTCTGTAATACAGCAGGAACATGAGTGTGATGATAACCAAAGGACTGTGTTTCCTACACATACGGACGATATAGAGTTAAACTCTGCTTCTGAAACTGATACAAACTACAGGACCTCTAACATCCAATGTTTTTCCATTAAGCGCGAGAAATATGTGAACTTCGTGAACGATGTAGCTTCGTTTGTGCTGAATAGGGACTGTGTATACCCAAAAGATGTCTTGCTTGTAGGAAGACACAGAGTATGGGATTTAACTCCATTTCTGAAGAGCAGCACTTAGCACAGTTCCCATCCATGAAACACACTCTGCTTTAGAGCAAGAAGCACGCACATGCTTTCTAGAGTCTGTAATACAGCAGGAACGTGAGTGTGATGATAACCAAAGGACTGTGTTTCCTACACATACACACCATATCGAGTTCAATTCTGCTTCTGTAACTGATATAAACCACAGGACATCTAACA
The DNA here is from genome assembly GCA_949786385.1 of Onychomys leucogaster. Taxonomy (NCBI): domain Eukaryota; kingdom Metazoa; phylum Chordata; class Mammalia; order Rodentia; family Cricetidae; genus Onychomys; species Onychomys leucogaster. Next base: position 3,193,885 of record CATKUP010000044.1, read on the forward strand.
TTCAGTGCTTTTCAGTTAAGCGCGAGAAACGTGTGAGCTTTGTGAATGATGTAGCTTCGTTTGAGCCAAAAAGTGAGTGCATTTACCTGGAACGAAGTCTTGCTTGTAGGAAGACAGAGAACAAGGGATTTAAGTCCTTTTCTGAAGAGCAGCACTTAGCACAGTTCCCATCCATGAAACACACTCTGATTTAGAGCAAGAAGCACGTACAAACTTTCTAGAGTCTGTAATACAGCAGGAACGTGAGTGTGATGATAACCAAAGGACTGTGTTTCCTACACATACAGACCATATCGAGTTCAATTTTGCTTCTGTAACTGATATAAACTACAGGACATCTAACATTCAGTGCTTTTCAGTTAAGCGCGAGAAACGTGTGAGCTTTGTGAATGATGTAGCTTCGTTTGAGCCAAAAAGTGACTGCGTTTACCTGGAACGAAGTCTTGCTTGTAGGAAGACAGAGAACATGGGATTTAAGTCCATTTCTGAAGAGCAGCATTCAGCACAGTTCCCATCCAAGAAACACACTCTGCTTTAGAGCATGAAGCACGCTATTGCTTTCTAGAATCTGTAATACAGCAGGAAACATGAGTGTGCTCAGAACAAAAGAACGGTGTTTCCTACACATATGGACCTTATTTAGTTCAACTCAGCTTCTGAAACTGAAACAAACGACAGGTCCTCTAACATCCAATGCTTTTCATTCAAGCGCAATAAACGTGTGAGCTTCGTGAACCATGTAGCTTCCTTTGAGCTGAGTAGGGACTGCGTATACCTGAAAAGATGTCTTGCTTGTAGGAAGACACAGAGTATTGGATTTAACTCCATTTCTGAAGGTCAACACTCAGCACAGTTCCCATCCATCAAACACACTCTGCTTTAGAGCAAGAAGCATGCTCTTGCTTTCTAGAATTTGTAATACAGCAGGAACGTGACTGTGATCATAACCAAAGGACTGTGTTTCCTACACAAACGGACCATATCGATTTCAACTCTGCTTTTGAAACTGATACAAACCAAAGGACCTCTAACATCCAATGCTTTTCAGTTAAGCACGAGAAACTTGTGAGCTTTGTGAAGCATGTGGCTTCGTTTGAGCTGAAAAGTGACTGCGTTTACCTGAAACTATGTCTTGCTTGTAGGAAGACAGAGAACATGATATTTAAGTCCATTTCTGAAGGGCAGCATTCAGCACAGTTCCCATCCAAGAAACACACTCTGCTTTAGAGCATGAAGCACGCTATTGCTTTCTAGAATCTGTAATACAGCAGGAAACATGAGTGTGCTCAGAACAAAAGAACTGTATTTCCTACGCCTATGGAACACATCTAGTTCAACTCTGCTTAGGAAACTGATACAAACCACAGATCCTGTAACATCCAATGCTTTTCAAGTTAAGAGCGAGAAACGTGTGAGCTTCATGAACGTTTTAGTTTTTTATGAGCTGAGAAGTGACTGCGTTTACCTGAACTAAGTCTTGAGTGTAGGAAGACATAGAGCCTGGGATTTAACTTCATTTCTGAAGAGAAACACACAGCACAGTTCTCAGCCATGAAACACACTCTGCTTTAGAGGAAGAAGCACGCTCTTGCTTTCTAGAGGCTCTAATACAGCAGGAAACGTGAGTGTGCTCAAAACAAAGAACAGTGTTTCCTACTCATATGGACCACATCTAGTACAACTCTGCTTCTCAAACTGATACAAACCACAGATCCTCTAACATCCAATGCTTTTAAGTTAAGCGCGAGAAACGTGTCAGCTTCGTGAAGGATGTAGCCTCTTTTGAGCTATAAAGGGGCTGTGTTTACATGAAACAAAGTGTTGCTTGTAGGAAGACACAGAGCCTGGGATTTAACTCCATTTCTGAAGAGCAGCATTCAGCACAGTTCCTATCCATGAAACACACTCTGCTTTAGAGCAGCAAGCACGCTCTTGCTTTCTAGAGTCTGTAATACAGCAGGAACATGAGTGTGATGATAACCAAAGGACTGTGTTTCCTACACATACGGACCATATAGAGTTAAACTCTGCTTCTGAAACTGATACAAACTACAGGACCTCTAACATCCAATGTTTTTCCATTAAGCGCGAGAAACATGTGAGCTTCGTGAACGATGTAGCTTCGTTTGTGCTGAATAGGGACTGTGTATACCAAAAAGATGTCTTGCTTGTAGGAAGACACAGAATATGGGATTTAACACCATTTCTGAAGAGCAGCACTTAGCACAGTTCCCATCCATGAAACACACTCTGCTTTAGAGCAAGAAGCACGCACATGCTTTCTAGAGTCTGTAATACAGCAGGAACGTGAGTGTGATGATAACCAAAGGACTGTGTTTCCTACACATACACACCATATCGAGTTCAATTCTGCTTCTGTAACTGATATAAACCACAGGACATCTAACATTCAGTGCTTTTCAGTTAAGCGCGAGAAACGTGTGAGCTTTGTGAATGATGTAGCTTCGTTTGAGCCAAAAAGTGACTGCGTTTACCTGGAACGAAGTCTTGCTTGTAGGAAGACAGAGAACATGGGATTTAAGTCCATTTCTGAAGAGCAGCATTCAGCACAGTTCCCATCCAAGAAACACACTCTGCTTTAGAGCATGAAGCACGCTATTGCTTTCTAGAATCTGTAATACAGCAGGAAACATGAGTGTGCTCAAAACAAAAGAACGGTGTTTCCTACACATATGGACCATATTTAGTTCAACTCAGCTTCAGAAACTGAAACAAACGACAGGTCCTCTAACATCCAATGCTTTTCATTCAAGCGCAATAAACGTGTGAGCTTCGTGAACCATGTAGCTTCCTTTGAGCTGAATAGGGACTGCGTATACCTGAAAAGATGTCTTGCTTGTAGGAAGACACAGAGTATTGGATTTAACTCCATTTCTGAAGTCAACACTCAGCACAGTTCCCATCCATCAAACACACTCTGCTTTAGAGCAAGAAGCATGCTCCTGCTTTCTAGAATTTGTAATACAGCAGGAACGTGACTGTGATCATAACCAAAGGACTGTGTTTCCTACACATACGGACCATATCGAGTTCAACTCTGCTTCTGAAACTGATACAAACCAAAGGACCTCTAACATCCAATGCTTTTCAGTTAAGCACGAGAAACATGTGAGCTTTGTGAAGGATGTGTCTTCGTTTGAACTGAAAAGTGACTGCGTTTACCTGAAACTATGTCTTGCTTGTAGGAAGACAGAGAACATGATATTTAAGTCCATTTCTGAAGGGCAGCATTCAGCACAGTTCCCATCCATCAAACACACTCTGCTTTAGAGCAAGAAGCATGCTCTTGCTTTATAGAATTTGTAATACAGCAGGAACGTGACTGTGATCATAACCAAAGGACTGTGTTTCCTACACATACGGACCATATCGAGTTCAACTCTGCTTCTGAAACTGACACAAACCAAAGGTCCTCTAACATCCAATGCTTTTCAGTTAAGCACGAGAAACATGTGAGCTTTGTGAAGCATGTGGCTTCGTTTGAGCTGAAAAGTGACTGCGTTTACCTGAAACTATGTCTTGCTTGTAGGAAGACAGAGAACATGATATTTAAGTCCATTTCTGAAGGGCAGCATTCAGCATAGTTCCCATCAATGAAACACACTCTGCTTTAGAGCATGAAGCACGCTATTGCTTTCTAGAGTCTCTAATACTGCATTAAACATGAGTGTGCTCAGAACAAAAGAAGTGTATTTCCTACGCCTATGGACCACATCTAGTTCAACTCTGCTTCGGAAACTGATACAAACCACAGATCCTGTAACATCCAATGCTTTTCAAGTTAAGAGCGAGAAACGTGTGAGCTTCATGAACGTTTTAGTTTTTTATGAGCTGAGAAGTGACTGCGTTTACCTGAACTAAGTCTTGAGTGTAGGAAGACATAGAGCCTGGGATTTAACTTCATTTCTGAAGAGAAACACACAGCACAGTTCTCAGCCATGAAACAGACTCTGCTTTAGAGGAAGAAGCATGCTCTTGCTTTCTAGAGTCTCTAATAGAGCAGAAAACGTGAGTGTGCTCAAAACAAAGAACAGTGTTTCCTACTCATATGGACCACATCTAGTTCAACTCTGCTTCTGAAACTGATACAAACCACAGATCCTCTAACATCCAATGCTTTTCAGTTAAGTGCGAGAAACGTGTCAGCTTCCTGAAGGATGTAGCCTCCTTTGAGCTATAAAGGGGCTGCGTTTACATGAAACAAAGTGTTGCTTGTAGGAAGACACAGTGCGTGGGATTTAACTCCATTTCTGAAGAGCAGCACTCAGCACAGTTCCTATCCATGAAACACACTCTGCTTTAGAGCAACAAGCACGCTCTTGCTTTCTAGAGTCTGTAATAGAGCAGGAACATGAGTGTGATGATAACCAAAGGACTGTGTTTCCTACATATACAGACCATATCGAGTTCAATTCTGCTTCTGTGACTGATATAAACCACAGGATATCTAACATTCATTGCTTTTCAGTTAAGCGCGAGAAACGTGTGAGCTTTGTGAATGATGTAGCTTCGTTTGAGCCAAAAAGTGACTGCGTTTACCTGGAACGAAGTCTTGCTTGTAGGAAGACAGAGAACATGGGATTTAAGTGCATTTCTGAAGAGCAGCACTTAGCACAGTTCCCATCCATGAAACACACTCTGTTTTAGAGCAAGAAGGACACACATGCTTTCTAGAGCCTGTAATACAGCAGGAACGTGAGTGTGATGATAACCAAAGGACTGTGTTTCCTACATATACAGACCATATCGAGTTCAATTCTGCTTCTGTAACTGATATAAACCACAGGACATCTAACATTCAGTGCTTTTCAGTTAGGCGCGAGAAACGTGTGAGCTTTGTGAATGATGTAGCTTTGTTTGAGCCAAAAAGTGACTGCGTTTACCTGGAACGAAGTCTTGCTTGTAGGAAGACAGAGAACATGGGATTTAAGTCCATTTCTGAAGAGCAGCATTCAGCACAGTTCCCATCCAAGAAACACACTCTGCTTTAGAGCATGAAGCACGCAATTTCTTTCTAGAATCTGTAATACAGCAGGAAACATGAGTGTGCTCAGAAGAAAAGAACTGTGTTTCCTACACATATGGACCAAAATCTAGTTCAACTCTGCTTCTGAAACTGATACAAACAACAGGTCCTCTAACATCCAATGCTTTTCAAGTTAAGAGTGAGTAACTTGTGAGCTTCGTGAACGTTGTCATTTTGTTTGAGCTGAAAAGTGACTGCGTTTACCTGAAATGATGTCTTGCTTGTAGGAAGACTCAGAGCCTGGGATTTAACTCCATTTCTGAAGGGAAACACACAGCACAGTTCTCAGCCATGAAACACATTCTGCTTTAGAGCAAGAAGCACGCTCTTGATTTCTAGAGTCTCTAATACAGAAGGAAAGTGACTGTGTCTAAAACAAAAGAACCGTGTTTCCTACACAGATGGACCATATTTAGTTCAACTCAGCTTCTGAAACTGAAACAAACGACAGGTCCTCTAACATCCAATGCTTTTCATTCAAGCGCAATAAACGTGTGAGCTTCATGAACTATGTAGCTTCCTTTGAGCTGAATAGGTCTGCGTATACCTGAAAAGATGTCTTGCTTGTAGGAAGACACAGAGTATTGTATTTAACTTCATTTCTGAAGTGAAACAAACTTCACAGTTCCCATTCATGAAACACACTCTGCTTTAGAGCGACAAGCACGCTCTTGCTTTCTAGAGTCTCTAATACAGCAGGAAATGTGAGTGTGCTCAAAACAAAAGAACGGTGTTTCCCACCCATATGGAGCACATCTAGTTCAACTCTGCTTCTCAAACTGATAGAAACCACACGTCCTCTAACATCCAATGCTTTTCAGTTAAGAGAGAGAAACGTGTGAGCTTTTTGAACGATGTAGCCTCCTTTGAACTGACAAGGGACTGTGTTTACCTGAATTAAGTCTTGCTTGTAGGAAGACACAGAGCCTAGGATTCAACTCCATTTCTCAAGTGAAACAAACTGCACAGTTCCCATCCATGAAACACACAATGCTTTAGAGCGATAAGCACGCTCTTGTTTTCTAGAGTCTCTAATACAGCAAGAAACATGAGTGTGCTCAGAACAAAAGAACGGTGTTTGCTATACATACGGATCATATTTAGTTCAACTCAGCTTCTGAAACTGATACAAACCACAGGTACTCTAACATCCAATGCTTTTCAGTCAATCGCGATAAACGTGTGATCTTCGTGAAAGATGCAGCTTCCTTTGAGCTGAATAGGGCCTGCGTATACTTGAAAAGAAGTCTTGCTTGTAGGAAGACAGAGAGTATGGGATTTAATGCCATTTCTGAAGACCAGCACTCAGCACAGTTCCCATCCATGAAACACACTCTGCCTTAGAACAAGTAGCACGCTCTTGCTTTCTAGATTCTCTAATACAGCAGGTAACATGAGTGTGCTCAGAACAAATGAACGGTGTTTCCTACATATACAGACCGTATGTAGTTCAACTATGCTTCTCAAACTGATACACACCACAGATTCTCTAACATCCAATGCTTTTCATGTAAGAGTGAGAAACGTTTGAGCTTCTTGAACATTGTTGCTTTGTTTGATCTGAAAATTGACTGCGTTTACCTGAAAGGAAGTCTTGCTTGTTGTAGGAAGACACAGAGCCTGGGATTTAACTCCATTTCTGAAGGGAAACACACAGCACAGTTCTCAGCCATGAAACACACTATGCTTTAGAGCAAGAAGCACGCACTTGCTTTCTAGAGTCTCTAATACAGCAGGAAACGTGAGTGTGCTCAGAACAAAAGAATGGTGTTTCCTACACATACGGACCATATTTAGTTCAACTCAGCTTCTGAAACTGAAACAAACAACAGGTCCTCTAACATCCAATGCTTTTCATTCAAGCGCAATAAACGTGTGAGCTTCGTGAACCATGTAGCTTCCTTTGAGCTGAATAGGGACTGTGTATACCTGCAAAGAAGTCTTGATTGTAGGAAGATACAGAGTATGGGATTTAACTCCATTTCTGAAGGTCAACACTCAGCACAGTTCCCATCCATCTAACACACTATGCTTTAGAGCAATAAGCATGCTGTTGCTTTCTACAGTCTCTAATAGAGCAAGAAAACTGAGTGTGCTCAGAACAAAAGAGCGGTGTTTCCTACACATATGGACCGTATCTAGTTCAACTCTGCTTCTGAAACTTATACAGACCACAGATTCTCTAACATCCAATCCTTTTCATGTAAGAGCGAGAAACGTGTGAGCTTCTTGAACATTGTTGCTTTGTTTGTTCTGAAAATTGACTGTGTTTTCCTGAAAGGAAGTCTGGCTTGTAGGAAGATACAGAGCCTGGGATTTAACTCCATTTCTGAAGGGAATCACACAGCACAGTTCTCAACCATGAAACACACTCTGCTTTAGAGCAAGAAGCACGCTCTTGATTTCTGGAGTCTCTAATACAGAAGGAAACGTGACTGTGCCCAAAACAAAAGAACTGTGTTTCCTACCCATATGGACCACATCTAGTTCAACTCGGCTTCTGAAACTGATACAAACCACCGGTCCTCTAACATCCAATGCTTTTCCTGTAAGAGCGAGAAATGTTTGAGCTTCTTGAACATTGTTGCTTTGTTTGATCTGAAAAGTGACTGCGTTTACCTGAAAGGAAGTCTGGCTTGTAGGAAGACACAGAGCCTGGGATTTAACTCTATTTCTGAAGGGAAACACACAGCACAGTTCTCAACCATGAAACACACTCTGCTTTAGAGCAAGAAGCACGCTCTTGATTTCTAGAGTCTCTAATACAGAAGGAAACGTGACTGTGCCCAAAACAAAAGAACCGTGTTTCCTACCCATATGGACCACATCTAGTTCAACTCTGCTTCTGAAACTGATACAAACCACAGGTCCTCTAACATCCAATGCTTTTCATGTAAGAGTGACAAACGTGTGAGCTTCTTGAACATTGTTGCTTTGTTTGATCTGAAAAGTGACTGCGTTTACCTGAAAGGAAGTCTTGCTTGTAGGAAGACACAGAGCCTGGGATTTAACTCCATTTCTGAAGGGAAACACAGAGCACCGTTCTCAACCATGAAACACACTCTGCTTTAGAGCAAGAAGCACGCTCTTGATTTTTAGATTCTCCAATACAGAAGGAAACGTGACTGTGCCCAAAACAGAAGAACCGTGTTTCCTACCCATATGGACCATATCTAGTTCAACTCTGCTTCTGAAACTGATACAAACCACAGGTCCTCTAACATCCAATGCTTTTCAGTTACGCACGAGAAACGTTGAACTTCGTGAACGATGTTGCTTCCTTTGAGCTGAAAAGGAACTGCATTTACATGAAACGAAATGTTGCTTGTAGGAAGACACAGAGCCTGGGATTTAACTCCATTTCTGAAGGGAAACAAACAGCACAGTTCTCAGCCATGAAACATACTCTGTTTAGAGCAAGAAGCATGCACTCTCTTTCTAGAGTCTCTAATACAGCAGGAAACATGAGTGTGCTCAAAACAAAAGAACCATGTTTACTAACCATATGGACAACATCTAGTTCAAGTCTGCTTCTGAAACTGATACAAACCACAGGTACTCTAACATCCAATGCTTTTCAGTTAAGAGCGAGAAATGTGTGAGCTTTGTGAACGATGTAGCCTCCTTTGAGATGACAAGGGACTGCGTTTACCTGAATTATGTGGTGCTTGTAGGAAGACACAGAGCCTAGGGTTCAACTCCATTTCTGAAGTGAAACAAACTGCACAGTTCTCAACCATGAAACACACTCTGCTTTAGAGCAAGAAGCACGCTCTTGCTTTCTAGAGTCTCTAATACGGCAAGAAACGTGAGTTTGCTCAGAACAAAAGAACGGTGTTTGCTATACATACAGATCTTATTTAGTTCAACTCAGCATCTGAAACTGATACAAACCACAGGTACTCTAACATCCAATGCTTTTCAGTCAATCGGGATAAACGTGTGAGCTTCGTGAACGATGCAGCTTCCTTTGAGCTGTATAGGGCCTGCGTATACTTGAAAAGAAGTCTTGCTTGTAGGAAGACAGAGAGTATGGGATTTAATGCCATTTCTGAAGACCAGCACTCAGCACAGTTCCCATCCATGAAACACACTCTGCCTTAGAACAAGTAGCACGCTCTTGCTTTCTAGATTCTCTAATACAGCAGGTAACATGAGTGTGCTCAGAACAAATGAACGGTGTTTCCTACATATACAGACCGTATGTAGTTCAACTATGCTTCTCAAACTGATACACACCACAGATTCTCTAACATCCAATGCTTTTCATGTAAGAGTGAGAAACGTTTGAGCTTCTTGAACATTGTTGCTTTGTTTGATCTGAAAATTGACTGCGTTTACCTGAAAGGAAGTCTTGCTTGTTGTAGGAAGACACAGAGCCTGGGATTTAACTCCATTTCTGAAGGGAAACACACAGCACAGTTCTCAGCCATGAAACACACTCTGCTTTAGAGCATGAAGCACGCAATTGCTTTCTAGAATCTGTAATACAGCAGGAAACATGAGTGTGCTCAGAAGAAAAGAACTGTGTTTCCTACACATATGGACCAAAATCTAGTTCAACTCTGCTTCTGAAACTGATACAAACAACAGGTCCTCTAAAATCCAATGCTTTTCAAGTTAAGAGTGAGTAACTTGTGAGCTTCGTGAACGTTGTCATTTTGTTTGAGCTGAAAAGTGACTGCGTTTACCTGAAATGATGTCTTGCTTGTAGGAAGACTCAGAGCCTGGGATTTAACTCCATTTCTGAAGGGAAACACACAGCACAGTTCTCAGCCATGAAACACATTCTGCTTTAGAGCAAGAAGCACGCTCTTGATTTCTAGAGTCTCTAATACAGAAGGAAAGTGACTGTGTCTAAAACAAAAGAACCGTGTTTCCTACACAGATGGACCATATTTAGTTCAACTCAGCTTCTGAAACTGAAACAAACGACAGGTCCTCTAACATCCAATGCTTTTCATTCAAGCGCAATAAACGTGTGAGCTTCATGAACTATGTAGCTTCCTTTGAGCTGAATAGGTCTGCGTATACCTGAAAAGATGTCTTGCTTGTAGGAAGACACAGAGTATTGTATTTAACTTCATTTCTGAAGTGAAACAAACTTCACAGTTCCCATTCATGAAACACACTCTGCTTTAGAGCGACAAGCACGCTCTTGCTTTCTAGAGTCTCTAATACAGCAGGAAATGTGAGTGTGCTCAAAACAAAAGAACGGTGTTTCCCACCCATATGGAGCACATCTAGTTCAACTCTGCTTCTCAAACTGATAGAAACCACACGTCCTCTAACATCCAATGCTTTTCAGTTAAGAGAGAGAAACGTGTGAGCTTTTTGAACGATGTAGCCTCCTTTGAACTGACAAGGGACTGTGTTTACCTGAATTAAGTCTTGCTTGTAGGAAGACACAGAGCCTAGGATTCAACTCCATTTCTCAAGTGAAACAAACTGCACAGTTCCCATCCATGAAACACACAATGCTTTAGAGCGATAAGCACGCTCTTGTTTTCTAGAGTCTCTAATACAGCAAGAAACGTGAGTGTGCTCAGAACAAAAGAACGGTGTTTGCTATACATACGGATCATATTTAGTTCAACTCAGCTTCTGAAACTGATACAAACCACAGGTACTCTAACATCCAATGCTTTTCAGTCAATCGCGATAAACGTGTGATCTTCGTGAAAGATGCAGCTTCCTTTGAGCTGAATAGGGCCTGCGTATACTTGAAAAGAAGTCTTGCTTGTAGGAAGACAGAGAGTATGGGATTTAATGCCATTTCTGAAGACCAGCACTCAGCACAGTTCCCATCCATGAAACACACTCTGCCTTAGAACAAGTAGCACGCTCTTGCTTTCTAGATTCTCTAATACAGCAGGTAACATGAGTGTGCTCAGAACAAATGAACGGTGTTTCCTACATATACAGACCGTATGTAGTTCAACTATGCTTCTCAAACTGATACACACCACAGATTCTCTAACATCCAATGCTTTTCATGTAAGAGTGAGAAACGTTTGAGCTTCTTGAACATTGTTGCTTTGTTTGATCTGAAAATTGACTGCGTTTACCTGAAAGGAAGTCTTGCTTGTTGTAGGAAGACACAGAGCCTGGGATTTAACTCCATTTCTGAAGGGAAACACACAGCACAGTTCTCAGCCATGAAACACACTATGCTTTAGAGCAAGAAGCACGCACTTGCTTTCTAGAGTCTCTAATACAGCAGGAAACGTGAGTGTGCTCAGAACAAAAGAATGGTGTTTCCTACACATACGGACCATATTTAGTTCAACTCAGCTTCTGAAACTGAAACAAACAACAGGTCCTCTAACATCCAATGCTTTTCATTCAAGCGCAATAAACGTGTGAGCTTCGTGAACCATGTAGCTTCCTTTGAGCTGAATAGGGACTGTGTATACCTGCAAAGAAGTCTTGATTGTAGGAAGATACAGAGTATGGGATTTAACTCCATTTCTGAAGGTCAACACTCAGCACAGTTCCCATCCATCTAACACACTATGCTTTAGAGCAATAAGCATGCTGTTGCTTTCTACAGTCTCTAATAGAGCAAGAAAACTGAGTGTGCTCAGAACAAAAGAGCGGTGTTTCCTACACATATGGACCGTATCTAGTTCAACTCTGCTTCTGAAACTTATACAGACCACAGATTCTCTAACATCCAATCCTTTTCATGTAAGAGCGAGAAACGTGTGAGCTTCTTGAACATTGTTGCTTTGTTTGTTCTGAAAATTGACTGTGTTTTCCTGAAAGGAAGTCTGGCTTGTAGGAAGATACAGAGCCTGGGATTTAACTCCATTTCTGAAGGGAATCACACAGCACAGTTCTCAACCATGAAACACACTCTGCTTTAGAGCAAGAAGCACGCTCTTGATTTCTGGAGTCTCTAATACAGAAGGAAACGTGACTGTGCCCAAAACAAAAGAACTGTGTTTCCTACCCATATGGACCACATCTAGTTCAACTCGGCTTCTGAAACTGATACAAACCACCGGTCCTCTAACATCCAATGCTTTTCCTGTAAGAGCGAGAAATGTTTGAGCTTCTTGAACATTGTTGCTTTGTTTGATCTGAAAAGTGACTGCGTTTACCTGAAAGGAAGTCTGGCTTGTAGGAAGACACAGAGCCTGGGATTTAACTCTATTTCTGAAGGGAAACACACAGCACAGTTCTCAACCATGAAACACACTCTGCTTTAGAGCAAGAAGCACGCTCTTGATTTCTAGAGTCTCTAATACAGAAGGAAACGTGACTGTGCCCAAAACAAAAGAACCGTGTTTCCTACCCATATGGACCACATCTAGTTCAACTCTGCTTCTGAAACTGATACAAACCACAGGTCCTCTAACATCCAATGCTTTTCATGTAAGAGTGACAAACGTGTGAGCTTCTTGAACATTGTTGCTTTGTTTGATCTGAAAAGTGACTGCGTTTACCTGAAAGGAAGTCTTGCTTGTAGGAAGACACAGAGCCTGGGATTTAACTCCATTTCTGAAGGGAAACACAGAGCACCGTTCTCAACCATGAAACACACTCTGCTTTAGAGCAAGAAGCACGCTCTTGATTTTTAGATTCTCCAATACAGAAGGAAACGTGACTGTGCCCAAAACAGAAGAACCGTGTTTCCTACCCATATGGACCATATCTAGTTCAACTCTGCTTCTGAAACTGATACAAACCACAGGTCCTCTAACATCCAATGCTTTTCAGTTACGCACGAGAAACGTTGAACTTCGTGAACGATGTTGCTTCCTTTGAGCTGAAAAGGAACTGCATTTACATGAAACGAAATGTTGCTTGTAGGAAGACACAGAGCCTGGGATTTAACTCCATTTCTGAAGGGAAACAAACAGCACAGTTCTCAGCCATGAAACATACTCTGTTTAGAGCAAGAAGCATGCACTTGCTTTCTAGAGTCTCTAATACAGCAGGAAACATGAGTGTGCTCAAAACAAAAGAACCATGTTTACTAACCATATGGACAACATCTAGTTCAAGTCTGCTTCTGAAACTGATACAAACCACAGGTACTCTAACATCCAATGCTTTTCAGTTAAGAGCGAGAAATGTGTGAGCTTTGTGAACGATGTAGCCTCCTTTGAGATGACAAGGGACTGCGTTTACCTGAATTATGTGGTGCTTGTAGGAAGACACAGAGCCTAGGGTTCAACTCCATTTCTGAAGTGAAACAAACTGCACAGTTCTCAACCATGAAACACACTCTGCTTTAGAGCAAGAAGCACGCTCTTGCTTTCTAGAGTCTCTAATACGGCAAGAAACGTGAGTTTGCTCAGAACAAAAGAACGGTGTTTGCTATACATACAGATCTTATTTAGTTCAACTCAGCATCTGAAACTGATACAAACCACAGGTACTCTAACATCCAATGCTTTTCAGTCAATCGGGATAAACGTGTGAGCTTCGTGAACGATGCAGCTTCCTTTGAGCTGTATAGGGCCTGCGTATACTTGAAAAGAAGTCTTGCTTGTAGGAAGACAGAGAGTATGGGATTTAATGCCATTTCTGAAGACCAGCACTCAGCACAGTTCCCATCCATGAAACACACTCTGCCTTAGAACAAGTAGCACGCTCTTGCTTTCTAGATTCTCTAATACAGCAGGTAACATGAGTGTGCTCTGAACAAATGAACGTTGTTTCCTACATATATGGACCGTATGTAGTTCAACTATGCTTCTCAAACTCATACACACCACAGATTCTCTAACATCCAATGCTTTTCATGCAAGAGCGAGAAACGTGTGAGCTTCTTGAACATTGTTGCTTTGTTTGATCTGAAAAGTGACTGCGTTTACCTGAGAGGAAGTCTTGCTTGTAGGAAGACACAGAGCCTGGGATTTAACTCCATTTCTGAAGGGAAACACACAGCACAGTTCTCAGCCATGAAACACACTCTGCTTTAGAGCAAGAAGCACGCACTTGCTTTCTAGAGTCCCTATAACAGCAGGAAACGTGAGTGTGCTCAGAACAAAAGAATGGTGTTTCCTACACATACAGACCATATTTAGTTCAACTCAGCTTCTGAAACTAAAACAAACGACAGGTCCTCTAACATCCAATGCTTTTTATTCAAGCGCAATAAACGTGTGAGCTTCGTGAAACATGTAGCTTCCTTTGAGCTGAATAGGGACTGCATATACCTGAAAGGAAGTCTTGCTTGTAGGAAGAAACAGAGTATGGGATTTAACTCCATTTCTGAAGGTCAACACTCAGCACAGTTCCCATCCATCAAACACACTCTGCTTTAGAGCAAGAAGCATGCTGTTGCTTTCTAGAGTTTCTAATAGAGCAAGAAACCTGAGTGTACTCAGAACAAAAGAGCGGTGTTTCCTACACATACGGACCGTATCTAGTTCAACTCTGCTTCTGAAACTTATACAGACCACAGATTCTCTAATATCCAATGCTTTTCATGTAAGAGCAAGAAACGTGTGAGCTTCTTGAACATTGTTGCTTTGTTTGATCTGAAAAGTGACTGCATTTACCTGAAAGGAAGTCTTGCTTGTAGGAAGACCCAGAGCCTGGGATATAACTCCATTTCTGAAGGGAAACACACAGCACAGTTCTCAGCCATGAAACACACTCTGCATTACAGCAAGAAGCATGCTCTTGCTTTCTAGATTCTCTAATACAGCAGGAAATGTGAGTGTGCTCAAAACAAAAGAACGGTGTTTCCCACCCATATGGCCCAAATCTAGTTCAACTCTGCTTCTCAAACTGATAGAAACCACACGTCCGCTAACATCCAATGCTTTTCAGTTAAGTGAGAGAAACGTGTGAGCTTTTTGAACGATGTAGCCTCCTTTGAACTGACAAGGGACTGTGTTTACATGAATTATGTCTTCCTTGTAGGAAGACACAGAGCCTAGATTTTAACTTCATTTCTGAAGTGAAACAAACTGCACAGTTCCCATCCGTGAAACACACTCTGCCTTAGAACAAGTAGCACGCTCTTGCTTTCTAGATTCTCTAATACAGCAGGTAACATGAGTGTGCTCAGAACAAATGAACAGTGTTTCCTACATATACAGACCGTATATAGTTCAACTATGCTTCTCAAACTGATACACACCACAGATTCGCTAACATCCAATGCTTTTCATGTAAGAGCGAGAAACGTTTGAGCTTCTTGAACATTGTTGCTTTGTTTGATCTGAAAAGTGACTGCGTTTACCTGAAAGGAAGTCTTGCTTGTAGGAAGACACAGAGCCTGGGATTTAACTCCATTTCTGAAGGGAAACACACAGCACAGTTCTCAGCCATGAAACACACTCTGCTTTAGAGCAAGAAGCACGCACTTGCGTTCTAGAGTCTCTAATACAGCAGGAAACATGAGTGTGCTCAAAACAAAAGAACCATGTTTACTAACCATATGGACCACATCTCGTTCAAGTCTGCTAATGAAAATGATACAAACCACAGGTCCTCTGACATCCAATACTTTTCAGTTACGCATGAGAAACGTTGAACTTCGTGAACAATGTTGATTCCTTTGAGCTGAAAAGGAACTGTGTTTACTTGAAACGAAATGTTGCTGGTAGGAAGACACAGAGCCTGGGATTTAACTCCATTTCTGAAGGGAAACACCCTGCACAGTTCCCATCCATGAAACACACTCTGCCTTAGAACCAGAAGCACGCTCTTGCTTTCTAGAGTCTCTAATACAGAAGGAAACGTGACTGTGCCCAAAACAGAAGAACCGTGTTTCCTACCCATATGGACCACATCTAGTTCAACTCTGCTTCTGAAACTGATACAAACCACAGGTCCTCTAACATCCAATACTTTTCAGTTACGCATGAGAAACGTTGAACTTCGTGAACAATGTTGATTCCTTTGAGCTGAAAAGGAACTGTGTTTACTTGAAACGAAATGTTGCTGGTAGGAAGACACAGAGCCTGGGATTTAACTCCATTTCTGAAGGGAAACACACAGCACAGTTCTCAGCCATGAAACACACTCTGCTTTACAGCAAAAAGCACGCACTTGCTTTCTAGAGTCTCTAATACAGCAGGAAACGTGAGTGTGCTCAGAACAAAAGAATGGTGTTTCCTACACATACGGACCATATTTAGTTCAACTCAGCTTCTGAAACTGAAACAAACAACAGGTCCTCTAACATCCAATGCTTTTCATTCAAGCGCAATAAACGTGTGAGCTTCGTGAACCATGTATCTTCCTTTGAGCTGAATAGGGACTGTGTATACCTGCAAAGAAGTCTTGATTGTAGGAAGATACAGAGTATGGGATTTAACTCCATTTCTGAAGGTCAACTCTCAGCACAGTTCCCATCCATCTAACACACTATGCTTTAGAGCAATAAGCATGCTGTTGCTTTCTACAGTCTCTAATAGAGCAAGAAAACTGAGTGTGCTCAGAACAAAAGAGCGGTGTTTCCTACACATACGGACCGTATCTAGTTCAACTCTGCTTCTGAAACTTATACAGACCACAGATTCTCTAACATCCAATCCTTTTCATGTAAGAGCGAGAAACGTGTGAGCTTCTTGAACATTGTTGCTTTGTTTGTTCTGAAAATTGACTGTGTTTTCCTGAAAGGAAGTCTGGCTTGTAGGAAGATACAGAGCCTGGGATTTAACTCCATTTCTGAAGGGAATCACACAGCACAGTTCTCAACCATGAAACCCACTCTGCTTTAGAGCAAGAAGCACGCTCTTGATTTCTGGAGTCTCTAATACAGAAGGAAACGTGACTGTGCCCAAAACAAAAGAACTGTGTTTCCTACACATATGGACCACATCTAGTTCAACTCGGCTTCTGAAACTGATACAAACCACCGGTCCTCTAACATCCAATGCTATTCATGTAAGAGCGAGAAACGTTTGAGCTTCTTGAACACTGTTGCTTTGTTTGATCTGAAAAGTGACAGCGTTTACCTGAAAGGAAGTCTGGCTTTTAGGAAGACACAGAGCCTGGGATTTAACTCCATTTCTGAAGGGAAACACACAGCACAGTTCTCAACCATGAAACACACTCTGCTTTAGAGCAAGAAGCACGCTCTTGATTTCTAGAGTCTCTAATACAGAAGGAAACATGACTGTGCCCAAAACAAAAGAACCGTGTTTCCTACCCATATGGATCACATCTAGTTCAACTCTGCTTCTGAAACTGATACAAACCACCGGTCCTCTAACATCCAATGCTTTTCATGTAAGAGCAAGAAACGTTTGAGCTTCTTGAACATTTTTGCTTTGTTTGATCTGAAAAGTGACTGCGTTTACCTGAAAGGAAGTCTTGCTTGTAGGAAGACACAGAGCCTGGGATTTAACTCCATTTCTGAAGGGAAACACACAGCACAGTTCTCAACCATGAAACACACTCTGATTTAGAGCAAGAAGCATGCTCTTGCTTTCTAGAATTTGTAATACAGCAGGAACGTGACTGTGATCATAACCAAAGGACTGTGTTTCCTACACATACGGACCATATCGAGTTCAACTCTGCTTCTGAAACTTATACAAACCAAAGGACCTCTAACATGTACTGCTTTTCAGTTAAGCACGAGAAACCTGTGAGCTTTGTGAAGCATGTGGGTTCGTTTGAGCTGAAAAGTGACTGCGTTTACCTGAAACTATGTCTTGCTTGTAGGAAGACAGAGAACATGATATTTAAGTCCATTTCTGAAGGGCAGCATTCAGCACAGTTCCCATCCAAGAAACACACTCTGCTTTAGAGCATGAAGCACGCTATTGCTTTCTAGAATCTGTAATACAGCAGGAAACATGAGTGTGCTCAGAACAAAAGAACTGTATTTCCTACGCCTATGGACCACATCTAGTTCAACACTGCTTCGGAAACTGATACAAACCACAGATCCTGTAACATCCAATGCTTTTCAAGTTAAGAGCGAGAAACGTGTGAGCTTCATGAACGTTTTAGTTTTTTATGAGCTGAGAAGTGACTGCGTTTACCTGAACTAAGTCTTGAGTATAGGAAGACATAGAGCCTGGGATTTAACTTCATTTCTGAAGGGAAACACACAGCACAGTTCTCAGCCATGAAACACACTCTGCTTTAGAGGAAGAAGCACGCTCTTGCTTTCTAGAGTCTCTAATACAGCAGGAAACGTGAGTGTGCTCAAAACAAAGAACAGTGTTTCCTACTCATATGGACCACATCTAGTTCAACTCTGCTTCTGAAACTGATACAAACCACAGATCCTCTAACATCCAATGCTTTTCAGTTAAGCGCGAGAAACGTGTCAGCTTCGTGAAGGATGTAGCCTCCTTTGAGCTATAAAGGGGCTGCGTTTACATGAAACAAAGTGTTGCTTGTAGGAAGACACAGAGCCTGGGATTTAACTCCATTTCTGAAGAGCAGCACTCAGCACAGTTCCTATCCATGAAACACACTCTGCTTTAGAGCAACAAGCACGCTCTTGCTTTCTAGAGTCTGTAATACAGCAGGAACATGAGTGTGATGATAACCAAAGGACTGTGTTTCCTACACATACGGACGATATAGAGTTAAACTCTGCTTCTGAAACTGATACAAACTACAGGACCTCTAACATCCAATGTTTTTCCATTAAGCGCGAGAAACATGTGAGCTTCGTGAACGATGTAGCTTCATTTGTGCTGAATAGGGACTGTGTATACCCAAAAGATGTCATGCTTGTAGGAAGACACAGAGTATGGGATTTAACTTCATTTCTGAAGAGCAGCACTTAGCACAGTTCCCATCCATGAAACACACTCTACTTTAGAGCAAGAAGCACGCACATGCTTTCTAGAGTCTGTAATACAGCAGGAACGTGAGTGTGATGATAACCAAAGGACTGTGTTTCCTACACATACAGACCATATCGAGTTCAATTCTGCTTCTGTAACTGATATAAACCACAGGACATCTAACATCCAATGCTTTTCAGTTAAGCACGAGAAACCTATGAGCTTTGTGAAGCATGTGGCTTCGTTTGAGCTGAAAAGTGACTGCGTTTACCTGAAACTATGTCTTGCTTGTAGGAAGACAGAGAACATGATATTTAAGTCCATTTCTGAAGGGCAGCATTCAGCATAGTGCCCATCCATGAAACACACTCTGCTTTAGAGCATGAAGCACGCTATTGCTTTCTAGAGTCTCTAATACTGCATTAAACATGAGTGTGCTCAGAACAAAAGAACTGTATTTCCTACGCATATGGACCACATCTAGTTCAACTCTGCTTCGGAAACTGATACAAACCACAGATCCTGTAACATCCAATGCTTTTCAAGTTAAGAGCGAGAAACGTGTGAGCTTCATGAACGTTTTAGTTTTTTATGAGCTGAGAAATGACTGCGTTTACCTGAACTAAGTCTTGAGTGTAGGAAGACATAGAGCCTGGGATTTAACTTCATTTCTGAAGGGAAACACACAGCACAGTTCTCAGCCATGAAACACACTCTGCTTTAGAGGAAGAAGCACGCTCTTGCTTTCTAGAGTCTCTAATACAGCAGGAAACGTGAGTGTGCTCAAAACAAAGAACAGTGTTTCCTACTCATATGGACCACATCTAGTTCAACTCTGCTTCTGAAACTGATACAAACCACAGATCCTCTATCATCCAATGCTTTTCATGTAAGAGCGAGAAACGTGTGAGCTTCTTGAACATTGTTGCTTTGTTTGATCTGAAAAGTTACTGCGTTTACCTGAAAGGAAGTCTTGCTTGTACGAAGACACAGAGCCTGGGATTTAACTCCATTTCTGAAGGGAAACACACCGCACAGTTCTCAACCATGAAACACACTCTGCTTTAGAGCAAGAAGCACGCTCTTGATTTCTGGAGTCTCTAATACAGAAGGAAACGTGACTTGCCCAAAACAAAAGAACTGTGTTTCCTACCCATATGGACCACATCTAGTTCAACTCGGCTTCTGAAACTGATACAAACCACAGGTCCTCTAACATCCAATGCTTTTCATGTAAGAGCAAGAAACGTGTGAGCTTCTTGAACATTGTTGCTTTGTTTGATCTGAAAAGTGACTGCGTTTACCTGAAAGGAAGTCTTGCTTGTAGGAAGACACAGAGCCTGGGTTTTAACTCCATTTCTGAAGGGTAAAACACAGCACAGTTCTCAACCATGAAACACACTCTGCTTTAGAGCAAGAAGCACGCTCTTGATTTCTAGAGTCTCCAATACAGAAGGAAACGTGACTGTGCCCAAAACAGAAGAACCATGTTTCCTACCCATATGGACCACATCTAGTTCAACTCTGCTTCTGAAACTGATACAAACCACAGGTCCTCTAACATCCAATGCTTTTCAGTTACGCACGAGAAACGTTGAACTTTGTGAACGATGTAGCCTCCTTTGAACTGACAAGGGACTGTGTTTACCTGAATTAAGTCTTGCTTGTAGGAAGACACAGAGCCTAGGATTTAACTTCATTTCTGAAGTGAAACAAACAGCACAGTTCCCATTCATGAAACACACTCTTCTCTAGAGGGACAAGCACGCTCTTGCTTTCTAGAGTCTCTAATACAGCAGGAAACATGAGTGTGCTCAAAACAATGAACCATGTTTACTAACCATATGGACCACATCTAGTTCAATCTGCTTCTGAAACTGACACAAACCACAGGTACTCTAACATCCAATGCTTTTGAGTTAACAGCGAGAAATGTGTGAGCTATGTGAACGATGTAGCCTCCTTTGAGATGACAAGGGACTGCGTTTAACTGAATTATGTGTTGCTTGTAGGAAGACACAGAGCCTAGGATTCAACTCCATTTCTCAAGTGAAACAACCTGCACAGTTCCCATCCATGAAACACACAATGCTTTAGAGCGATAAGCACGCTCTTGCTTTCTAGAGTCTCTAATACAGCAAGAAACGTGAGTGTGCTCAGAACAAAAGAACGGTGTTTGCTATACATACGGATCATATTTAGTTCAACTCAGCTTCTGAAACTGATAAAAACCACAGGTACTCTAACATCCAATGCTTTTCAGTCAATCGCGATAAACGTGTGAGCTTCGTGAATGATGCAGCTTCCTTTGAGCTGAATAGGGACTGCATATACTGGAAAAGATGTCTTGCTTGTAGGAAGACATAGAGTATGGGATTTAATGCCATTTCTGAAGAGCAGCACTCAGCATAGTTCCCATCCATGAAACACACTCTGCCTTAGAACCAGAAGCATGCTCTTGCTTTCTAGAGTCTCTAATACAGCAGGAAACGTGACAGTGCCCAAAACAAAAGAACCGTGTTTTCTAACCATATGGACCACATCTAGTTCAACTCTGCTTCTGAAACTGATACAAACCACAGGTTCTCTCACATCGAATGCTTTTCAGTTAAGAGCGAGAAACATGGGAGCTTCGTGAAATATGTAGCTTCCTTTGAGCTGAAAAGTGACTGTGTTTACCTGAAAAGAGGTCTTGCTTGTAGGAAGTCAAAGAGCCTGGGATTGAACTCCATTTCTGAAGATAAACAACAGCATAGTTCCTATCCATGAAACACACTCTGCTTTAGAGCAAGAAGCACACTCTTGCATTCTAGAATCTCTAATAGAGCAGGAAATGTGAGTGTGCTGTGAACAAGAGAACTGTGTTTCCTACACACACGGCCCATATCTAGTTCAACTCTGCTTTGGAAACTGATACAAAACACAGGAACTCTAAAATCCAATGCTTTTCAATAAGTGCGAAAACTGTTTGTGCTTTGTGAACGATGTGGCTTTGTTTGAGCAGAAAAGTGACTGCGAATACATGAAAAGAATTCTTGCTGGTAGGAAGACACAGGACTTGGGATTTGACCCAGTTTCTCAAGGGAAAAACACAGCACAGTTCTCATCCATGAAACACACTGTGCTTTAGAACAAGACGCACAGTCTTGCTTCTAGATTCTCTAATACAACAGTAAACATGCGTGCCCTCAGAAAAAAATAACTGTGTTTCCTAGACACACGGCCCATATCTAGTTCAACTCTGCTTCTGAAACTGATACAAAACACAGGACCTCTAAAATCCAATGCTTTTCAGTTAAGAGCGAGAACCGTGTGTGCTTGGTGAAAAATGAACCTTCGTTTGAGCTAAAAGTGACTGCGTTTACCTGAAAAGAAGTCTTGCTTATAGGAAGACCGAGAGGCTTGGATTTAACTCCATGTCTGAAGGGAAACACACAGCACAGTTCTCATCCTGAAATACAATCTGCTTCAGAGAAAAACAACGCTCTTGCTTTCTAGAATCTCTAGGAAAGAAAGACCTGTGAGTATGCTCAGAACAAAAGAACTGTGTTTCCTACACTCATGGATCATATCTAGTTCAACTCTGATTCTGAAACTGATAAAAACCACAGGTCCTCTAACATCCAATGCTTTTCAAAAAGAACGAGATCTGTTTGTGCTTTGTGAATGATATAGCTTTTTTTGAGCTGAAAAGTGACTGCGTTTACATGAAAAGAAGTCTTGCTGGTAGTAAGACACAGGGCTTGGGATTTGCCTCAGTTTCTGAAGGGAAAAACACAGCACAGTTTTCATCCATGAAACACACTGTGCTTTAGAACAAGACGCACGGTGTTGCTTCTAGATTCTCTAATAAAACAGTAAACGTGAGTATGCTCAGAACAAAATAACTGTATTTCCTACACACTCGGTCAATATATAGTTCAACTCTGCTTCTGAAACTGATGCAAACCACACGACCTCTGACATCCAATGCTTTACAATTAAGAGCGAGAACCATGCGTGCTTGGTGAACAATGAACCTTCGTTTGAGCTGAAAAGTGACTGTGTTTACCTGAAACGAAGTGTTGCTTGTAGGAAGACACAGAGCCTGGGATTTTACTCCATGTCTGAAGGGAAACACACAGTACAGTTCTCATCCATGAAACACACTCTGCTTTAGAGCAAGAAGCACACTCTTGCATTCTGGATTCTCTAATACAGCGGGAAATGTGAGTGTGCTCTGAACAAAGAACTGTGTTTCCCACCCACATGGACCATATCAGGTTCAACTCTGCTTCTCAAACTGAAACAAACCACAGGTACTCTAACATCCAATGCTTTTCAGTTATGAGCGAGAAACGTGTGAGCTTTGGGAACGAGGTAGCTTTGTTTGAGCTCCAATGTGACTGCATTTACCTGAAATCAAGTCTTGCTCGTAGGAAGACACAGAGCCTGGAAATAAACTCCACTTCTGAAGGGAAACACAGCACAGTTCTCATCCATGAAACACACTCTGCTTTAGAGCAAGAAGCACAAGCTTGCTTTCTAGAGTCTCTAATACAGCAGGAAAAGTGTGTGCTCTGTAGAAAAGAACTGTGTTTCCTACACACACAGACCATATCTAGTTCAACTCTACTTCTGGAACTGATAAAAATCACAGGTCCTCTAACATCCAAGGCTTTTCAGTTAAGAGCCAGAAATGTGTGAGCTTCGTCTGCGATGTAGCTTTGTTTGATCTAAAAAGTGACTTCGTTTACCTAAAACGAAGTCTTGCTTGTAGGAAGACAAAGTGCCTGGGATTTATCTCCATTTCTGAAGGGAAACATACAGCACAGTTCTCATCCATGAAACACACTCTGGTTTAGAACAAGAAGCCCGCTCTTGCTTCTAGATTCTCTAATACAACAGGAAACGTGAGTGTGCTCAGAACACACGGACCATATCTAGCTAAACTCTTCCTCTGAAACTGATACAAAATTCAGGTCCTCTAAAATGCAAAGATTTTCAGTTAAGAGCGATAAACGTGTGAGCTTTGTGAACAATGTAGATTCGTTTGAGCTGAAAAGTGACTGCGTTTACATGAAATGAAATATTGCTTGTAGGAAGACACAGAGCCTGGGATTAAACTCCATTTCTGAAGGGAAACACACAGCACAGTTCTCATCCATGAAACATACTGTGCTTTCTAGCAAGAAGCATGCTCTTTCTTTTTAGAGTCTCTAAGAGACCAGGAAATGTGAGTGTGCTCAGAACAAAAGAACTGTGTTTCCTACACACACGGACCATATCTAGTTCAACTCTGATTCTGAAACTGATACAAACCACAGGTTCTCTAACATTTAATGCTTTTCAGTTTAGAGCCAGAAACATGTGAGCTTCGTGAAATATATAGCTTCCTTTGAGCTGAAATGTGACTGCGTTTACCTGAAAAGAGGTCTTGCTTGTAGGAAGACACAGAGCCTGGGGTTTAACTCCATTTCTGGAGATAAACCACAGCATAGTTACTATCCATGAAACACATTCTGCTTTAGAGCAAGAAGCACACTCTTGCATTCTAGAATCTCTAATAGAGCAGGAAATGTGAGTGTGCTGTGAACAAAAGAACTATGTTTCCTACACACGGCCCAGTGTGTTCCCCTTCAGAAATGAGGTTTAACCCCATGCTCTTTGTCCTCCTACATGCAAGAATGCGTTTCAAGTACACTAGTCCCTCTTCAGCTAAAAAGAAGCTACATGGTTTAAGTAGCTCACACGTTTCTCGCTCTTAAATAAAAAGCATTGGATGTTAGAGGTCCTGTGGTTTGTATCAGTTTCAGAAGCAGAGTTGAACTAGATATGATTCCTATGTGTAGGAAACACTGTCTGTTTTTTCTGAGCACTCTCACTTTTCCTGCTGTATTAGAGACTGTAGAAAGCAAGAGCATGCTTGCTCTAAAGCACGGTGTGCTTCATGGATGAGAGCTGTGCTGTGTGTTTCCCTTCAGAAATGGAGTTAAATCCCAGGCTCTGTGTCTTCATAAAGCAAGCCTTTGTTTCAGGTAACCAGAGACCCTTTTCAGCTCAAACGAATCTACATCGTACAAAAAGCTCACAGGTTTCTCGCTCTTAACTAATAAGCATTGGATGTTAGAGGAACTGTGGTTTGTATCACTTTCAGGGGCAGAGTTCAACTAGATATGGTCCGTATGTGTAGAAAACACCGTTCTTTGTTCTGAGCACACTCGTGTTTCTTGCTGTATAAGAGAATCTAGAAAGCAAGAGCATGTTTCTTGCTCTAAAGCAGAGTGTGTTTCATGGATGAGAACTGTGCTGTGTGTTTCCCTTCAGAAATGGAGTTAAATCCCAGGCTCTGTGTCTTCCTACAAGCAAGATTTCCTTTAAGGTAAAGACAGTCACTTTTCCGCTCAAACGAAGCTACATCGTTCACAAACCTAACATATTTCTCGCTCTTTACTGAAAAGGATTCGATATTAGAGGACCAGTGGTTTGTATCAGTTTCAGAACCAGAGTTGAACTATATTTGATTCGTATATGTAGGAAACACCATTCTTTTGTTCTGAGCACTCTCACGTTTCCTGTTGTATTAGAGACTCTAGAAAGCAAGAGTTTGCCTCTATCTCTAAAGCAAGGTGTGCTTCATGGATGAGAACTGTGCTGTGTGTTTCCCTTCACAAATGGAGTTAATTCCCAGTCTCTGTATCTTCCTACATGCAAGAATTCATTTCAGGTAAACACAGTCACTTTTCAGCTCAAATGAACCTACATCGTTCACGAACCTCATATGTTTTTCGCTATTAACTGAAAAGCATTGGAGGTTAGAAGACCTGTGGTTTGTATCAGTTTCAGAAGCAGAATTGAACTAGATATGATTCGTATGTGTAGGAAACACTGTTGTTTTGTTCTGAGCCCTCTCATGTTTCTTGCAGTATTAGAGACTCTCGAAAGCAAGAGCATGCCTCAGGCTCTAAAGTAAGGTGTGCTTCATGGATGAGAACTGTGCTGTGTTTTTCCATTCAGAAATGGAGTTAAATCCCAGGCTCCGTGTCTTCCTACAAGCAAGATTTCCTTTATGGTAAACACAGTCACTTTTCAGCTCAAAGGAAGCTACATTGTTCACAAACCTAACATGTTTCTCGCTCTTAACTGAAAAGCAATGGATGTTAGAGGACCTGTGGTTTGTATCAGTTTCAGAAGCATAGTTGAACTAGATATGGTCCGTGTGTGTAGGAAACACAGTTCTTTTGTTCGGAGCACACTCACGTTTCCTGCCTTATTAGAGACTCTAGAAAGCAAGAGTGTGCTTCTTGCTCTAAAGCAGAGTGTGTTTCATGGATGAGAAGTGTGCTGTGCGTTTCCCTTCAGAAACGGAGTTAAATCCCAGGCTCTGTGACTTCATAAAGCAAGACTTCGTTTCAGGTAACCAGAGTCCCTTTTCAGCTCAAACGAATCTACATCTTACACAAAGCTCACAAGTTTCGCGCTCTTAACTAATAAGCATTGGATGTTAGAGGACCTGTGGTTTGTATCAGTTTCAGAAGCAGAGTTGAGCTAGATATGGTCCGTTTGTGTAGAAAACACCGTTCTTTTATTCTGAACACACTCGTGTTTCTTGCTGTATTAGAGACGCGAGAAAGCAAGAGCGTGCTTCTTGCTCTAAAGCACGGTGTGCTTCATGGATGAGAGCAGTGCTGTGTGTTTCCCTTCAGAAATGGAGTTAAATCCCAGGCTGTGCGTCTTCCTAAAGCAAGACTTCGTTTTTTTGTAACCAGAGTCCCTTTTCAGCTTGAAGGAAGCTACATCGTACACAAAGCTCACACGTTTCTTGCTCTTAACTAATAAGCATTGTATGTTAGAGTACCTGTCTTTTCTATCAGTTTCAGAAACAGAGTTGAACTAGATATGGTCCTTATGTGTAGGAAAACCCTCTATTTTGTTCTGAGCACACTCACGTTTCCTGCTGTATTAGAGACAATAGAAAGCAAGAGCATGCCTCTTGCTCCAAAGCAAGGTGTACTTCATGGAGGAGAACTGTGCTGTGTGTTTCCCTTCAGAAATGGAATTAAATCCCAGTCTCTGTATTTTCCTACAGGCAAGACTTCGTTGCAGGTAAACACAATACTTCTAAGCTCAAACGAAGCTACATCGTTCACGAAGCTCACACGTTTTTTGCTCTTAACTGAAAAGAATTCGACATTAGAGGACCTCTGGTTTCTATCAGGTTCAGAAGCATAGTTGAACGAGATATGGCCCGTGTGTGTAGAAAAAACCTTTCTTTTGTTCTGAGCACACTCGCATGCCCTGCTGTATTAGAGACTCTAGAAAGCAAGAGTGTGCTTCTTGCTCTAAAGCAGAGTGTGATTCATGGATGAGAACTGTGCTGTGTGTTTCCCTTCAGAAATGGAGTTAATTCCCAGTCTCTGTATCTTCCTACATGCAAGACTTCGTTTCAGGTAAACACATTCACTTTTCAGCTACAACGAAGAAACATTGTTCACGAAACTCATATGTTTTTCCCTCTTAACTGAAAAGCATTGGAGATTAGAGGACCTGTTTTTTTGTATCAGAATCAGAAGCAGAATTGAACTAGATATGATTCCTATGTGTAGGCAACACCGTTCAGATGTTCTGAGCACACTCACGTTTCCTGCTGTATTAGAGACTCCAGAAAGCAAGGGCGTGCTTCTTGCTCTAAAGCATGGTGTGCTTCATAACGAGATCTATGCTGTGTGTTTCCCTTCATAAATGAGGTTAAATACCAGGCTCTGAGTCCTCCTACAAGCAAGACTTAGTTTCAAGAAACCCAGTCCCTTTTAAGCTCAAAGGAAGCAACATGGTTCACGAAGCTCACACGTTTCTCGCTCTTAACTGAAAAGCATTGGATATTAGAGGACCTGTGGTTTCTATCAGTTTCAGAAGCATAGTTGAACTAGATATGGCCCGAATGTGTAGTAAAAAACGTTCTTTTGTTCTGAGCACACTCACGTACCCTGCTGTATTAGAGACCCTAGAAAGCAAGAGCGTGCTTCCTGCTATAAAGCAGAGTGTGTTTCATGGATGAGAACTTTGCGGTGTGTATCCTTTCAGAAATGGAGTTAAATCCCAGGCTCTGTGTCTTCCTACAAGCAAGATTTCCTTTAATGTAAACACAGTCACTTTTCAGCTCAAACAAAGCTACGTCGTTCACAAAGCTAACCTTTTTCTAGCTCATAACTGAAAAGCATTGGATGTTAGAGGACCTGTGGTTTGTATCAGTTTCAGAAGCATAGTTGAACTAGATATGGTCCATATGTGTATAAAACACCATTCTTTGTTCTGAGCACACTCACGTTTCCTGCTGTATTAGAGACTCTAGAAAGCAAGAGCGTGCTTCTTGCTCTAAAGCAAAGTGTGTTTCATGGATGAGAGCTGTGCTGTGTGTTTCCCTTCAGAAATGGAGTTAAATCCCAGGCTGTGTGTCTTCCTAAAGCAAGAATTCATTTTTTTTGTAACCAGAGTCCCTTTTCAGCTCAAAGGAAGCTACATTGTACACAAAGCTCACACGTTTCTTGCTCTTAACTAATAAGCATTGTATGTTAGAGTACCTGTCTTTTCCAACAGTTTCAGAAACAGAGTTGAACTAGATATGGTCCTTATGTGTAGGAAAACCCTCTCTTTTGTTCTGAGCACACTCACGTTTCCTGCTGTATTAGAGACAATAGAAAGCAAGAGCATGCCTCTTGCTCCAAAGCAAGGTGTACTTCATGGAGGAGAACTGTGCTGTGTGTTTCCCTTCAGAAATGGAATTATATCCCAGTCTCTGTATTTTCCTACAGGCAAGACTTCGTTGCAGGTAAACACAATACTTCTAAGCTCAAACGAAGCTACATCGTTCACGAAGCTCACACGTTTTTTGCTCTTAACTGAAAAGAATTCGACATTAGAGGACCTCTGGTTTCTATCAGGTTCAGAAGCATAGTTGAACGAGATATGGCCCGTGTGTGTAGAAAAAACCTTTCTTTTGTTCTGAGCACACTCGCATGCCCTGCTGTATTAGAGACTCTAGAAAGCAAGAGTGTGCTTCTTGCTCTAAAGCAGAGTGTGATTCATGGATGAGAACTGTGCTGTGTGTTTCCCTTCAGAAATGGAGTTAATTCCCAGTCTCTGTATCTTCCTACATGCAAGACTTCGTTTCAGGTAAACACATTCACTTTTCAGCTACAACGAAGAAACATTGTTCACGAAACTCATATGTTTTTCCCTCTTAACTGAAAAGCATTGGAGATTAGAGGACCTGTTTTTTGTATCAGAATCAGAAGCAGAATTGAACTAGATATGATTCCTATGTGTAGGCAACACCGTTCGGATGTTCTGAGCACACTCACGTTTCCTGCTGTATTAGAGACTCCAGAAAGCAAGGGCGTGCTTCTTGCTCTAAAGCATGGTGTGCTTCATAACGAGATCTATGCTGTGTGTTTCCCTTCATAAATGAGGTTAAATACCAGGCTCTGAGTCCTCCTACAAGCAAGACTTCGTTTCAAGAAACCCAGTCCCTTTTAAGCTCAAAGGAAGCAACATGGTTCACGCAGCTCACACGTTTCTCGCTCTTAAGTGAAAAGCATTGGATATTAGAGGACCTGTGGTTTCTATCAGTTTCAGCAGCAGAGTTGAACTAGCAATGGTCTGTATGTGTAGGAAACACCCTTCTTTATTTCTGAGCACACTCACTTTTCCTGCTCTCTTAGAGACACTAGAAAGCAAGAGCTTGCTTCTTGCTCTAAAGCAGAGTGTGTTTTAGGGATGAGAACTGAGCTCTGTGTTTCCCTTCAGAAATGGAGTTAAATGCCAGGCTCTGTGTCTTCCTATAACCAAGACTTCGTTTCACTTAACCCCAGTCACTTTTCAGCTCAAAGAAACCTAGATCATTCACGAAGCTAACACGTTCCTGGATATTATTTGAAAAGCATTGGATATTAGTGGACCTGCGGTTTGTATCAGTTTCAGAAGCAGAGTTGAACTAGCAATGGTCCGTATGTGTAGGAAACACCGTTATTTTGTTCTGAGAACACTCACCTTTCCTGCTGTATTAGAGACTCTAGAAAGCATGAGCGTGCTTCTTACTCTAAAGAGGAGTGTGTTTCATGGATGAGAACTGTGCTGTGTGTTTCCCTTCAGCAATGGAGTTAAATCCCAGGCTCTGTGTATTCCTTGAAGCAAGACATCTTTTCAGTTAAACTCAGTCACTTTTCAGCTCAAAAGAAGCTACATCGTTCACGAAGCTCACACGTTTCTCGCTCTTAACTGAAAAGCATTGGATGTTACAGGACATGTAGGTTGGATGAGTTTCAGGAGCAGAGTTGATCTAGATATGGTCCCTATGTGTAGGAAACACCGTTCTTTGTTCTGAGCACACTCCAGTTTCCTGCTGTGTTAGAGACTCTACAAAGCAAGAGCGTGCTTCTTGCTATAAAACATAGTGTGTTTCGTGGATGAGAACTGTGCTGTGTGTTTCCCTTCAGAAGTGGAGTTAAATTCCAGGCTCTAAGTCTTCCTACAGACAAGACTTCTTCTCATGTAAACTCAATCACTTTTCAGCTCAAAGGAAGCTACATAGTTCAGGAAGCTCACACTTTTCTCGCCCTTAAATGAAAAGCATTGGATCTTAGAGGACCTGTGGTTTGTATCAGTTTCAGAAGCGGAGTTGAACTAGCAATGGTCTGTATGTGTAGGAAACACCGTTCTTTTGTTATGAGTTCACTCTCATTTCCTGCTGTATTAGAGATTCTAGAAAGCAAGAGCATGATTCTTGATCTAAATCACAGTGTGTTCAATGGATTAGAACTGTGCTGTGTGTTTCCATTCAGAAATGGAGTTCAGGCTCAGGCACTGTGTCTTCCTACAAGCAAGACATCTTTTCAGGTAAACTCAGTCACTTTTCAGCTCAAATGAATCTACATCATTCATGAAGCTCACACGTTTCTCGCGCTTAACTGAAAAGCATTGGATGTTAGAGGACCTGTGGTTTGTATCAGTTTCAGAAGAAGAGTTGAACTATATATGGTCTGTATGTGTAGGAAACACCTTTCTTTTGTTTTGAGCACACTCACGTTTCCTGCTCTATGAGAGACTCTCAAAGAAGAGTGTGCTTCTTGCTCTAAAGCAGAGTGTGTTTCATGGATGAGTACTGAGCTCTGTGTTTCCCACAGAAATGGATTTCAATCCCATCCTCTGTGTCTTCCTACAAGGAAGACTTCGTTTCAGGAAACCACAGTCACTTTTCAGCTCAAACAAAGCTACATCGTTCACGAAGCTCACCCATTTCTCTCTCTTAACTGAAAAGCACTGGATTGTAGAGGACGTCAGGTTTGTATCAGTTTAAGAAACAGAGTTGAATTAGATATTGTCCGTATGTGTAGGAAATACTGTTCTTTTGTTCTGAGCACACTCACGTTTCCTGCTGTATTAGAGAATCTAGAAAGCAAGAGTGTGATTCTTGCTCTAAAGTAGAGTGTGTTATAGATGAGAACTTTGCTGTTTGTTTCCTTTCCAAATGCACTTAAATCCCATGCTCTGTGTCTATCTACAAGCAAGAGTTTGTTTCAGGTAAACACAGTCACTTTTCAGCCCAATTGAAACTACATCATTAAGGAAGCTCACACATTTCAAGATCTTATCTGAAAAGCATTTGATGTTAGAGGACCTCTGGTTTGTATCAGTTTCAGAAGAAGAGTTGAACTAGATATGCTCTGTATGTGTAGGAAACACTGTTCATTTGTTTTGAGCACACTCATGTTTCCTGCTCTATTAGAGACTCTAGAAAGTAAGAGCATGCTTCTTGCTCTAAAGCAGAGTGTGTTTCATGGATGAGAACTGTGCTGTGTGTTTCCATTCAGAAATGGAGTTAAATCCCATGCTCTGTGTCTTCCTAAAAGCAAGACATCTTTTCATGTAAACTCTGTTACTTTTCAGCTCAAACGAAGCTACATCGCTCACGAAGCTCACACGTTCATAGCTCTTAACTGAAAAGCATTGGATGTTACAGGACCTGTGGTTTGTATCAGTTTCAGAAGCAGAGTTGAACTAGATATGGTCTGTATGTGTAGCAAACACCGTTCTTTACTTCTGAGTACACTCAACTTTCAAGCTCTATTAGAGATTCTAGAAAGCAATTGTCTGCTTCTTGCTCTAAAGCAGTGTGTGTTTCTCGGATGAGAACTGCGCTGTGTGTTTCCCTTCACAAATGGCGTTAAATCCCAGGTTCTGTGCCTTCCTTCAAGGAATACTGCGTTTCAGGTAAACACAAACACTTTTCTGCTCAAACCAAAGTACATAATTCACGAAGTTCAACACGTTTCTCGCTCTTAACTGAAAAGTATTAGATGATAG
This sequence comes from Onychomys leucogaster, assembly GCA_949786385.1. Classification (NCBI taxonomy): domain Eukaryota; kingdom Metazoa; phylum Chordata; class Mammalia; order Rodentia; family Cricetidae; genus Onychomys; species Onychomys leucogaster. The sequence goes on from CATKUP010000044.1 coordinate 3,225,997, forward strand.
AGGAACTTTGGTTTGTATCAGTTTCAGAAGCAGAGTTGATCTAGATATGGTCCGTAAATGTACGAAACACTGTTCTTTGTTCTGAGAACACTCATGTTTCCTGCTGTATTAGAGACTCTAGAAAGCAGGAGCGTGCTTCTTGCTCAAAACCAGAGTGTGTTTCATGCATAAGAACTCTACTGTGTATTTCCCTTCAGAAATGGATTTAAATCTCATCCTGTGTCTTCCTACAAGCAAGAGTCCGTTTCAGGTAACCACAGTCACTTATCACTCAAAAAAAAGCTACATCGTTCATGAAGCTCACAGGTTTCTCGCTCTTACCTGAAAAGCTTTGGATGTTAGAGGACCTCAGGTTTGTATCAGTTTCCGAATCAGAGTGGAAGTTGCAATGGTCTGTTTGTGAAGCAAACACCATTCTTTTGTTCTGAGAACACTCAGTTTTCCTGCTCTATTAGAGACTCTAGAAGCAAGAGCGTGCTTCTTGCTCTAATGCGGAGTGTGCTTCATGGATGAGAACTGTGCTGTGTGTTTCCCTTCAGAAATGGAGTTAATTCCCAGTCTCTGTATCTTCATACATGCAAGACTTCGTTTCAGGTAAACACAGTCACTTTTCAGCTCAAACGCAGCTACATCGTTCAGGAAACTCATATGTTATTCGCTCTTAACTGAAAAGCATTGGAGGTTAGAGGACCTGTAGTTTGTATCAGTTTCAGAAGCAGAGTTGAACTATATATGATTCGTATGTGTAGGAAACACCGTTCGTTTTTTCTGAGCACACTCACGTTTCCTGCTGTATTAGAGACTCTAGAAAGCAAGAGCGTGCTTCTTGCTCTAAAGCACGGTGTGCTTCATGGATGAGAGCTGTGCTGTGTGTTTCCCTTCAGAAATGGAGTTAAATCCCAGGCTCTGTGTCTTCCTACAAGCAAGATTTCCTTTATTGTAAACACAGTCAGTTTTCAGCTCAAACAAAGCTACATCGTTCACAAAGCTAACATGTTTCTCGCTCTTAACTGAAAAGCATTGGATGTTAGAGGACCTGTGGTTTGTATCAGTTTCAGAAGCATAGTTGAACAAGATATGGTCCATATTTGTAGAAAACACCATTCTTTGTTCTGAGCACACTCACGTTTACTGGTGTATTAGAGACGCTAGAAAGCAAGAGCGTGCTTCCTATTCTCAAGCAGAGAGTGTTTCTTAGAGGAGAACTGTGCAGTGTGTTTCCTTTCAGAAATGGAGTTAAATCCCAGGCTGTGTGTCTTCCTACAGACAAGACTTCTTTTCAGGTAAACTCAATCACTTTTCAGCTCAAAGGAAGCTACATCATTCAGGAAGCTCACACTTTTCTCACCTTTAAATGAATAGCATTGGATCTTAGAGGGCCTGTGGTTTGTATCAGTTTCAGAAGCAGAGTTGAACTAGCAATGGTCCGTATGTGGAGGAAACACCGTTCCTTTGTTCTGAGCACACTCAGGTATCCTGCTGTATTAGAGACTCTAGAAAGCAAGACGTGCTTCTTGCTCTAAAGCAGATTGTGTTTCATGCATCAGAACTGTGCTGTGTGTTTCCCTTAAGAAATGGAGTTAAATCACAGGCTCTGTGTCTTCCTACAGGCAAGAATTCTTTTCGGGTAAACTCAGTCACTTTTCAGCTCAAATGAAGCTACATCGTTCACGAAGCTCAAAGGTTTCTTGCCCTTAACTGAAAAGCATTGGATGTTAGAGGACCTGTGGTTTGTATCAGTTTCAGAAGCAGAGTTGAACTAGCAATTGTCCGTATGTGTAGGAAACACAGTTCTTTTCTTCTAGGTCACTCAAGTACTTGCTCTATTAGAGAATATAGAAAGCAAGGGCATGCTTCTTGCTCTAAAGCAGAGTGTCTTTCATGGATGAGACCTGTGCTGTGTGTTTCCCTTCAGAAATGGAGGTAAATACCAGGCTCTGTGTCTTCCTAAAAGCAAGACGTCATTTTAGGTAAGCGCAGTCACTTTTCAGCTCAAACATATATACATCGTTCACAAATCTCATAAGTTTCTCGCTCTTAACTGAAAGCATTGGATATTAGAGGACCTGTGGTTTGTATCAGTTTCAGAAGCAGAGTTGAACTAGATATGGTCCGTATGTGTAGCAAACACTGTTCTTTTGTTCTGAGCACACTCAGGTTTCCTGCTCTATTAAGACTCTAGAAAGTAAGAGCATGCTTCTTGCTCTAAAGCAGAGTGTGTTTCAAGGATGAGAAGTGTGCTGTGTGTTTCCCTTCATAAATGGAGTTAAATCGTAGCCTATGTGTATTCCTAGAAGCAAGACATCTTTTCAGGTAAACTCATTCACTTTCTCAGCTCAAAAGAAGCGACATTGTTCACTAAGCTCACACGTTTCTCGCTCTTAACTGAAAAGCATTTGATGTTACAAGACCTGTTGGTTGGACCAGTTTCAAAATCAGAGTTGAACTAGATATGGTCCGTATGTGTAGGAAATACAGTTTATTTGTTCTAAGCACACTGACGTTTCCTGCTGGATTAGAGACTCTAGGAAGCTAGAGTGTGCTTCTAGCTCTAAAGCCGAGTGTGTTTCATGGATGAGAACTGTGATTTGTGTTTCCTTTTAGAAATGCAGTTAAATCCCATGCTCTGTGTCTTCCTACAAGCAAGACATTGTTTCACGTAAACGCAGTCACTTTTCAGCTCAAACGATGTTACATCGTTCAGGAAGCTCACACATTTCACGATCTTAACTGAATAGCATTGGATTTAGAGGACCTGTGGTTTGTATCAGTTTCATAAGCAGAGTAGATCTAGCAATGGTCCTTATATGTAGGAAACACCGTTTTTTGTTCTGAGCACACTCGCGTTTTCTGCTCTATTAGAGACTCTAGAAAGTAAGAGTGTGCCTCGAGCTCTAAAGCAGAATGCATTTCATGGACGAGAACTGTGCTGTGTGTTTCCTTCAGAAATGGAGTTAAATCCCATGCTCTGTGTCTTCCTACAGGCAAGATTTCTTTTCAGGTAAACTCAGTCAGTTTTCAGCTGAAACGAATCTACATCGTGCACGAAGTTCACATGTTTCTCGCTCTTAACTGAAAAGCATTGGATGTTACAGGACCTCGGGTTTGTATCAGATTCAGAAGCAGAGTGGAACTTGAAGTGGTCCGTATGTGCATCAAACACCGTTCTTTTGTTCTGAGCACACTCAGGTTTCCTGCTATATTAGAAACTCTAGAGAGTAAGAGCGTGCTTCTTGCTCTAAAGTAGAGTGTTCTTCATTGATGAGAACTGTGCTGTGTGTTTCTTTCAGAAATGGAGTTATATCCCAGATTATGTGTCTTCCTACTGCAAGAGTTCTTTTCAGGTAAACACAGTCACTTTTCACCCCAAAGAAGCTACATAGTTCACGAAGCTCACACGTTATTCGCTCTTAATTGAAAAGCATTGGATGTTAGAGGACCTGTGGTTTGTATCAGTTTCAGAAGCAGAGTTGAACTAGATATGGTCTGTATGTGTAGGAAACACCGTTCTTTTCTTGTGAGCACACGCATGTTTTCTGCTCTATTAAAGACTCTAAAAAGCAAGAGACTGCTTCTTGCTCTAAACCAGAGTGTGTTCATGGATGAGAAATGTGCTGTGTATTTCCCTTCAGAAATGGAGTTCAATCCCAAGCTCTGTGTCTTCCTACAATCAATACTTCTTTTCAGTTAAACTCAGTCACTTTTCAGCTGAAAGGAATCTACAACGTTCACGAAACTCACACGTTTCTCGCTCTTAACTGAAAAGCATTGGATGTTAGGGGACCTGTGGTTTGTATCAGGTTCAGATGCAGAGTTGAAGTACCAATGGTCCATATGTGTAGGAAACACAGTTCTTTTGTTCTGAGCACACTCACGTTTCCTGTTATATTAGATACTCTAGAAACTAAGAGCGTGCTTCTTGCTCTAAAGCAGAGTGTGTTTCATGGTGGAAACTGAGCTCTGTCTTTCCCTTCAGAAATGGAGGTAAATCTCAGGCTCTGTGTCTTCCTACAAACAAGATTTAGTTTCAGGTAAACACAGTCACTTTTCAGCTCAAACAAATTTACATCATTCACAAAGATCACAGGTTTCTCGCTCTTAACTGAAAAGCATTGGTAGTTAGAGGACCTCGGGTTTGTATCAGTATAAGAGGCAGAGTGGAACTAGCAATGGTCTGTATGTGTAGGAAACACAGTTCTTTTGTTCTGAGCACACTCACGTGTCCTGCTATATTAGAGACGCTAGAATGCAAGAGCATGTTTCTTGCTCTAAAGCAGAATGTTTTTCATGGAGGAGAACTGTGCTGTGTGTTTCCCTTAAGAAATGGAGTTAAATCCCAGGTTCTGTTTCTCCCTACAAGGAAGACTGCGTTTCAGGAAAACACAGTCTCTTTTCAGCTCAAAGAAAGCTACATTATTCATGAAGCTCACACGTTTCTCGACCTTAATTGAAAAGCATTGATTTTAGAGGACCTGTGGTTTGTATCAGTTTCAGAAGCAGAGTTGAACTAGCAATGGTCCTTATGTGTAGAAAACACTGTTCTTTTGTTCTGAGTTCACTCTCATTTCTTGCTGTATTAGGGAATCTAGAAAGCAAGAGCATGATTCTTGCTCTAAATCAGAGTGTATTCCACGGATTAGAACTGTGTTGTGTGTTTCCCTTCAGAAATGGAGTTCAATCCAAGGCTCTGTGTCTTCCTACAACCAAGACATCGTTTCAGGTAAACGCAGTCACTTTTATAATCAAACAAAGCTACATCATGCACGAAGATCACACGTTTCTTGCTCTTAACTGAAAAGCATTGGATGTTTGAGGACCTGTGGTTTGTATCAGTTTGAGAAGCAGAGTTGAACTAGATATGGTCCGTATGTTTAGGAAACACTGTTCTTTTGTTCTGAGTTCACTCTCATTTCTTGCTGTATTAGGGAATCTAGAAAGCAAGAGCATGATTCTTGCTCTAATTCAGAGTGTCTTCTATGGATTAGAACTGTGTTGTGTGTTTCCCTTCACAAATGTAGTTAAATCCCAGGTTCAGTCTCTTCCTACAAGAAAGACAACTTTTCATGTAAACTCAGTTACTTTTCAGCTCAAACGAAGCTACATCGTTCACGAAGCACATACGTTTCTCACTCTTACGAAAAGAATTGTTAGTTAGAGGTCCTCAGGTTTGTATCAGTATCAGAAGCAGAGTGGAACTAGCAATGATCCGTATGTGTAGCAAACACCGTTCTTTTGTTCTGAGCACACTCACGTTCCCTGCTGTATTAGAGACTTTAGAAAGAAAGAGCGTGCTTCTTGCTCTAAAGCAGAGTGTGTTTCATAGAGGAGAACTGTGCTGTTTGTTTCCCTTCAGAAAAGGAGTTAAATCCCAGGTTCTGTGTCTTCCTACAAGGAAGACTGCATTTCATGTAAACAAAGTCACTTTTCATCTCAAACTAAGTTACACAGTTCACAAAGATCACACGTTATTCACTCTTAACTGAAAAGCATTGGATGTTAGAGGACCTGTGTTTTTTATCAGTTTCAGTTGCAGAGTTGAACTAGCAATGGTCCCTAAGTGTAGGAAACACCGTTATTTGGTTCGGAGCACACTCGCTTTTTCTGCTCTGTTAGATACTCTAGAAAGTAAGAGCGTGCTTCTTGCTCTAAAGCAGAGTGTGTTCCATGGATTAGAACTGTGCTGTGTGTTTCCTTCAGAAATGGAGTTAAATCCAAGGCTCTGTGTCTTCCTACAGCCAAGACTTCGTTTCAGGTAAACACAGTCTCTTTTCATCTTAAACAAAGCTACATCGTTCACGAAGCTCACACATTTCTCGCTCTTAACTGAAAAGCATTGGATTTAGAGAACCTGTGGTTTGTATCAGTTTCAGAAGCAGAGTAGATCTAGATATGGTCCGTATGTGTAGGAAACACAGTTCTTTGTTCTGAGCACACTCAAGTTTTCTGCTCTATTAGAGACTATAGAAAGCAAGAGCGTGCTTCTTGCTCTAAAGCAGAGTGTGTTTCATGGATGAGAACTGTCCTGTGTGTTTCCCTTAAGAATTGGAGTTCAATCCCAAGCTCTTTGTCTTCCTACAAGCAAGACTTCTTTTCAGGTAAACGTAGTCACTTTTCAGCTCAAACAAAGCTACATCGTTCATGAAGATCACAGGTTTCTTGCTCTTAACTGAAAAGCATTGGTAGTTAGAGGACCTCGGTTTTGTATCAGTATCAGTAGGAGAGTTGAACTAGATTTGGTCCATATGTTTAGGAAACACCGTTCTTTTTTTCTGAGCACACTCACGTTTCCTGATGTATTAGAGAATCTAGAAAGCAAGAGCGTGCTTCTTGCTCTAAAGCAGAGTGTGTTTCATGGACGAGAACTGCGCTGGGTGTTTCCCTTCACAAATGGAGTTAAATCCCAGGTTCTGTGTCTTCCTACAAGGAAGACTGCGTTTCAGGAAAACACAGTCTTTTTTCAGCTCAAACGAAGCTACATGATTCACGAAGCTCACACGTTTCTCCACCTTAACTGAAAAGCGTTGGATTTTAGAGCACCTGTTGTTTGTATCAGTTTCAGAAGCAGAGTTGAACTAGCAATGGTCCGTATGTGTAGGAAACACCGTTCTTTTGTTCTGAGCACACTCACGATTCCTGCTGTATTAGAGACTCTAGAAAGCAAGAGCGTGCTTCTTGCTCTAAAGCAGAGTATGTTTCATGGATGAGAACTGAGCTCTTTGTTTCCCTTCAGAAATGGAGGTAAATGCCAGTCTCTGTGTCTTCCTACAAGCAAGACTTCCTTTCAGTTAAACTCAGTCACATTTCAGCTCAAAGGAATCTACATCGTTCACGAAGCTCACACGTTTCTCACTCTGAACTGAAAAGCACTGGATGTTAGGGGACCTGTGGTTTGTAACAGGTTCGGATTCAGAGTTGAACTAGCAATGGTCCTTATATGTAGGAAACACTGTTCTTTTGTTCTGAGCACACTCGCGTTTTCTGCTCTTTTAGAGACTCTAGAAAGAAAGAGCATGCTCCTTGCTCTAAAGCAGAGTGTGCTTCATCGATGAGAACTGTGTTGTGTGTTTCCTTCAGAAATGGAGTTAAATCCGAGGTTCTGTGTCTTCCTACATGCAAGACTTCTTTTCAGGTAAACTCAGTCACTTTTAGCTCTAACGAAGCTACATCATTCACAAAGCTCAAACGTTTTTCGCTCTTAACTGAATAGCATTGGATGTTAGGGGACTTGTGGTTTTTATCAGTTTCAGATGCAGAGTTGAACTAGCAATGGTCTATGTGTGTAGGAAACACCGTTCTTTTGTTCTGAGCACACTCACTTTTCCTGCTCTATTAGAGACTCCAGAAAGTAAGAGCGTGCTTCTTTCTCTAAAGCAAAGTGTGTTTCATGGAGGAGAACTGTGCTGTGTGTTTCCCTTCAGAAATGAGCTTAAATACCAGGCTCTGTGTCCTCCTACATGCAAGACTTCTTTTCAGGTAACCTCAGTCACTTTTCAGCTCAAAGAAATCTACATCGTTCACGAAGCTCACACCTTTCTCGCTCTTAACTGAAAAGCGTTGGATGTTAGGGGACCTGTGGTTTGTATCAGTATCAGATGCAGAGTTGAACTATCAATGGTCCGTATGTGTAGGAAACACCGTTATTTGGTTCTAAGCACACTCGCTTTTTCTGCTCTATTAGAGACTCTAAAAAGTAAGAGCGTGCTTCGTGCTCTAAAGTAGAGTGTGTTCCATGGATTAGAACTGTGCTGTGTGTTTCCCTTCAGAAATGGAGTTAAACGCAAGGCTCTGTGTCTTCCTACAACCAAGACTTCGTTTAAGGTAAACGCAGTCACTTTTCAGCTCAAACAAAGCTACATCGTTCACGACGGTCACACGTTTCTCACTCTTAACTGAAAAGCATTGGTAGTTAGAGGCCCTCGGGGTTGTATCAGTATAAGAGGCAGAGTAGAACTAGCAATTGTCCGTATGTGTAGGAAACACAGTTCTTTTGTTCTGAGCACACAAACGTTTCCTGCTATATTAGAGACTCTAGAAAGTAAGAGCGTGCTTCCTGCTCTAAAGCAGAGTGTTTTTCATGGAGGAGAACTGTGCTGTGTGTTTCCCTTAGGAAATGGGGTTAAATCCCAGGTTCTGTGTCTTCCTACAAGGAAGACTGCGTTTCAGGAAAACACAGTCTCTTTTCGCTCAAACGAAGCTACATGATTCACGAAGCTCACACGTTTCTCCACCTTAACTGAAAAGCATTGGATTTTAGAGGACCTGTGGTTTGTATCAGTTTCAGAAGCAGAGTTGAACTACCAATGGTCCTTATGTGTAGGAAACACTGTTCTTTTGTTCTGAGTTAATTCTCATTTCTTGCTGTATTAGGGAATCTAGAAAGAAAGAGCATGATTCTTGCTCTAAATCAGAGTGTGTTCCAAGTATTAGAACTGTGTTGTGTGTTTCCCTTCACAAATGTAGTTAAATCCCAGGTTCTGTCTCTTCCTACAAGGAAGACATTTTTCAGGTAAACTCAGTCACTTTTCAGCTCAAACGAAGCTACATCGTTCACGAAGCTCACACGTTTCTCGCTCTTAACTGAAAAGAATTGGTAGTTAGAGGACCTCGGGTTTGTATCAGTATCAGAAGCAGAGTTGAACTAGATATGGTCCCTATGTTTAGGAAACACTGTTCTTTTGTTCTGAGTGCACTCTCATTTCTTGCTGTATTAGGGAATCTAGAAAGCAAGAGCATGATTCTTGCTCTAATTCAGAGTGTGTTCTATGGATTAGAACTGTGTTGTGTGTTTCCCTTCACAAATGTAGTTAAATCCCAGGTTCTGTCTCTTCCTACAAGGAAGACTGCGTTTCAGGTAAACACAGTTACTTTTCAGCTCAAATGAAGCTACATGACTCACAAAACTCACACGTTTCTCGCTCTTAACTGAAAAGCATTAGATGATAGAGGAACTTTGGTTGTATCAGTGTCAGAAGCAGTGTTGATATAGATATGGTCAGTAAATGTCTGAATCACTGCTCTTTTTTGTGAGCACACACACGTTTCCTGCTCTATTAGAGACCCTAGAAAGTAAGAGCATGCTTCTTACTCTAAAGCAGAGTGTGCTTCATGGATGAGAAAAGTGCTGTGTGTTTCCTTCAGAAATGGAGTTAAATCCCAGGCTCTGTGTCTTCCTACAGGCAAGACATCTTTTTAGGTAAAATCAGTCACTTTTCAGCTCAAACGAAGCTACATCGTTCTCGAATCTCAAACAATTCTCACTCTTAACTGAAAAGCATTGGATGACAGAGGACCTGTTGTTTGTATCAGTTTCAGAAGCAGAGTTGAACTAGCAATGGTCCGTATGTGTAGGAAACACCGTTCTTTTGTTCTGAGCACACTCACATTTCCTGCTGTATTAGAGAATCTAGAAAGCAAGAGCGTGCTTCTTGCTCTAAAGCAGAGTGTGTTTCATGGATGAGAACCGAGCTCTTTGTTTCCCTTCAGAAATGGAGGTAAATGCCGGGCTCTGTGTCTTCCTACTAGCAAGACTTCCTTTCAGGTAAACTCAGTCACTTTTCAGCTCAAAGGAATCTACATCATTCACGAAGCTCACTCGTTTCTCGCTCTTAACTGAAAAGCATTGGATGTTAGAGGACCTTGGGTTTGTATCAGATTCAGAAGCAGAGTGGAACTTGCAATGGTCCGTATGTGCATCAAACACCGTTCTTTTGTTCTGAGCACACTCATGTTTTCTGCTATATTAGAGACTCTAGAAAGTAAGAGCGTGCTTCTTGCTCTAAAGCAGATTGTGCTTCATCGATGAGAACTGTTCTGTGTGTTTCCTTCAGAAATGGAGTTAAATCCGAGGCTCTGTGTCTTTCTACATGCAAGACTTCTTTTCAGCTAAACTCAGTCACTTTTAAGCTCTAACGAAGCTACAGCTTTCACGAAGCTCAAACGTTTCTCGCTCTTAACTGAATAGCATTGGATGTTAGGGGACGTGTGGTTTGTATCTTTTTCAGATGCAGAGTTGAACTAGCAATTGTGCGTATGTGTAGGAAACACCGTTCTTTTGTTCTGAGCACACTCACCTTTCCTGCCCTATTAGAGACTCCAGAAAGTAAGAGCGTGCTTCTTTCTCTAAAGCAAAGTGTGTTTCATGGAGGAGAACTGTGTTGTGTGTTTCCCTTCAGAAATGAGCTTAAATACCAGGCTCTGTGTCCTCCTACATGCAAGACTTCTTTTCAGGTAACCTCAGTCACTTTTCAGCTCAAAGGAATCTACATCGTTCACGAAGGTCACACCTTTCTCGCTCTTAACTGAAAAGCGTTGGATGTTAGGGGACCTGTGGTTTGTATCAGTATCAGATGCAGAGTTGAAATATCAATGGTCAGTATGTGTAGGAAACACCGTTATTTGGTTCTAAGCACACTCGCTTTTTCTGCTCTATTAGAGACTCTAGAAAGTAAGAGCGTGCTTCGTGCTCTAAAGTAGAGTGTGTTCCATGGATTAGAACTGTGCTGTGTGTTTCCCTTCAGAAATGGAGTTAAACGCAAGGCTCTGTGTCTTCCTACAACCAAGACATCGTTTAAGGTAAACGCAGTCACTTTTCAGCTCAAACAAAGCTACATCGTTCACGAAGGTCACACGTTTCTCGCTCTTAAATGAAAAGCATTGGTAGTTAGAGGTCCTCGGGGTTGTATCAGTATAAGAGGCATAGTGGAACTAGCAATGGCCCGTATGTGTAGGAAACACAGTTCTTTTGTTCTGAGCACACAAACGTTTCCTGCTATATTAGAGACTCTAGAAAGTAAGAGCGTGCTTCCTGCTCTAAAGCAGAGTGTTTTTCATGGAGGAGAACTGTGCTGTGTGTTTCCCTTAGGAAATGGAGTTAAATCCCAGGTTCTGTGTCTTCCTACAAGGAAGACTGCGTTTCAGGAAAACACAGTCTCTTTTCAGCTCAAACGAAGCTACATGATTCACGAAGCTCACACGTTTCTCCACCTTAACTGAAAAGCATTGGATTTTAGAGGAGCTGTGGTTTGTATCAGTTTCAGAAGCAGAGTTGAACTACCAATGGTCCTTATGTGTAGGAAACACTGTTCTTTTGTTCTGAGTTCACTCTCATTTCTTGCTGTATTAGGGAATCTAGAAAGAAAGAGCATGATTCTTGCTCTAAATCAGAGTGTGTTCCTCATATTAGAACTGTGTTGTGTGTTTCCCTTCAGAAATGGAGTTCAATCCAAGTCTCTGTGTCTTCCTACAACCAAGACATCGTTTCAGGTAAACACAGTCACTTTTCAGATCAAACAAAGCTACATCGTGCACGAAGCTCACACGTTTCTTGCTCTTAACTGAAAAGCATTGGATGTTTGAGGACCTGTGGTTTGTATCAGTTTGAGAAGCAGAGTTGAACTAGATATGGTCCGTATGTTTAGGAAACACTGTTCTTTTGTTCTGAGTTCACTCTCATTTCTTGCGGTATTAGGGAATCTAGAAAGCAAGAGCATTATACTTGCTCTAATTCAGAGTGTGTTCTATGGATTGGAACTGTGTTGTGTGTTTCCCTTCACAAATGTAGTTAAATCCCAGGTTCTGTCTCTTCCTACAAGGAAGACTGCGTTTCAGGTAAACTCAGTCACTTTTCAGCTCAAACGAAGCAACATCGTTCACGAAGCTCACACGTTTCTCGCTCTTAACTGAAAAGCATTGGATGTTTGAGGACCTGTGGTTTGTATCAGTTTGAGAAGCAGAGTTGAACTAGATATGGTCCGTATGTTTAGGAAACACTGTTCTTTTGTTCTGAGTTCACTCTCATTTCTTGCTGTATTAGGGAATCTAGAAAGCAAGAGCATGATTCTTGCTCTAATTCAGAGTGTGTTCTATGGATTAGAACTGTGTTGTGTGTTTCCCTTCACAAATGTAGTTAAATCCCAGGTTCTGTCTCTTCCTACAAGGAAGACATTTTTCAGGTAAACAGTCACTTTTCAGCTCAAACGAAGCTACATCGTTCATGAAGCTCACACGTTTCTCGCTCTTAACAGAAAAGAATTGGTAGTTAGAGGACCTCGCGTTTGTATCAGTATCAGAAGCAGAGTTGAACTAGATATGGTCCGTATGTTTAGGAAACACTGTTCTTTTGTTCTGAGTTCACTCTCATTTCTTGCTGTATTAGGGAATCTAGAAAGCAAGAGCATGATTCTTGCTCTAATTCAGAGTGTGTTCTATGGATTAGAACTGTGTTGTGTGTTTCCCTTCACAAATGTAGTTAAATCCCAGGTTCTGTCTCTTCCTACAAGGAAGACATTTTTCAGGTAAACTCAGTCACTTTTCAGCTCAAACGAAGCTACATCGTTCACGAAGCTCACACGTTTCTCGCTCTTAACTGAAAAGAATTGGTATTTAGAGGACCTCGGGTTTGTATCAGTATCAGAAGCAGAGTTGAACTAGATATGGTCCGTATGTTTAGGAAACACTGTTCTTTTGTTCTGAGTTCACTCTCATTTCTTGCTGTATTAGGGAATCTAGAAAGCAAGAGCATGATTCTTGCTCTAATTCAGAGTGTGTTCTACGGATTAGAACTGTGTTGTGTGTTTCCCTTCACAAATGTAGTTAAATCCCAGGTTCTGTCTCTTCCTACAAGGAAGACTGCGTTTCAGGTAAACACAGTTACTTTTCAGCTCAAATGAAGCTACATGACTCACAAAACTCACACGTTTCTCGCTCTTAACTGAAAAGCATTAGATGATAGAGGAACTTTGGTTGTATCAGTTTCAGATGCAGTGTTGATATAGATATGGTCAGTAAATGTCTGAATCACTGTTCTTTTTTGTGAGCACACACACGTTTCCTGCTCTATTAGAGACCCTAGAAAGTAAGAGCATGCTTCTTACTCTAAAGCAGAGTGTGCTTCATGGATGAGAACTGTGCTGTGTGTTTCCTTCAGAAACGGAGTTAAATCCCAGGCTCTGTGTCTTCCTACAGGCAAGACATCTTTTTAGGTAAAATCAGTCACTTTTCAGCTCAAACGAAGCTACAGCTTTCACGAAGCTCAAATGTTTCTCGCTCTTAACTGAATAGCATTGGATGTTAGGGGACGTGTGGTTTGTATCTTTTTCAGATGCAGAGTTGAACTAGCAATTGTCCGTATGTGTAGGAAACACCGTTCTTTTGTTCTGAGCACACTCACGTTTCCTGCCCTATTAGAGACTCCAGAAAGTAAGAGCGTGCTTCTTTCTCTAAAGCAAAGTGTGTTTCATGGAGGAGAACTGTGTTGTGTGTTTCCCTTCAGAAATGAGCTTAAATACCAGGCTCTGTGTCCTCCTACATGCAAGACTTCTTTTCAGGTAACCTCAGTCACTTTTCAGCTCAAAGGAATCTACATCGTTCACGAAGGTCACACCTTTCTCGCTCTTAACTGAAAAGCGTTGGATGTTAGGGGACCTGTGGTTTGTATCAGTATCAGATGCAGAGTTGAACTATCAATGATCCGTATGTGTAGGAAACACCGTTATTTGGTTCTAAGCACACTCGCTTTTTCTGCTCTATTAGAGACTCTAGAAAGTAAGAGCGTGCTTCGTGCTCTAAAGTAGAGTGTGTTCCATGGATTAGAACTGTGCTGTGTGTTTCCCTTCAGAAATGGAGTTAAACGCAAGGCTCTGTGTCTTCCTACAACCAAGACATCGTTTAAGGTAAACACAGTCACTTTTCAGCTCAAACAAAGCTACATCGTTCACGAAGGTCACACGTTTCTCGCTCTTAAATGAAAAGCATTGGTAGTTAGAGGCCCTCGGGGTTGTATCAGTATAAGAGGCAGAGTGGAACTAGCAATGGCCCGTATGTGTAGGAAACACAGTTCTTTTGTTCTGAGCACACAAAAGTTTCCTGCTATATTAGAGACTCTAGAAAGTAAGAGCGTGCTTCCTGCTCTAAAGCAGAGTGTTTTTCATGGAGGAGAACTGTGCTGTGTGTTTCCCTTAGGAAATGGAGTTAAATCCCAGGTTCTGTGTCTTCCTACAAGGAAGACTGCGTTTCAGGAAAACACAGTCTCTTTTCAGCTCAAACGAAGCTACATGATTCACGAAGCTCACACGTTTCTCCACCTTAACTGAAAAGCATTGGATTTTAGAGGACCTGTGGTTTGTATCAGTTTCAGAAGCAGAGTTGAACTACCAATGGTCCTTATGTGTAGGAAACACTGTTCTTTTGTTCTGAGTTCACTCTCATTTCTTGCTGTATTAGGGAATCTAGAAAGAAAGAGCATGATTCTTGCTCTAAATCAGAGTGTGTTCCATGTATTAGAACTGTGTTGTGTGTTTCCCTTCAGAAATGGAGTTCAATCCAAGGCTATGGGTCTTCCTACAACCAAGACATCGTTTCAGGTAAACACAGTCACTTTTCAGATCAAACAAAGCTACATCGTGCACGAAGCTCACACGTTTCTTGCTCTTAACTGAAAAGCATTGGATGTTAGAGGACCAGTGGTTTGTATCAGTTTGAGAAGCAGAGTTGAACTAGATATGGTCCGTATGTTTAGGAAACACTGTTCTTTTGTTCTGAGTTCACTCTCATTTCTTGCTGTATTAGGGAATCTAGAAAGCAAGAGCATGATTCTTGCTCTAATTCAGAGTGTGTTCTATGGATTAAAACTGTGTTGTGTGTTTCCCTTCACAAATGTAGTTAAATCCCAGGTTCTGTCTCTTCCTACAAGGAAAACATTTTTTCAGGTAAACTCAGTCACTTTTCAGCTCAAACGAAGCAACATCGTTCACGAAGCTCACATGTTTCTCGCTCTTAACTGAAAAGCATTGGATGTTTGAGGACCTGTGGTTTGTATCAGTTTGAGAAGCAGAGTTGAGCTAGATATGGTCAGTATGTTTAGGAAACACTGTTCTTTTGTTCTGAGTTCACTCTCATTTCTTGCTGTATTAGGGAATCTAGAAAGCAAGAGCATGATTCTTGCTCTAATACAGAGTGTGTTCTATGGATTAGAACTGTGTTGTGTGTTTCCCTTCACAAATGTAGTTAAATCCCAGGTTCTGTCTCTTCCTACAAGGAAGACATTTTTCAGGTAAACTCAGTCACTTTTCAGCTCAAACGAAGCTACATCGTTCACGAAGCTCACACGTTTCTCGCTCTTAACTGAAAAGAATTGGTATTTAGAGGACCTCGGGTTTGTATCAGTATCAGAAGCAGAGTTGAACTAGATATGGTCCGTATGTTTAGGAAACACTGTTCTTTTGTTCTGAGTTCACTCTCATTTCTTGCTGTATTAGGGAATCTAGAAAGCAAGAGCATG
Source organism: Onychomys leucogaster (assembly GCA_949786385.1). Taxonomy (NCBI): domain Eukaryota; kingdom Metazoa; phylum Chordata; class Mammalia; order Rodentia; family Cricetidae; genus Onychomys; species Onychomys leucogaster. The sequence goes on from CATKUP010000044.1 coordinate 3,241,274, forward strand.
ATTCTTGCTCTAATTCAGAGTGTGTTCTATGGATTAGAACTGTGTTGTGTGTTTCCCTTCACAAATGTAGTTAAATCCCAGGTTCTGTCTCTTCCTACAAGGAAGACTGCGTTTCAGGTAAACACAGTTACTTTTCAGCTCAAATGAAGCTACATGACTCACAAAACTCACACGTTTCTAGCTCTTAACTGAAAAGCATTAGATGATAGAGGAACTTTGGTTGTATCAGTTTCAGATGCAGTGTTGATATAGATATGGTCAGTAAATGTCTGAATCACTGTTCTTTTTTGTGAGCACACACACGTTTCCTGCTCTATTAGAGACCCTAGAAAGTAAGAGCATGCTTCTTACTCTAAAGCAGAGTGTGCTTCATGGATGAGAACTGTGCTGTGTGTTTCCTTCAGAAACGGAGTTAAATCCCAGGCTCTGTGTCTTCCTACAGGCAAGACATCTTTTTAGGTAAAATCAGTCACTTTTCAGCTCAAACGAAGCTACAGCTTTTACGAAGCTCAAACGTTTCTCGCTCTTAACTGAATAGCATTGGATGTTAAGGGACGTGTGGTTTGTATCTTTTTCAGATGCAGAGTTGAACTAGCAATTGTCCGTATGTGTAGGAAACACCGTTCTTTTGTTCTGAGCACACTCACGTTTCCTGCCCTATTAGAGACTCCAGAAAGTAAGAGCGTGCTTCTTTCTCTAAAGCAAAGTGTGTTTCATGGAGGAGAACTGTGTTGTGTGTTTCCCTTCAGAAATGAGCTTAAATACCAGGCTCTGTGTCCTCCTACATGCAAGACTTCTTTTCAGGTAACCTCAGTCACTTTTCAGCTCAAAGGAATCTACATCGTTCACGAAGGTCACACCTTTCTCGCTCTTAACTGAAAAGCGTTGGATGTTAGGGGACCTGTGGTTTGTATCAGTATCAGATGCAGAGTTGAACTATCAATGGTCCGTATGTGTAGGAAAAACCGTTATTTGGTTCTAAGCACACTCGCTTTTTCTGCTCTATTAGAGACTCTAGAAAGTAAGAGCGTGCTTCGTGCTCTAAAGTAGAGTGTGTTCCATGGATTAGAACTGTGCTGTGTGTTTCCCTTCAGAAATGGAGTTAAACGCAAGGCTCTGTGTCTTCCTACAATCAAGACTTCGTTTAAGGTAAACGCAGTCACTTTTCAGCTCAAACAAAGCTACATCGTTCACGAAGGTCACACGTTTCTCGCTCTTAACTGAAAAGCATTGGTAGTTACAGGCCCTCGGGGTTGTATCAGTATAAGAGGCATAGTGGAACTAGCAATGGCCCGTATGTGTAGGAAACACAGTTCTTTTGTTCTGAGTTCACTCTCATTTCTTGCTGTATTAGGGAATCTAGAAAGAAAGAGCATGATTCTTGCTCTAAATCAGAGTGTGTTCCACGTATTAGAACTGTGTTGTGTGTTTCCCTTCAGAAATGGAGTTCAATCCAAGGCTCTGGGTCTTCCTACAACCAAGACATCGTTTCAGGTAAATGCAGTCACTTTTCAGATCAAACAAAGCTACATCGTGCACGAAGCTCACACGTTTCTTGCTCTTAACTGAAAAGCATTGGATGTTTGAGGACCTGTGGTTTGTATCAGTTTGAGAAGCAGAGTTGAACTAGATATGGTCCGTATGTTTAGGAAACACTGTTCTTTTGTTCTGAGTTCACTCTCATTTCTTGCTGTATTAGGGAATCCAGAAAGCAAGAGCATGATTCTTGCTCTAATTCAGAGTGTGTTCTATGGATTAGAACTGTGTTGTGTGTTTCCCTTCACAAATGTAGTTAAATCCCAGGTTCTGTCTCTTCCTACAATGAAGACATTTTTTCAGGTAAACTCAGTCACTTTTCAGGTCAAACGAAGCAACATCGTTCACGAAGCTCACACGTTTCTCGCTCTTAACTGAAAAGCATTGGATGTTTGAGGACCTGTGGTTTGTATCAGTTTGAGAAGCAGAGTTGAACTAGATATGGTCAGTATGTTTAGGAAACACTGTTCTTTTGTTCTGAGTTCACTCTCATTTCTTGCTGTATTAGGGAATCTAGAAAGCAAGAGCATGATTCTTGCTCTAATTCAGAGTGTGTTCTATGGATTAGAACTGTGTTGTGTGTTTCCCTTCACAAATGTAGTTAAATCCCAGGTTCTGTCTCTTCCTACAAGGAAGACATTTTTCAGGTAAACTCAGTCACTTTTCAGCTCAAACGAAGCTACATCGTTCACGAAGCTCACACGTTTCTCGCTCTTAACTGAAAAGAATTGGTATTTAGAGGACCTCGGGTTTGTATCAGTATCAGAAGCAGAGTTGAACTAGATATGGTCCGTACGTTTAGGAAACACTGTTCTTTTGTTCTGAGTTCACTCTCATTTCTTGCTGTATTAGGGAATCTAGAAAGCAAGAGCATGATTCTTGCTCTAATTCAGAGTGTGTTCTATGGATTAGAACTGTGTTGTGTGTTTCCCTCACAAATGTAGTTAAATCCCAGGTTCTGTCTCTTCCTACAAGGAAGACTGCGTTTCATGTAAACACAGGTACTTTTCAGCTCAAATGAAGCTACATGACTCACAAAACTCACACGTTTCTAGCTCTTAACTGAAAAGCATTAGATGATAGAGGAACTTTGGTTGTATCAGTTTCAGAAGCAGTGTTGATATAGATATGGTCAGTAAATGTCTGAATCACTGTTCTTTTTTGTGAGCACACACACGTTTCCTGCTCTATTAGAGACCCTAGAAAGTAAGAGCATGCTTCTTACTCTAAAGCAGAGTGTGCTTCATGGATGAGAACTGTGCTGTGTGTTTCCTTCAGAAATGGAGTTAAATCCCAGGCTCTGTGTCCTCCTACAGGCAAGACATCTTTTTAGGTAAAATCAGTTACTTTTCAGCTCAAACGAAGCTACATCGTTCTCGAATCTCAAACAATTCTCACTCTTAACTGAAAAGCATTGTATGACAGAGGACCTTGGGTTTGTATCAGATTCAGAAGCAGAGTGGAACTTGCAAAGGTCCGTATGTGCATCAAACACTGTTCTTTTGTTCAGAGCACACTCACGTTTCCTGCTATATTAGAGACTCTAGAAAGTAAGAGCGTGCTTCTTGCTGTAAAGCAGAGTGTGCTTCATCGATGAGAACCGAGCTCTTTGTTTCCCTTCAGAAATGGAGATAAATCCGAGGCTCTGTGTCTTTCTACATGCAAGACTTCTTTTCAGGTAAACTCAGTCACTTTTAAGCTCTAACGAAGCTACAGCTTTCACGAAGCTCAAACGTTTCTCACTCTTAACTGAATAGCATTGGATGTTAGGGGACGTGTGGTTTGTATCTTTTTCAGATGCAGAGTTGAACTAGCAATTGTCCGTATGTGTAGGAAACACCGTTCTTTTGTTCTGAGCACACTCACGTTTCCTGCTCTATTAGAGACTCCAGAAAGTAAGAGCGTGCTTCTTTCTATAAAGCAAAGTGTGTTTCATGGAGGAGAACTGTGCTGTGTGTTTCCCTTCAGAAATGAGCTTAAATGCCAGGCTCTGTGTCCTCCTACATGCAAGATTTCTTTTCAGGTAACCTCAGTCACTTTTCAGCTCAAAGGAATCTACATCGTTCACGAAGCTCACACCTTTCTCGCTCTTAACTGAAAAGCGTTGGATGTTAGGGGACCTGTGGTTTGTATCAGTATCAGATGCAGAGTTGAACTATCAATGGTCCGTATGTGTAGGAAACACCGTTATTTGGTTCTAAGCACACTCGCTTTTTCTGCTCTATTAGAGACTCTAGAAAGTAAGAGCGTGCTTCGTGCTCTAAAGTAGAGTGTGTTCCATGGATTAGAACTGTGCTGTGTGTTTCCCTTCAGAAATGGAGTTAAACGCAAGGCTCTGTGTCTTCCGACAACCAAGACATCGTTTAAGGTAAACGCAGTCACTTTTCAGCTCAAACAACGCTACATCGTTCACGAAGGTCACACGTTTCTCGCTCTTAAATGAAAAGCATTGGTAGTTAGAGGCCCTCGGGGTTGTATCAGTATAAGAGGCAGAGTGGAACTAGCAATGGTCCGTATGTGTAGGAAACACAGTTCTTTTGTTCTGAGCACACAAACGTTTCCTGCTATATTAGAGACTCTAGAAAGTAAGAGCGTGCTTCCTGCTCTAAAGCAGAGTGTTTTTCATGGAGGAGAACTGTGCTGTGTGTTTCCCTTAGGAAATGGAGTTAAATCCCAGGTTCTGTGTCTTCCTACAAGGAAGACTGCGTTTCAGGAAAACACAGTCTCTTTTCAGCTCAAACGAAGCTACATGATTCACGAAGCTCACACGTTTCTCCACCTTAACTGAAAAGCATTGGATTTTAGAGGACCTGTGGTTTGTATCAGTTTCAGAAGCAGAGTTGAACTACCAATGGTCCTTATGTGTAGGAAACACTGTTCTTTTGTTCTGAGTTAATTCTCATTTCTTGCTGTATTAGGGAATCTAGAAAGAAAGAGCATGATTCTTGCTCTAAATCAGAGTGTGTTCCACGTATTAGAACTGTGTTGTGTGTTTCCCTTGAGAAATGGAGTTCAATCCAAGGCTCTGTGTCTTCCTACAACCAAGACATCGTTTCAGGTAAACACAGTCACTTTTCAGATCAAACAAAGCTACATCGTGCACGAAGCTCACACGTTTCTTGCTCTTAACTGAAAAGCATCTGATGTTTGAGGACCTGTGGTTTGTATCAGTTTGAGAAGCAGAGTTGAACTAGATATGGTCCGTATGTTTAGGAAACTCTGTTCTTTTGTTCTGAGTTCACTCTCATTTCTTGCTGTATTAGGGAATCTAGAAAGCAAGAGCATGATTCTTGCTCTAATTCAGAGTGTGTTCTATGGATTAGAACTGTGTTGTGTGTTTCCCTTCACAAATGTAGTTAAATCCCAGGTTCTGTCTCTTCCTACAAGGAAGACTGCGTTTCAGGTAAACACAGTTACTTTTCAGCTCAAATGAAGCTACATGACTCACAAAACTCACACGTTTCTAGCTCTTAACTGAAAAGCATTAGATGATAGAGGAACTTTGGTTGTATCAGTTTCAGATGCAGTGTTGATATAGATATGGTCAGTAAATGTCTGAATCACTGTTCTTTTTTGTGAGCACACACACGTTTCCTGCTCTATTAGAGACCCTAGAAAGTAAGAGCATGCTTCTTACTCTAAAGCAGAGTGTGCTTCATGGATGAGAACTGTGCTGTGTGTTTCCTTCAGAAACGGAGTTAAATCCCAGGCTCTGTGTCTTCCTACAGGCAAGACATCTTTTTAGGTAAAATCAGTCACTTTTCAGCTCAAACGAAGCTACAGCTTTTACGAAGCTCAAACGTTTCTCGCTCTTAACTGAATAGCATTGGATGTTAAGGGACGTGTGGTTTGTATCTTTTTCAGATGCAGAGTTGAACTAGCAATTGTCCGTATGTGTAGGAAACACCGTTCTTTTGTTCTGAGCACACTCACGTTTCCTGCCCTATTAGAGACTCCAGAAAGTAAGAGCGTGCTTCTTTCTATAAAGCAAAGTGTGTTTCATGGAGGAGAACTGTGTTGTGTGTTTCCCTTCAGAAATGAGCTTAAATACCAGGCTCTGTGTCCTCCTACATGCAAGACTTCTTTTCAGGTAACCTCAGTCACTTTTCAGCTCAAAGGAATCTACATCGTTCACGAAGGTCACACCTTTCTCGCTCTTAACTGAAAAGCGTTGGATGTTAGGGGACCTGTGGTTTGTATCAGTATCAGATGCAGAGTTGAACTATCAATGGTCCGTATGTGTAGGAAAAACCGTTATTTGGTTCTAAGCACACTCGCTTTTTCTGCTCTATTAGAGACTCTAGAAAGTAAGAGCGTGCTTCGTGCTCTAAAGTAGAGTGTGTTCCATGGATTAGAACTGTGCTGTGTGTTTCCCTTCAGAAATGGAGTTAAACGCAAGGCTCTGTGTCTTCCTACAATCAAGACTTCGTTTAAGGTAAACGCAGTCACTTTTCAGCTCAAACAAAGCTACATCGTTCACGAAGGTCACACGTTTCTCGCTCTTAACTGAAAAGCATTGGTAGTTACAGGCCCTCGGGGTTGTATCAGTATAAGAGGCATAGTGGAACTAGCAATGGCCCGTATGTGTAGGAAACACAGTTCTTTTGTTCTGAGTTCACTCTCATTTCTTGCTGTATTAGGGAATCTAGAAAGAAAGAGCATGATTCTTGCTCTAAATCAGAGTGTGTTCCACGTATTAGAACTGTGTTGTGTGTTTCCCTTCAGAAATGGAGTTCAATCCAAGGCTCTGGGTCTTCCTACAACCAAGACATCGTTTCAGGTAAATGCAGTCACTTTTCAGATCAAACAAAGCTACATCGTGCACGAAGCTCACACGTTTCTTGCTCTTAACTGAAAAGCATTGGATGTTTGAGGACCTGTGGTTTGTATCAGTTTGAGAAGCAGAGTTGAACTAGATATGGTCCGTATGTTTAGGAAACACTGTTCTTTTGTTCTGAGTTCACTCTCATTTCTTGCTGTATTAGGGAATCCAGAAAGCAAGAGCATGATTCTTGCTCTAATTCAGAGTGTGTTCTATGGATTAGAACTGTGTTGTGTGTTTCCCTTCACAAATGTAGTTAAATCCCAGGTTCTGTCTCTTCCTACAATGAAGACATTTTTTCAGGTAAACTCAGTCACTTTTCAGGTCAAACGAAGCAACATCGTTCACGAAGCTCACACGTTTCTCGCTCTTAACTGAAAAGCATTGGATGTTTGAGGACCTGTGGTTTGTATCAGTTTGAGAAGCAGAGTTGAACTAGATATGGTCAGTATGTTTAGGAAACACTGTTCTTTTGTTCTGAGTTCACTCTCATTTCTTGCTGTATTAGGGAATCTAGAAAGCAAGAGCATGATTCTTGCTCTAATTCAGAGTGTGTTCTATGGATTAGAACTGTGTTGTGTGTTTCCCTTCACAAATGTAGTTAAATCCCAGGTTCTGTCTCTTCCTACAAGGAAGACATTTTTCAGGTAAACTCAGTCACTTTTCAGCTCAAACGAAGCTACATCGTTCACGAAGCTCACACGTTTCTCGCTCTTAACTGAAAAGAATTGGTATTTAGAGGACCTCGGGTTTGTATCAGTATCAGAAGCAGAGTTGAACTAGATATGGTCCGTACGTTTAGGAAACACTGTTCTTTTGTTCTGAGTTCACTCTCATTTCTTGCTGTATTAGGGAATCTAGAAAGCAAGAGCATGATTCTTGCTCTAATTCAGAGTGTGTTCTATGGATTAGAACTGTGTTATGTGTTTCCCTCACAAATGTAGTTAAATCCCAGGTTCTGTCTCTTCCTACAAGGAAGACTGCGTTTCATGTAAACACAGGTACTTTTCAGCTCAAATGAAGCTACATGACTCACAAAACTCACACGTTTCTAGCTCTTAACTGAAAAGCATTAGATGATAGAGGAACTTTGGTTGTATCAGTTTCAGAAGCAGTGTTGATATAGATATGGTCAGTAAATGTCTGAATCACTGTTCTTTTTTGTGAGCACACACACGTTTCCTGCTCTATTAGAGACCCTAGAAAGTAAGAGCATGCTTCTTACTCTAAAGCAGAGTGTGCTTCATGGATGAGAACTGTGCTGTGTGTTTCCTTCAGAAATGGAGTTAAATCCCAGGCTCTGTGTCCTCCTACAGGCAAGACATCTTTTTAGGTAAAATCAGTTACTTTTCAGCTCAAACGAAGCTACATCGTTCTCGAATCTCAAACAATTCTCACTCTTAACTGAAAAGCATTGTATGACAGAGGACCTTGGGTTTGTATCAGATTCAGAAGCAGAGTGGAACTTGCAAAGGTCCGTATGTGCATCAAACACCGTTCTTTTGTTCAGAGCACACTCACGTTTCCTGCTATATTAGAGACTCTAGAAAGTAAGAGCGTGCTTCTTGCTGTAAAGCAGAGTGTGCTTCATCGATGAGAACCGAGCTCTTTGTTTCCCTTCAGAAATGGAGATAAATCCGAGGCTCTGTGTCTTTCTACATGCAAGACTTCTTTTCAGGTAAACTCAGTCACTTTTAAGCTCTAACGAAGCTACAGCTTTCACGAAGCTCAAACGTTTCTCACTCTTAACTGAATAGCATTGGATGTTAGGGGACGTGTGGTTTGTATCTTTTTCAGATGCAGAGTTGAACTAGCAATTGTCCGTATGTGTAGGAAACACCGTTCTTTTGTTCTGAGCACACTCACGTTTCCTGCTCTATTAGAGACTCCAGAAAGTAAGAGCGTGCTTCTTTCTATAAAGCAAAGTGTGTTTCATGGAGGAGAACTGTGCTGTGTGTTTCCCTTCAGAAATGAGCTTAAATGCCAGGCTCTGTGTCCTCCTACATGCAAGATTTCTTTTCAGGTAACCTCAGTCACTTTTCAGCTCAAAGGAATCTACATCGTTCACGAAGCTCACACCTTTCTCGCTCTTAACTGAAAAGCGTTGGATGTTAGGGGACCTGTGGTTTGTATCAGTATCAGATGCAGAGTTGAACTATCAATGGTCCGTATGTGTAGGAAACACCGTTATTTGGTTCTAAGCACACTCGCTTTTTCTGCTCTATTAGAGACTCTAGAAAGTAAGAGCGTGCTTCGTGCTCTAAAGTAGAGTGTGTTCCATGGATTAGAACTGTGCTGTGTGTTTCCCTTCAGAAATGGAGTTAAACGCAAGGCTCTGTGTCTTCCGACAACCAAGACATCGTTTAAGGTAAACGCAGTCACTTTTCAGCTCAAACAACGCTACATCGTTCACGAAGGTCACACGTTTCTCGCTCTTAAATGAAAAGCATTGGTAGTTAGAGGCCCTCGGGTTTGTATCAGTATAAGAGGCAGAGTGGAACTAGCAATGGTCCGTATGTGTAGGAAACACAGTTCTTTTGTTCTGAGCACACAAACGTTTCCTGCTATATTAGAGACTCTAGAAAGTAAGAGCGTGCTTCCTGCTCTAAAGCAGAGTGTTTTTCATGGAGGAGAACTGTGCTGTGTGTTTCCCTTAGGAAATGGAGTTAAATCCCAGGTTCTGTGTCTTCCTACAAGGAAGACTGCGTTTCAGGAAAACACAGTCTCTTTTCAGCTCAAACGAAGCTACATGATTCACGAAGCTCACACGTTTCTCCACCTTAACTGAAAAGCATTGGATTTTAGAGGACCTGTGGTTTGTATCAGTTTCAGAAGCAGAGTTGAACTACCAATGGTCCTTATGTGTAGGAAACACTGTTCTTTTGTTCTGAGTTAATTCTCATTTCTTGCTGTATTAGGGAATCTAGAAAGAAAGAGCATGATTCTTGCTCTAAATCAGAGTGTGTTCCACGTATTAGAACTGTGTTGTGTGTTTCCCTTGAGAAATGGAGTTCAATCCAAGGCTCTGTGTCTTCCTACAACCAAGACATCGTTTCAGGTAAACACAGTCACTTTTCAGATCAAACAAAGCTACATCGTGCACGAAGCTCACACGTTTCTTGCTCTTAACTGAAAAGCATCTGATGTTTGAGGACCTGTGGTTTGTATCAGTTTGAGAAGCAGAGTTGAACTAGATATGGTCCGTATGTTTAGGAAACTCTGTTCTTTTGTTCTGAGTTCACTCTCATTTCTTGCTGTATTAGGGAATCTAGAAAGCAAGAGCATGATTCTTGCTCTAATTCAGAGTGTGTTCTATGGATTAGAACTGTGTTGTGTGTTTCCCTCACAAATGTAGTTAAATCCCAGGTTCTGTCTCTTCCTACAAGGAAGACTGCGTTTCATGTAAACACAGGTACTTTTCAGCTCAAATGAAGCTACATGACTCACAAAACTCACACGTTTCTAGCTCTTAACTGAAAAGCATTAGATGATAGAGGAACTTTGGTTGTATCAGTTTCAGAAGCAGTGTTGATATAGATATGGTCAGTAAATGTCTGAATCACTGCTCTTTTTTGTGAGCACACACACGTTTCCTGCTCTATTAGAGACCCTAGAAAGTAAGAGCATGCTTCTTACTCTAAAGCAGAGTGTGCTTCATGGATGAGAACTGTGCTGTGTGTTTCCTTCAGAAATGGAGTTAAATCCCAGGCTCTGTGTCCTCCTACAGGCAAGACATCTTTTTAGGTAAAATCAGTTACTTTTCAGCTCAAACGAAGCTACATCGTTCTCGAATCTCAAACAATTCTCACTCTTAACTGAAAAGCATTGTATGACAGAGGACCTTGGGTTTGTATCAGATTCAGAAGCAGAGTGGAACTTGCAATGGTCCGTATGTGCATCAAACACCGTTCTTTTGTTCAGAGCACACTCACGTTTCCTGCTGTATTAGAGAATCTAGAAAGAAAGAGCGTGCTTCTTGCTCTAAAGCAGAGTGTGTTTCATAGAGGAGAACTGTGCTGTGTGTTTCCCTTCTTAAATGGAGTTAAATCCCAGCTTCTGTGTCTTCCTACAAGGAAGACTGCGTTTCGGGTAAACACAGTCACTTTTCATCTCAAACGAAGCTACATAGTTCACAAAGCTCACACGTTATTCGCTCTTAATTGAAAAGCATTGGATGTTAGAGGACCTGTGGTTTGTATCAGTTTCAGAAGCAGAGTAGAACTCTACATGGTCCGTATGTGTAGGAAACACCGTTCTTTTGTTGTGAGCACACTCATGTTTTCTGCTCTATTAGAGACTCTAAAAAGCAAGAGCGTGCTTCTTGCTCTAAAGCAGAGTGTGTTTCATGGATTAGAACTGTGTTGTGTTTTTCCCTTCACAAATGTTGTTAAATCCCAGGTTCTGTCTCTTCCTACAAGGAAGACTGCGTTTCAGGTAAACACAGTCACTTTTCAGCTCAAATGAAGCTACATGATTCACGAAGATCACAGGTTTCTCGCTCTTAACTGAAAAGCATTACATGATAGAGGAACTTTGGTTTGTATCAGTGTCAGAAGTAGAGTTGATCTAGATATGGTCTGTAAATGTAGGAAACACTGTTCTTTGTTCTGAGCACACTAACGTTTTATGCCATATTAGAGACTCTAGAAAGTAAGAGCTTGCTTCTTGCTCTAAAGCAGAGTGTGTTTATGGATGAGAACTGTTCTGTGTGCTTCCTTCACAAATGGAGTTAAATCCCAGGTTCTGTGTCTTCCTACAAGGAAGACTGCGTTTCAGGTAAACACAGTCACTTTTCATCTCAAAGGAAACTACATAGTTCACGAAGCTCACACGTTATTTGCTCTTAATTGAAAAGCATTTGATGTTAGAGGACCTGTGGTTTGTATCAGTTTCAGAAGCAGAGTGGAACTAGCAATGGTCCGTATATGTAGCAAACACCGTTCTTTTGTGATGAGCACACTCATGTTTCCTGCTCTATTAGAGACCCTAGAAAGCAAGAGTGTCCCTCTTGCTCTAAAGCAGAGTGTGTTTCATGAAGGAGAACTGTGCTGGGTGTTTACCATCAGAAATGGAGTTAAATCCCAAGCTCTGTGTCTTCCTAAAAGCAAGACATCTTTTCAGGTAAACTCAGTCACTTTTCAGTTCAAACGAAGCTACATCGTTCACGAAGCTCACACGTTTCTCGCTCTTAACTGAAAAGAATTGGTAGTTAGAGTTCCTCGGGTTTGTATCAGTATCAGAAGCAGAGTGGAACTAGCAATGATCCGAATTTGTAGGAAACACCGTTCCTTTGTTTCGAGCACACTCACGTTTTCTGCTCTATTAGAGACTCTTGAAAGAAAGAGCGTACTTCTTGCTCTAAAGCAGAGTGTGTTAGATGGATTAGAACTGTGCTGTGTGTTTCCCTTCAGAAATAGAGTTAAATCCAACGCTCTGTGTCTTCCTATAACCAAGACTTCGTTTCAGGTAAACACAGTCACTTTTCATCTTAAACAAAGCCACATCATTCACGAAGCTCACACATTTCTGGCTCTTAACTGAAAAGCATTGGATTTAGAGGACCTTGGTTTGTATCAGTTTCAGAAGCAGAGTAGATCTAGATATGGTCCGTATGTGTAGGAAACACAGTTCTTTTGTTCTGAGCACACTCACGTTTTCTGCTCTATTAGAGACTATAGAAAGCAAGAGCATGCTTCGTGCTCTAAAGCAGAGTGTGTTCCATGGATTAGAACTGTGCTGTGTTTCCCTTCAGAAATGGAGTTAAATCCCAGGTTCTGTGTCTTCCTACAAAGAAGACTGCGTTTCAGGAAAACACAGTCTCTTTTCAGCTTTCGACCTTAACTGAAAAGCATTGGATTTTAGAGGACCTGTGGTTTGTATCAGTTTCAGAAGCAGAGTTGAACTAGCAATGGTCCTTATGTGTAGGATTCTTGCTCTAAATCAGAGTGTGTTCCACATATTAGAACTGTGTTGTGTGTTTCCCTTCACAAATGTAGTTAAATACCAGGTTCTGTTTCTTCCTACAAGGAAGACATCTTTTCAGGTAAACTAAGTCACTTTTCAGCTCAAACGAGCTATATCGTTCACGAAGCTCACACGTTTCTCTTTTCAGCTCAAATGAAGCTACATGATTCACGAAGATCACAGGTTTCTCGCTCTTAACTGAAAAGCATTAGATGATAGAGGAACTTTGGTTTGTATCAGTTTCAGAAGCAGAGTTGATCTAGATATGGTCTGTAAATGTAGGAAACACTGTTCTTTGTTCTGAGCACACTCACGTTTTCTGTTCTATTAGAGACTCTAGAAAGTAAGAGCTTGCTTCTTGCTCTAAAGCAGAGTGTGTTTCATGGATGAGAACTGTTCTGTGTGCTTCCTACAGAAATGGAGTTAAATCCCAGGTTCTGTGTCTCCCTACAAGGAAGACTGCATTTCAGGTAAACACAGTCACTTTTCAGTTCAAACGAAGCTACATGATTCACCAAGCTCACAAGTTTCTCGACCTTAAATGAAAAGCATTGGATTTTAGAGGACCTGTGGTTTGTATCAGTTTCAGAAGCAGAGTTGAACTAGCAATGGTCCTTATGTGTAGGAAACACTGTTCTTTTGTTCTGAGTTCACTCTCATTTCTTGCTGTATTAGGGAATCTAGAAAGAAAGAGCGTGCTTCTTTCTCTAAAGCAAAGTATTTTTCATGGAGGAGAACTGTGCTCTGTGTTTCCCTTCAGAAATGAGGTTAAATACCAGGCTCTGTGTCCTCCTATATGCAAGACTTCTCAGGTAAACTCAATCTCTTTTCAGCTCAAACGAAGCTACATGATTCACGAAGCTCACACGTTTCTCGACCTTACCTGAAAAGCATTGGATTTTAGAGGTCCTGTGGTTTGTATCAGTTTCAGAAGCAGAGTTGAACTAGCAATGGTCCTTATGTGTAGGAAACACTGTTCTTTTGTTCTGAGTTCACTCTCATTTCTTGCTGTATTAGGGAATCTAGAAAGCAAGAGCATGATTCTTGCTCTAAATCAGTGTGTGTTCCACGGCTTAGAACTGTGTTGTGTGTTTCCCTTCAAAAATGGAATTCAATCCAAGGCTCGGTGTCTTCCTACAACCAAGACATCGTTTCAGGTAAACACAGTCTCTTTTCAGATCAAACAAAGCTACATCGTGCACGAAGCTCACACGTTTCTTGCTCTTAACTGAAAAGCATTGGATGTTTGAGTACCTATGGTTTGTATCAGTTTGAGAAGCAGAGTTGAACTAGATATGGTCTGTATGTTTAGGAAACACTGTTCTTTTGTTCTGAGTTCACTCTCATTTCTTGCTGTATTAGGGAATCCAGAAAGCAAGAGCACGATTCTTGCTCTAATTCAGAGTGTGTTCTATGGATTAGAACTGTGTTGTGTGTTTCCCTCACAAATGTAGTTAAATCCCAGGTTCTGTGTCTTCCTACAAGGAAGACTGCGTTTCAGGTAAACACAGTCACTTTTCATCTCAAACGAAGCTACATAGCTCACGAAGCTCACACGTTATTTGCTCTTAATTGAAAAGCATTGCATTTTAGAGGAACTGTGGTTTGTATCAGTTTCAGAAGCAGAGTTGAACTAGATATGCTCCGTATGTGTAGGAAACACCGTTCTTTTATTGTGAGCACACTCGCGTTTTCTGCTCTATTAGAGACTCTAGAAAGTAAGAGCGTGCTTCGTGCTCTAAAGCAAAGTGTGTTTCATGGATGAGAACTGTGCTTTGTGTTTCCTTCAGAAATGGAGTTAAATCCCAGGCTCTGTGTCTTCCTACAGGCAAGACTTCTTTTCAGGTAAACTCAGTCACTTTTCAGCTCAAACGAAGCTACATCGTTCACGAAGCCCAAACTTTTCTTGCTCTTAATTGAAAAGCATTGGATGTTAAGGGACCTGTGTTTTGTATCAGTTTCAGATGCAGAGTTGAACTAGCAATGGTCCGTAGGTGTAGGTAACACAGTTCTTTTGTTCTGTGCACACTCTCGTTTCCTGCTATATTAGAGACTCTAGAAAGTAAGAGCGTGCTTCTTGCTATAAAGCAGAGTGTGTTTCATGGAGGAGAACTGTGCTCTGTGTTTCCCTTCAGAAATGGAGGTAAATCCAAGTCTCTGTGTCTTACTACAACCAAGACTTCATTTTAGAGAACGCAGTCACTTTTCAGCTCAAACAAAGCTACATCGTTCACAAAGATAACATATGGATTAGAACTGTGCTGTGTGTTTCCCTTCAGAAATGGAGTTAAATCCCAGGGACTGTGTCTTCCTACAAAGAAGACTGCGTTTCAGGAAAACACAGTCTCTTTTCAGCTTTCGACCTTAACTGAAAAGCATTGGATTTTAGAGGACCTGTGGTTTGTATCAGTTTCAGAAGCAGAGTTGAACTAGCAATGGTCCTTATGTGTAGGATTCTTGCTCTAAATCAGAGTGTGTTCCACATATTAGAACTGTGTTGTGTGTTTCCCTTCACAAATGTAGTCAAATACCAGGTTCTGTCTCTTCCTACAAGGAAGACTTCTTTTCAGGTAAACTAAGTCACTTTTCAGCTCAAACGAAGCTACATGATTCACGAAGATCACAGGTTTCTCGCTCTTAACTGAAAAGCATTAGATGATAGAGGAACTTTGGTTTGTATCAGTTTCAGAAGCAGAGTTGATCTAGATATGGTCTGTAAATGTAGGAAACACTGTTCTTTGTTCTGAGCACACTCACGTTTTCTGCTCTATTAGAGACTCTAGAAAGTAAGAGCTTGCTTCTTGCTCTAAAGCAGAGTGTGTTTCATGGATGAGAACTGTTCTGTGTGCTTCCTTCAGAAATGGAGTTAAATCCCAGGTTCTGTGTCTCCCTACAAGGAAGACTGCATTTCATGTAAACACAGTCACTTTTCAGTTCAAACGAAGCTACATGATTCACCAAGCTCACAAGTGTCTCGACCTTAAATGAAAAGCATTGGATTTTAGAGGACCTGTGGTTTGTATCAGTTTCAGAAGCAGAGTTGAACTAGCAATGGTCCTTATGTGTAGGAAACACTGTTCTTTTGTTCTGAGTTCACTCTCATTTCTTGCTGTATTAGGGAATCTAGAAAGCAAGAGCATGCTTCTTTCTCTAAAACAAAGTATGTTTCATGGAGGAGAACTGTGCTCTGTGTTTCCCTTCAGAAATAAGGTTAAATACCAGGCTCTGTGTCCTCCTACATGCAAGACTTCTCAGGTAAACTCAGTCCCTTTTCAGCTCAAACGAAGCTACATGATTCACGAAGCTCACACGTTTCTCGACCTTACCTGAAAAGCATTGGATTTTAGAGGACCTGTGGTTTGTATCAGTTTCAGAAGCAGAGTTGAACTAGCAATGGTCCTTATGTGTAGGAAACACTGTTCTTTTGTTCTGAGTTCACTCTCATTTCTTGCTGTATTAGGGAATCTAGAAAGCAAGAGCATGATTCTTGCTATAATTCAGAGTGTGTACTATGGATTAGAACTGTGTTGTGTGTTTCCCTTCACAAATGTAATTAAATCCCAGGTTCTGTGTCTTCCTACAAGGAGGACTGCGTTTCAGGTAAACACAGTCACTTTTCATCTCAAACGAAGCTACATAGTTCACGAAGCTCACACGTTATTCGCTCTTAATTGAAAAGCATTGAATTTTAGAGGACCTGTGGTTTGTATCAGTTTCAGAAGCCGAGTTGAACCAGATATGCTCCGTATGTGTAGGAAACACCGTTCTTTTGTTGTGAGCACACTCGTGTTTTCTGCTCTATTAGAGACTCTAGAAAGTAAGAGCGTGCTTCGTGCTCTAAAGCAGAGTGTGTTTCATGGATGAGAACTGTGCTTTGTGTTTCCTTCAGAAATGGAGTTAAATCCCAGGCTCTCTGTCTTCCTACAGGCAAGACTTCTTTTCAGGTAAACTCAGTCACTTTTCAGCTCAAACGAAGCTACATAGTTCACGAAGCCCAAACTTTTCTAGCTCTTAATTGAAAATCATTGGATGTTAAAGGACCTGTGTTTTGTATCAGTTTCAGATGCAGAGTTGAACTAGCAATGGTCTGTATGTGTAGGTAACACAGTTCTTTTGTTCTTTGCACACTCTCGTTTCCTGCTATATTAGAGACTCTAGAAAGTAAGAGCATGCTTCTTTCTCTAAAGCAGAGTGTGTTTCATGGAGGAGAACTGAGCTCTGTGTTTCCCTTCAGAATTGGAGGTAAATCTCAGGCTCTGTGTCTTCCTACATACAAGATTTAGTTTCAGGTAAACACAGGTACTTTTCAGCTCTAACAAAGCTACATCGTTCACACAGGTCACAAGTCTCTTGCTCTTAACTGAAAAGCATTGGTAGTTAGAGGAACTTGGGTTTGTATCAGTATAAGAGGCAGAGTGGAAGTAGAAATGGTCCGTATGTGTAGGAAACACAGTTCTTTTGTTCTGAGCACACAAACGTTTCCTGCTATATTAGAGACTCTAGAAAGTAAGAGCGTGCTTCCTGCTCTAAAACAGAGTGTTTTTCATGGAGGAGAACTGTGCTGTGTGTTTCCCTTAGGAAATGGAGTTAAATCCCAGGTTCTGTGTCTTCCTACAAGGAAGACTGCGTTTCAGGAAAACACAGTCTCTTTTCAGCTCAAACGAAGCTACATGATTCACGAAGCTCACACGTTCTTCCACCTTAACTGAAAAGCATTGGATTTTAGAGGACCTGTGGTTTGTATCAGTTTCAGAAGCAGAGTTGAACTACCAATGGTCCTTATGTGTAGGAAACACTGTTCTTTTGTTCTGAGTTCACTCTCATTTCTTGCTGTATTAGGGAATCTAGAAAGAAAGAGCATGATTCTTGCTCTAAATCAGAGTGTGTTCCACGTATTAGAACTGTGTTGTGTGTTTCCCTTCAGAAATGGAGTTCAATCCAAGGCTCTGGGCCTTCCTACAACCAAGACATCATTTCAGGTAAACGCAGTCACTTTTCAGATCAAACAAAGCTACATCGTGCACGAAGCTCACACGTTTCTTGCTCTTAACTGAAAAGCATTGGATGTTTGAGGACCTGTGGTTTGTATCAGTTTGAGAAGCAGAGTTGAACTAGATATGGTCCGTATGTTTAGGAAACTCTGTTCTTTTGTTCTGAGTTCACTCTCATTTCTTGCTGTATTAGGGAATCTAGAAAGCAAGAGCATGATTCTTGCTCTAATTCAGAGTGTGTTCTATGGATTAGAACTGTGTTGTGTGTTTCCCTTCACAAATGTAGTTAAATCCCAGGTTCTGTCTCTTCCTACAAGGAAGACATTTTTTCAGGTAAACTCAGTCACTTTTCAGCTCAAACGAAGCAACATCGTTCACGAAGCTCACACGTTTCTTGCTCTTAACTGAAAAGCATTGGATGTTTGAGGACCTGTGGTTTGTATCAGTTTGAGAAGCAGAGTTGAACTAGATATGGTCAGTATGTTTAGGAAACACTGTTCTTTTGTTCTGAGTTCACTCTCATTTCTTGCTGTATTAGGGAATCTAGAAAGCAAGAGCATGATTCTTGCTCTAATTCAGAGTGTGTTCTATGGATTAGAACTGTGTTGTGTGTTTCCCTTCACAAATGTAGTTAAATCCCAGGTTCTGTCTCTTCCTACAAGGAAGACATTTTTCAGGTAAACTCAGTCACTTTTCAGCTCAAACGAAGCTACATCGTTCACGAAGCTCACACGTTTCTCGCTCTTAACTGAAAAGAATTGGTATTTAGAGGACCTCGGGTTTGTATCAGTATCAGAAGCAGAGTTGAACTAGATATGGTCCGTATGTTTAGGAAACACTGTTCTTTTGTTCTGAGTTCACTCTCATTTCTTGCTGTATTAGGGAATCTAGAAAGCAAGAGCATGATTCTTGCTCTAATTCAGAGTGTGTTCTATGGATTAGAACTGTGTTGTGTGTTTCCCTTCACAAATGTAGTTAAATCCCAGGTTCTGTCTCTTCCTACAAGGAAGACTGCGTTTCAGGTAAACACAGTTACTTTTCAGCTCAAATGAAGCTACATGACTCACAAAACTCACACGTTTCTAGCTCTTAACTGAAAAGCATTAGATGATAGAGGAACTTTGGTTGTATCAGTTTCAGATGCAGTGTTGATATAGATATGGTCAGTAAATGTCTGAATCACTGTTTTTTTTGGGAGCACACACACGTTTCCTGCTCTATTAGAGACCCTAGAAAGTAAGAGCATGCTTCTTACTCTAAAGCAGAGTGTGCTTCATGGATGAGAACTGTGCTGTGTGTTTCCTTCAGAAATGGAGTTAAATCCCAGGCTCTGTGTCTTCCTACAGGCAAGACATCTTTTTAGGTAAAATCAGTCACTTTTCAGCTCAAACGAAGCTACATCGTTCTCGAATCTCAAACAATTCTCACTCTTAACTGAAAAGCATTGGATGACAGAGGACCTGTTGTTTGTATCAGTTTCAGAAGCAGAGTTGAACTAGCAATGGTCCTTATGTGTAGGAAACACTGTTCTTTTGTTCTGAGTTCACTCTCATTTCTTGCTGTATTAGGGAATCTAGAAAGAAAGAGCATGATTCTTGCTCTAAATCAGAGTGTGTTCCACGTATTAGAACTGTGTTGTGTGTTTCCCTTCAGAAATGGAGTTCAATCCAAGGCTCTGTGTCTTCCTACAACCAAGACATCATTTCAGGTAAACACAGTCACTTTTCAGATCAAACAAAGCTACATCGTGCACGAAGCTCACACGTTTCTTGTTCTTAACTGAAAAGCATCTGATGTTTGAGGACCTGTGGTTTGTATCAGTTTGAGAAGCAGTGTTGAACTAGATATGGTCCGTATGTTTAGGAAACTCTGTTCTTTTGTTCTGAATTCACTCTCATTTCTTGCTGTATTAGGGAATCTAGAAAGCAAGAGCATGATTCTTGCTCTAATTCAGAGTGTGTTCTATGGATTAGAACTGTGTTGTGTGTTTCCCTCACAAATGTAGTTAAATCCCAGGTTCTGTCTCTTCCTACAAGGAAGACTGCGTTTCATGTAAACACAGGTACTTTTCAGCTCAAATGAAGCTACATGACTCACAAAACTCACACGTTTCTAGCTCTTAACTGAAAAGCATTAGATGATAGAGGAACTTTGGTTGTATCAGTTTCAGAAGCAGTGTTGATATAGATATGGTCAGTAAATGTCTGAATCACTGCTCTTTTTTGTGAGCACACACACGTTTCCTGCTCTATTAGAGACCCTAGAAAGTAAGAGCATGCTTCTTACTCTAAAGCAGAGTGTGCTTCATGGATGAGAACTGTGCTGTGTGTTTCCTTCAGAAATGGAGTTAAATCCCAGGCTCTGTGTCCTCCTACAGGCAAGACATCTTTTTAGGTAAAATCAGTTACTTTTCAGCTCAAACGAAGCTACATCATTCTCGAATCTCAAACATTTCTCACTCTTAACTGAAAAGCATTGTATGACAGAGGACCTTGGGTTTGTATCAGATTCAGAAGCAGAGTGGAACTTGCAATGGTCCGTATATGCATCAAACACCGTTCTTTTGTTCAGAGCACACTCACGTTTCCTGCTATATTAGAGACTCTAGAAAGTAAGAGCATGCTTCTTGCTGTAAAGCAGAGTGTGCTTCATCGATGAGAACCGAGCTCTTTGTTTCCCTTCAGAAATGGAGATAAATCCGAGGCTCTGTGTCTTTCTACATGCAAGACTTCTTTTCAGGTAAACTCAGTCACTTTTAAGCTCTAACGAAGCTACAGCTTTCACGAAGCTCAAACGTTTCTCGCTCTTAACTGAATAGCATTGGATGTTACGGGACGTGTGGTTTGTATCTTTTTCAGATGCAGAGTTGAACTATCAATGGTCCGTATGTGTAGGAAACACCGTTATTTGGTTCTAAGCACACTCGCTTTTTCTGCTCTATTAGAGACTCTAGAAAGTAAGAGCGTGCTTCGTGCTCTAAAGTAGAGTGTGTTCCATGGATTAGAACTGTGCTGTGTGTTTCCCTTCAGAAATGGAGTTAAACGCAAGGCTCTGTGTCTTCCTACAACCAAGACATCGTTTAAGGTAAACACAGTCACTTTTCAGCTCAAACAACGCTACATCGTTCACGAAGGTCACACGTTTCTCGCTCTTAACTGAAAAGCATTGGTAGTTAGAGGCCCTCTGGTTGTATCAGTATAAGAGGCAGAGTGGAACTAGAAATGGTCCGTATGTGTAGGAAACACAGTTCTTTTGTTCTGAGCACACAAACGTTTCCTGCTATATTAGAGACTCTAGAAAGTAAGAGCGTGCTTCCTGCTCTAAAGCAGAGTGTTTTTCATGGAGGAGAACTGTGCTGTGTGTTTCCCTTAGGAAATGGAGTTAAATCCCAGGTTCTGTGTCTTCCTACAAGGAAGACTGCGTTTCAGGAAAACACAGTCTCTTTTCAGCTCAAACGAAGCTACATGATTCACGAAGCTCACACGTTTCTCCACCTTAACTGAAAAGCATTGGATTTTAGAGGACCTGTGGTTTGTATCAGTTTCAGAAGCAGAGTTGAACTACCAATGGTCCTTATGTGTAGGAAACACTGTTCTTTTGTTCTGAGTTAATTCTCATTTCTTGCTGTATTAGGGAATCTAGAAAGAAAGAGCATGATTCTTGCTCTAAATCAGAGTGTGTTCCACGTATTAGAACTGTGTTGTGTGTTTCCCTTGAGAAATGGAGTTCAATCCAAGGCTCTGTGTCTTCCTACAACCAAGACATCCTTTCAGGTAAACACAGTCACTTTTCAGATCAAACAAAGCTACATCGTGCACGAAGCTCACACGTTTCTTGCTCTTAACTGAAAAGCATCTGATGTTTGAGGACCTGTGGTTTGTATCAGTTTGAGAAGCAGAGTTGAACTAGATATGGTCCGTATGTTTAGGAAACTCTGTTCTTTTGTTCTGAATTCACTCTCAATTCTTGCTGTATTAGGGAATCTAGAAAGCAAGAGCATGATTCTTGCTCTAATTCAGAGTGTGTTCTATGGATTAGAACTGTGTTGTGTGTTTCCCTCACAAATGTAGTTAAATCCCAGGTTCTGTCTCTTCCTACAAGGAAGACTGCGTTTCATGTAAACACAGGTACTTTTCAGCTCAAATGAAGCTACATGACTCACAAAACTCACACGTTTCTAGCTCTTAACTGAAAAGCATTAGATGATAGAGGAACTTTGGTTGTATCAGTTTCAGAAGCAGTGTTGATATAAATATGGTCAGTAAATGTCTGAATCACTGCTCTTTTTTGTGAGCACACACATGTTTCCTGCTCTATTAGAGACCCTAGAAAGTAAGAGCATGCTTCTTACTCTAAAGCAGAGTGTGCTTCATGGATGAGAACTGTGCTGTGTGTTTCCTTCAGAAATGGAGTTAAATCCCAGGCTCTGTGTCCTCCTACAGGCAAGACATCTTTTTAGGTAAAATCAGTTACTTTTCAGCTCAAACAAAGCTACATCATTCTCGAATCTCAAACATTTCTCACTCTTAACTGAAAAGCATTGCATGACAGAGGACCTTTGGTTTGTATCAGATTCAGAAGCAGAGTGGAACTTGCAATGGTCCGTATGTGCATCAAACACCGTTCTTTTGTTCAGAGCACACTCACGTTTCCTGCTATATTAGAGACTCTAGAAAGTAAGAGCGTGCTTCTTGCTGTAAAGCAGAGTGTGCTTCATCGATGAGAACCGAGCTCTTTGTTTCCCTTCAGAAATGGAGATAAATCCGAGGCTCTGTGTCTTTCTACATGCAAGCCTTCTTTTCAGGTAAACTCAGTCACTTTTAAGCTCTAACGAAGCTACAGCTTTCACGAAGCTCAAACGTTTCTCGCTCTTAACTGAATAGCATTGGATGTTACGGGACGTGTGGTTTGTATCTTTTTCAGATGCAGAGTTGAACTAGCAATTGTCCGTATGTGTAGGAAACACCGTTCTTTGTTCGGAGCACACTCACGTTTCCTGCTCTATTAGAGACTCCAGAAAGTAAGAGCGTGCTTCTTTCTCTAAAGCAAAGTGTGTTTCATGGAGGAGAACTGTGCTGTGTGTTTCCCTTCAGAAATGAGCTTAAATACCAGGCTCTGTGTCCTCCTACATGCAAGATTTCTTTTCAGGTAACCTCAGTCACTTTTCAGCTCAAAGAAATCTACATCGTTCACGAAGCTCACACCTTTCTCGCTCTTAACTGAAAAGCGTTGGATGTTAGGGGACCTGTGGTTTGTATCAGTATCAGATGCAGAGTTGAACTATCAATGGTCCGTATGTGTAGGAAACACCGTTATTTGGTTCTAAGCACACTCGCTTTTTCTGCTCTATTAGAGACTCTAGAAAGTAAGAGCGTGCTTCGTGCTCTAAAGTAGAGTGTGTTCCATGGATTAGAACTGTGCTGTGTGTTTCCCTTCAGAAATGGAGTTAAACGCAAGGCTCTGTGTCTTCCGACAACCAAGACATCGTTTAAGGTAAACGCAGTCACTTTTCAGCTCAAACAACGCTACATCGTTCACGAAGGTCACACGTTTCTCGCTCTTAACTGAAAAGCATTGGTAGTTAGAGGCCCTCGGGGTTGTATCAGTATAAGAGGCAGAGTGGAACTAGAAATGGTCCGTATGTGTAGGAAACACAGTTCTTTTGTTCTGAGCACACAAACGTTTCCTGCTATATTAGAGACTCTAGAAAGTAAGAGCGTGCTTCCTGCTCTAAAGCAGAGTGTTTTTCATGGAGGAGAACTGTGCTGTGTGTTTCCCTTAGGAAATGGAGTTAAATCCCAGGTTCTGTGTCTTCCTACAAGGAAGACTGCGTTTCAGGAAAACACAGTCTCTTTTCAGCTCAAACGAAGCTACATGATTCACGAAGCTCACACGTTTCTCCACCTTAACTGAAAAGCATTGGATTTTAGAGGACCTGTGGTTTGTATCAGTTTCAGAAGCAGAGTTGAACTACCAATGGTCCTTATGTGTAGGAAACACTGTTCTTTTGTTCTGAGTTAATTCTCATTTCTTGCTGTATTAGGGAATCTAGAAAGAAAGAGCATGATTCTTGCTCTAAATCAGAGTGTGTTCCACGTATTAGAACTGTGTTGTGTGTTTCCCTTCAGAAATGGAGTTCAATCCAAGGCTCTGTGTCTTCCTACAACCAAGACATCGTTTCAGGTAAACACAGTCACTTTTCAGATCAAACAAAGCTACATCGTGCACGAAGCTCACACGTTTCTTGCTCTTAACTGAAAAGCATCTGATGTTTGAGGACCTGTGGTTTGTATCAGTTTGAGAAGCAGAGTTGAACTAGATATGGTCCGTATGTTTAGGAAACACTGTTCTTTTGTTCTGAGTTCACTCTCATTTCTTGCTGTATTAGGGAATCTAGAAAGCAAGAGCATGATTCTTGCTCTAATTCAGAGTGTGTTCTATGGATTAGAACTGTGTTGTGTGTTTCCCTCACAAATGTAGTTAAATCCCAGGTTCTGTCTCTTCCTACAAGGAAGACTGCGTTTCATGTAAACACAGGTACTTTTCAGCTCAAATGAAGCTACATGACTCACAAAACTCACACGTTTCTAGCTCTTAACTGAAAAGCATTAGATGATAGAGGAACTTTGGTTGTATCAGTTTCAGAAGCAGTGTTGATATAGATATGGTCAGTAAATGTCTGAATCACTGCTCTTTTTTGTGAGCACACACACGTTTCCTGCTCTATTAGAGACCCTAGAAAGTAAGAGCATGCTTCTTACTCTAAAGCAGAGTGTGCTTCATGGATGAGAACTGTGCTGTGTGTTTCCTTCAGAAATGGAGTTAAATCCCAGGCTCTGTGTCCTCCTACAGGCAAGACATCTTTTTAGGTAAAATCAGTTACTTTTCAGCTCAAACGAAGCTACATCGTTCTCGAATCTCAAACAATTCTCACTCTTAACTGAAAAGCATTGTATGACAGAGGACCTTGGGTTTGTATCAGATTCAGAAGCAGAGTGGAACTTGCAATGGTCCGTATGTGCATCAAACACCGTTCTTTTGTTCAGAGCACACTCACGTTTCCTGCTGTATTAGAGAATCTAGAAAGAAAGAGCGTGCTTCTTGCTCTAAAGCAGAGTGTGTTTCATAGAGGAGAACTGTGCTGTGTGTTTCCCTTCTTAAATGGAGTTAAATCCCAGCTTCTGTGTCTTCCTACAAGGAAGACTGCGTTTCGGGTAAACACAGTCACTTTTCATCTCAAACGAAGCTACATAGTTCACAAAGCTCACACGTTATTCGCTCTTAATTGAAAAGCATTGGATGTTAGAGGACCTGTGGTTTGTATCAGTTTCAGAAGCAGAGTAGAACTCTATATGGTCCATATGTGTAGGAAACACCGTTCTTTTGTTGTGAGCACACTCATGTTTTCTGCTCTATTAGAGACTCTAAAAAGCAAGAGCGTGCTTCTTGCTCTAAAGCAGAGTGTGTTTCATGGATTAGAACTGTGTTGTGTTTTCCCCTTCACAAATGTAGTTAAATCCCAGGTTCTGTCTCTTCCTACAAGGAAGACTGCGTTTCAGGTAAACACAGTCACTTTTCAGCTCAAATGAAGCTACATGATTCACGAAGATCACAGGTTTCTCGCTCTTAACTGAAAAGCATTACATGATAGAGGAACTTTGGTTTGTATCAGTGTCAGAAGTAGAGTTGATCTAGATATGGTCTGTAAATGTAGGAAACACTGTTCTTTGTTCTGAGCACACTAACGTTTTATGCCATATTAGAGACTCTAGAAAGTAAGAGCTTGCTTCTTGCTCTAAAGCAGAGTGTGTTTATGGATGAGAACTGTTCTGTGTGCTTCCTTCACAAATGGAGTTAAATCCCAGGTTCTGTGTCTTCCTACAAGGAAGACTGCGTTTCAGGTAAACACAGTCACTTTTCATCTCAAAGGAAACTACATAGTTCACGAAGCTCACACGTTATTCGCTCTTAATTGAAAAGCATTTGATGTTAGAGGACCTGTGGTTTGTATCAGTTTCAGAAGCAGAGTGGAACTAGCAATGGTCCGTATATGTAGCAAACACCGTTCTTTTGTGATGAGCACACTCATGTTTCCTACTCTATTAGAGACCCTAGAAAGCAAGAGTGTCCCTCTTGCTCTAAAGCAGAGTGTGTTTCATGAAGGAGAACTGTGCTGGGTGTTTACCATCAGAAATAGAGTTAAATCCCAAGCTCTGTGTCTTCCTAAAAGCAAGACATCTTTTCAGGTAAACTCAGTCACTTTTCAGTTCAAACGAAGCTACATCGTTCACGAAGCTCACACGTTTCTCGCTCTTAACTGAAAAGAATTGGTAGTTAGAGTTCCTCGGGTTTGTATCAGTATCAGAAGCAGAGTGGAACTAGCAATGATCCGAATTTGTAGGAAACACCGTTCCTTTGTTTCGAGCACACTCACGTTTTCTGCTCTATTAGAGACTCTTGAAAGAAAGAGCGTACTTCTTGCTCTAAAGCAGAGTGTGTTAGATGGATTAGAACTGTGCTGTGTGTTTCCCTTCAGAAATAGAGTTCAATCCAACGCTCTGTGTCTTCCTATAACCAAGACTTCGTTTCAGGTAAACACAGTCACTTTTCATCTTAAACAAAGCTACATCATTCACGAAGCTCACACATTTCTGGCTCTTAACTGAAAAGCATTGGATTTAGAGGACCTTGGTTTGTATCAGTTTCAGAAGCAGAGTAGATCTAGATATGGTCCGTATGTGTAGGAAACACAGTTCTTTTGTTCTGAGCACACTCACGTTTTCTGCTCTATTAGAGACTATAGAAAGCAAGAGCATGCTTCGTGCTCTAAAGCAGAGTGTGTTCCATGGATTAGAACTGTGCTGTGTTTCCCTTCAGAAATGGAGTTAAATCCCAGGTTCTGTGTCTTCCTACAAAGAAGACTGCGTTTCAGGAAAACACAGTCTCTTTTCAGCTTTCGACCTTAACTGAAAAGCATTGGATTTTAGAGGACCTGTGGTTTGTATCAGTTTCAGAAGCAGAGTTGAACTAGCAATGGTCCTTATGTGTAGGATTCTTGCTCTAAATCAGAGTGTGTTCCACATATTAGAACTGTGTTGTGTGTTTCCCTTCACAAATGTAGTTAAATACCAGGTTCTGTTTCTTCCTACAAGGAAGACATCTTTTCAGGTAAACTAAGTCACTTTTCAGCTCAAACGAGCTATATCGTTCACGAAGCTCACACGTTTCTCTTTTCAGCTCAAATGAAGCTACATGATTCACGAAGATCACAGGTTTCTCGCTCTTAACTGAAAAGCATTAGATGATAGAGGAACTTTGGTTTGTATCAGTTTCAGAAGCAGAGTTGATCTAGATATGGTCTGTAAATGTAGGAAACACTGTTCTTTGTTCTGAGCACACTCACGTTTTCTGTTCTATTAGAGACTCTAGAAAGTAAGAGCTTGCTTCTTGCTCTAAAGCAGAGAGTGTTTCATGGATGAGAACTGTTCTGTGTGCTTCCTACAGAAATGGAGTTAAATCCCAGGTTCTGTGTCTCCCTACAAGGAAGACTGCATTTCAGGTAAACACAGTCACTTTTCAGTTCAAACGAAGCTACATGATTCACCAAGCTCACAAGTTTCTCGACCTTAAATGAAAAGCATTGGATTTTAGAGGACCTGTGGTTTGTATCAGTTTCAGAAGCAGAGTTGAACTAGCAATGGTCCTTATGTGTAGGAAACACTGTTCTTTTGTTCTGAGTTCACTCTCATTTCTTGCTGTATTAGGGAATCTAGAAAGCAAGAGCGTGCTTCTTTCTCTAAAGCAAAGTATTTTTCATGGAGGAGAACTGTGCTCTGTGTTTCCCTTCAGAAATGAGGTTAAATACCAGGCTCTGTGTCCTCCTATATGCAAGACTTCTCAGGTAAACTCAGTCTCTTTTCAGCTCAAACGAAGCTACATGATTCACGAAGCTCACACGTTTCTCGACCTTACCTGAAAAGCATTGGATTTTAGAGGACCTGTGGTTTGTATCAGTTTCAGAAGCAGACTTGAACTAGCAATGGTCCTTATGTGTAGGAAACACTGTTCTTTTGTTCTGAGTTCACTCTCATTTCTTGCTGTATTAGGGAATCTAGAAAGCAAGAGCATGATTCTTGCTCTAAATCAGTGTGTGTTCCACGGCTTAGAACTGTGTTGTGTGTTTCCCTTCAAAAATGGAATTCAATCCAAGGCTCGGTGTCTTCCTACAACCAAGACATCGTTTCAGGTAAACACAGTCTCTTTTCAGATCAAACAAAGCTACATCGTGCACGAAGCTCACACGTTTCTTGCTCTTAACTGAAAAGCATTGGATGTTTGAGTACCTATGGTTTGTATCAGTTTGAGAAGCAGAGTTGAACTAGATATGGTCTGTATGTTTAGGAAACACTGTTCTTTTGTTCTGTTTTCACTCTCATTTCTTGCTGTATTAGGGAATCCAGAAAGCAAGAGCACGATTCTTGCTCTAATTCAGAGTGTGTTCTATGGATTAGAACTGTGTTGTGTGTTTCCCTCACAAATGTAGTTAAATCCCAGGTTCTGTGTCTTCCTACAAGGAAGACTGCGTTTCAGGTAAACACAGTCACTTTTCATCTCAAACGAAGCTACATAGCTCACGAAGCTCACACGTTATTTGCTCTTAATTGAAAAGCATTGCATTTTAGAGGAACTGTGGTTTGTATCAGTTTCAGAAGCAGAGTTGAACTAGATATGCTCCGTATGTGTAGGAAACACCGTTCTTTTGTTGTGAGCACACTCGCGTTTTCTGCTCTATTAGAGACTCTAGAAAGTAAGAGCGTGCTTCGTGCTCTAAAGCAAAGTGTGTTTCATGGATGAGAACTGTGCTTTGTGTTTCCTTCAGAAATGGAGTTAAATCCCAGGCTCTGTGTCTTCCTACAGGCAAGACGTCTTTTCAGGTAAACTCAGTCACTTTTCAGCTCAAACGAAGCTACATCGTTCACGAAGCCCAAACTTTTCTTGCTCTTAATTGAAAAGCATTGGATGTTAAGGGACCTGTGTTTTGTATCAGTTTCAGATGCAGAGTTGAACTAGCAATGGTCCGTAGGTGTAGGTAACACAGTTCTTTTGTTCTGAGCACACTCACGTTTCCTGCTATATTAGAGACTCTAGAAAGTAAGAGCGTGCTTCTTGCTATAAAGCAGAGTGTGTTTCATGGAGGAGAACTGTGCTCTGTGTTTCCCTTCAGAAATGGAGGTAAATCCAAGTCTCTGTGTCTTACTACAACCAAGACTTCATTTTAGAGAACGCAGTCACTTTTCAGCTCAAACAAAGCTACATCGTTCACAAAGATAACATATGGATTAGAACTGTGCTGTGTGTTTCCCTTCAGAAATGGAGTTAAATCCCAGGGACTGTGTCTTCCTACAAAGAAGACTGCGTTTCAGGAAAACACAGTCTCTTTTCAGCTTTCGACCTTAACTGAAAAGCATTGGATTTTAGAGGACCTGTGGTTTGTATCAGTTTCAGAAGCAGAGTTGAACTAGCAATGGTCCTTATGTGTAGGATTCTTGCTCTAAATCAGAGTGTGTTCCACATATTAGAACTGTGTTGTGTGTTTCCCTTCACAAATGTAGTCAAATCCCAGGTTCTGTCTCTTCCTACAAGGAAGACATCTTTTCAGGTAAACTAAGTCACTTTTCAGCTCAAACGAAGCTACATGATTCACGAAGATCACAGGTTTCTCGCTCTTAACTGAAAAGCATTAGATGATAGAGGAACTTTGGTTTGTATCAGTTTCAGAAGCAGAGTAGATCTAGATATGGTCTGTAAATGTAGGAAACACTGTTCTTTGTTCTGAGCACACTCACGTTTTCTGCTCTATTAGAGACTCTAGAAAGTAAGAGCTTGCTTCTTGCTCTAAAGCAGAGTGTGTTTCATGGATGAGAACTGTTCTGTGTGCTTCCTTCAGAAATGGAGTTAAATCCCAGGTTCTGTGTCTCCCTACAAGGAAGACTGCATTTCATGTAAACACAGTCACTTTTCAGTTCAAACGAAGCTACATGATTCACCAAGCTCACAAGTGTCTCGACCTTAAATGAAAAGCATTGGATTTTAGAGGACCTGTGGTTTGTATCAGTTTCAGAAGCAGAGTTGAACTAGCAATGGTCCTTATGTGTAGGAAACACTGTTCTTTTGTTCTGAGTTCACTCTCATTTCTTGCTGTATTAGGGAATCTAGAAAGCAAGAGCATGCTTCTTTCTCTAAAACAAAGTATGTTTCATGGAGGAGAACTGTGCTCTGTGTTTCCCTTCAGAAATGGAGGTAAATCCAAGTCTCTGTGTCTTACTACAACCAAGACTTCATTTTAGAGAACGCAGTCACTTTTCAGCTCAAACAAAGCTACATCGTTCACAAAGATAACATATGGATTAGAACTGTGCTGTGTGTTTCCCTTCAGAAATGGAGTTAAATCCCAGGGACTGTGTCTTCCTACAAAGAAGACTGCGTTTCAGGAAAACACAGTCTCTTTTCAGCTTTCGACCTTAACTGAAAAGCATTGGATTTTAGAGGACCTGTGGTTTGTATCAGTTTCAGAAGCAGAGTTGAACTAGCAATGGTCCTTATGTGTAGGATTCTTGCTCTAAATCAGAGTGTGTTCCACATATTAGAACTGTGTTGTGTGTTTCCCTTCACAAATGTAGTCAAATCCCAGGTTCTGTCTCTTCCTACAAGGAAGACATCTTTTCAGGTAAACTAAGTCACTTTTCAGCTCAAACGAAGCTACATGATTCACGAAGATCACAGGTTTCTCGCTCTTAACTGAAAAGCATTAGATGATAGAGGAACTTTGGTTTGTATCAGTTTCAGAAGCAGAGTAGATCTAGATATGGTCTGTAAATGTAGGAAACACTGTTCTTTGTTCTGAGCACACTCACGTTTTCTGCTCTATTAGAGACTCTAGAAAGTAAGAGCTTGCTTCTTGCTCTAAAGCAGAGTGTGTTTCATGGATGAGAACTGTTCTGTGTGCTTCCTTCAGAAATGGAGTTAAATCCCAGGTTCTGTGTCTCCCTACAAGGAAGACTGCATTTCATGTAAACACAGTCACTTTTCAGTTCAAACGAAGCTACATGATTCACCAAGCTCACAAGTGTCTCGACCTTAAATGAAAAGCATTGGATTTTAGAGGACCTGTGGTTTGTATCAGTTTCAGAAGCAGAGTTGAACTAGCAATGGTCCTTATGTGTAGGAAACACTGTTCTTTTGTTCTGAGTTCACTCTCATTTCTTGCTGTATTAGGGAATCTAGAAAGCAAGAGCATGCTTCTTTCTCTAAAACAAAGTATGTTTCATGGAGGAGAACTGTGCTCTGTGTTTCCCTTCAGAAATGAGGTTAAATACCAGGCTCTGTGTCCTCCTACATGCAAGACTTCTCAGGTAAACTCAGTCTCTTTTCAGCTCAAACGAAGCTACATGATTCACGAAGCTCACACGTTTCTCGACCTTACCTGAAAAGCATTGGATTTTAGAGGACCTGTGGTTTGTATCAGTTTCAGAAGCAGAGTTGAACTAGCAATGGTCCTTATGTGTAGGAAACACTGTTCTTTTGTTCTGAGTTCACTCTCATTTCTTGCTGTATTAGGGAATCTAGAAAGCAAGAGCATGATTCTTGCTCTAATTCAGAGTGTGTTCTATGGATTAGAACTGTGTTGTGTGTTTCCCTTCACAAATGTAATTAAATCCCAGGTTCTGTGTCTTCCTACAAGGAGGACTGCGTTTCAGGTAAACACAGTCACTTTTCATCTCAAACGAAGCTACCTAGTTCACGAAGCTCACACGTTATTCGCTCTTAATTGAAAAGCATTGAATTTTAGAGGACCTGTGGTTTGTATCAGTTTCAGAAGCCGAGTTGAACCAGATATGCTCCGTATGTGTAGGAAACACCGTTCTTTTGTTGTGAGCACACTCGTGTTTTCTGCTCTATTAGAGACTCTAGAAAGTAAGAGCGTGCTTCGTGCTCTAAAGCAGAGTGTGTTTCATGGATGAGAACTGTGCTTTGTGTTTCCTTCAGAAATGGAGTTAAATCCCAGGCTCTGTGTCTTCCTACAGGCAAGACGTCTTTTCAGGTAAACTCAGTCACTTTTCAGCTCAAACGAAGCTACATAGTTCACGAAGCCCAAACTTTTCTAGCTCTTAATTGAAAATCATTGGATGTTAAAGGACCTGTGTTTTGTATCAGTTTCAGATGCAGAGTTGAACCAGCAATGGTCTGTATGTGTAGGTAACACAGTTCTTTTGTTCTTTGCACACTCTCGTTTCCTGCTATATTAGAGACTCTAGAAAGTAAGAGCATGCTTCTTTCTCTAAAGCAGAGTGTGTTTCATGGAGGAGAACTGAGCTCTGTGTTTCCCTTCAGAATTGGAGGTAAATCTCAGGCTCTGTGTCTTCCTACATACAAGATTTAGTTTCAGGTAAACACAGTTACTTTTCAGCTCTAACAAAGCTACATCGTTCACACAGGTCACAAGTCTCTTGCTCTTAACTGAAAAGCATTGGTAGTTAGAGGAACTTGGGTTTGTATCTGTATAAGAGGCAGAGTGGAACTAGCAATGGTCCATATGTGTAGGAAACACCATTCTTTTGTTCTGAGCACACAAACGTTTCCTGCTATATTAGAGACTCTAGAAAGTAAGAGCGTGCTTCCTGCTCTAAATCAGAGTGTTTTTCATGGAGGAGAACTGTGCTGTGTGTTTCCCTTAGGAAATGGAGTTAAATCCCAGGTTCTGTGTCTTCCTACAAGGAAGACTGCGTTTCAGGAAAACACAGTCTCTTTTCAGCTCAAACGAAGCTACATGATTCACGAAGCTCACACGTTCTTCCACCTTAACTGAAAAGCATTGGATTTTAGAGGACCTGTGGTTTGTATCAGTTTCAGAAGCAGAGTTGAACTACCAATGGTCCTTATGTGTAGGAAACACTGTTCTTTTGTTCTGAGTTCACTCTCATTTCTTGCTGTATTAGGGAATCTAGAAAGAAAGAGCATGATTCTTGCTCTAAATCAGAGTGTGTTCCACGTATTAGAACTGTGTTGTGTGTTTCCCTTCAGAAATGGAGTTCAATCCAAGGCTCTGGGTCTTCCTACAACCAAGACATCGTTTCAGGTAAACGCAGTCACTTTTCAGATCAAACAAAGCTACATCGTGCACGAAGCTCACACGTTTCTTGCTCTTAACTGAAAAGCATTGGATGTTTGAGGACCTGTGGTTTGTATCAGTTTGAGAAGCAGAGTTGAACTAGATATGGTCCGTATGTTTAGGAAACTCTGTTCTTTTGTTCTGAGTTCACTCTCATTTCTTGCTGTATTAGGGAATCTAGAAAGCAAGAGCATGATTCTTGCTCTAATTCAGAGTGTGTTCTATGGATTAGAACTGTGTTGTGTGTTTCCCTTCACAAATGTAGTTAAATCCCAGGTTCTGTCTCTTCCTACAAGCAAGACATTTTTTCAGGTAAACTCAGTCACTTTTCAGCTCAAACGAAGCAACATTGTTCACGAAGCTCACACGTTTCTCGCTCTTAACTGAAAAGCATTGGATGTTTGAGGACCTGTGGTTTGTATCAGTTTGAGAAGCAGAGTTGAACTAGATATGGTCAGTATGTTTAGGAAACACTGTTCTTTTGTTCTGAGTTCACTCTCATTTCTTGCTGTATTAGGGAATCTAGAAAGCAAGAGCATGATTCTTGCTCTAATTCAGAGTGTGTTCTATGGATTAGAACTGTGTTGTGTGTTTCCCTTCACAAATGTAGTTAAATCCCAGGTTCTGTCTCTTCCTACAAGGAAGACATTTTTCAGGTAAACTCAGTCACTTTTCAGCTCAAACGAAGCTACATCGTTCACGAAGCTCACACGTTTCTCGCTCTTAACTGAAAAGAATTGGTATTTAGAGGACCTCGGGTTTGTATCAGTATCAGAAGCAGAGTTGAACTAGATATGGTCCGTATGTTTAGGAAACACTGTTCTTTTGTTCTGAGTTCACTCTCATTTCTTGCTGTATTAGGGAATCTAGAAAGCAAGAGCATGATTCTTGCTCTAATTCAGAGTGTGTTCTATGGATTAGAACTGTGCTGTGTGTTTCCCTTCACAAATGTAGTTAAATCCCAGGTTCTGTCTCTTCCTACAAGGAAGACATTTTTTCAGGTAAACACAGTTACTTTTCAGCTCAAATGAAGCTACATGACTCACAAAACTCACACGTTTCTAGCTCTTAACTGAAAAGCATTAGATGATAGAGGAACTTTGGTTGTATCAGTTTCAGATGCAGTGTTGATATAGATATGGTCAGTAAATGTCTGAATCACTGTTCTTTTTTGTGAGCACACACACGTTTCCTGCTCTATTAGAGACCCTAGAAAGTAAGAGCATGCTTCTTACTCTAAAGCAGAGTGTGCTTCATGGATGAGAACTGTGCTGTGTGTTTCCTTCAGAAATGGAGTTAAATCCCAGGCTCTGTGTCTTCCTACAGGCAAGACATCTTTTTAGGTAAAATCAGTCACTTTTCAGCTCAAACGAAGCTACATCGTTCTCGAATCTCAAACAATTCTCACTCTTAACTGAAAAGCATTGGATGACAGAGGACCTGTTGTTTGTATCAGTTTCAGAAGCAGAGTTGAACTAGTAATGGTCCTTATGTGTAGGAAACACTGTTCTTTTGTTCTGAGTTCACTCTCATTTCTTGCTGTATTAGGGAATCTAGAAAGAAAGAGCATGATTCTTGCTCTAAATCAGAGTGTGTTCCACGTATTAGAACTGTGTTGTGTGTTTCCCTTAAGAAATGGAGTTCAATCCAAGGCTCTGTGTCTTCCTACAACCAAGACATCATTTCAGGTAAACACAGTCACTTTTCAGATCAAACAAAGCTACATCGTGCACGAAGCTCACACGTTTCTTGTTCTTAACTGAAAAG
Source organism: Onychomys leucogaster (assembly GCA_949786385.1). Taxonomy (NCBI): domain Eukaryota; kingdom Metazoa; phylum Chordata; class Mammalia; order Rodentia; family Cricetidae; genus Onychomys; species Onychomys leucogaster. The sequence goes on from CATKUP010000044.1 coordinate 3,275,523, forward strand.
CATCTGATGTTTGAGGACCTGTGGTTTGTATCAGTTTGAGAAGCAGTGTTGAACTAGATATGGTCCGTATGTTTAGGAAACTCTGTTCTTTTGTTCTGAATTCACTCTCATTTCTTGCTGTATTAGGGAATCTAGAAAGCAAGAGCATGATTCTTGCTCTAATTCAGAGTGTGTTCTATGGATTAGAACTGTGTTGTGTGTTTCCCTCACAAATGTAGTTAAATCCCAGGTTCTGTCTCTTCCTACAAGGAAGACTGCGTTTCATGTAAACACAGGTACTTTTCAGCTCAAATGAAGCTACATGACTCACAAAACTCACACGTTTCTAGCTCTTAACTGAAAAGCATTAGATGATAGAGGAACTTTGGTTGTATCAGTTTCAGAAGCAGTGTTGATATAAATATGGTCAGTAAATGTCTGAATCACTGCTCTTTTTTGTGAGCACACACACGTTTCCTGCTCTATTAGAGACCCTAGAAAGTAAGAGCATGCTTCTTACTCTAAAGCAGAGTGTGCTTCATGGATGAGAACTGTGCTGTGTGTTTCCATCAGAAATGGAGTTAAATCCCAGGCTCTGTGTCCTCCTACAGGCAAGACATCTTTTTAGGTAAAATCAGTTACTTTTCAGCTCAAACGAAGCTACATCGTTCTCGAATCTCAAACAATTCTCACTCTTAACTGAAAAGCATTGTATGACAGAGGACCTTGGGTTTGTATCAGATTCAGAAGCAGAGTGGAACTTGCAATGGTCCGTATGTGCATCAAACACCGTTCTTTTGTTCAGAGCACACTCACGTTTCCTGCTATATTAGAGACTCTAGAAAGTAAGAGCGTGCTTCTTGCTGTAAAGCAGAGTGTGCTTCATCGATGAGCACCGAGCTCTTTGTTTCCCTTCAGAAATGGAGATAAATCCGAGGCTCTGTGTCTTTCTACATGCAAGACTTCTTTTCAGGTAAACTCAGTCACTTTTAAGCTCTAACGAAGCTACAGCTTTCACGAAACTCAAACGTTTCTCGCTCTTAACTGAATAGCATTGGATGTTAGGGGACGTGTGGTTTGTATCTTTTTCAGATGCAGAGTTGAACTAGCAATTGTCCGTATGTGTAGGAAACACCGTTCTTTTGTTCTGAGCACACTCACGTTTCCTGCTCTATTAGAGACTCCAGAAAGTAAGAGCGTGCTTCTTTCTCTAAAGCAAAGTGTGTTTCATGGAGGAGAACTGTGCTGTGTGTTTCCCTTCAGAAATGAGCTTAAATACCAGGCTCTGTGTCCTCCTACATGCAAGATTTCTTTTCAGGTAACCTCAGTCACTTTTCAGCTCAAAGAAATCTACATCGTTCACGAAGCTCACACCTTTCTCGCTCTTAACTGAAAAGCGTTGGATGTTAGGGGACCTGTGGTTTGTATCAGTATCAGATGCAGAGTTGAACTATCAATGGTCCGTATGTGTAGGAAACACCGTTATTTGGTTCTAAGCACACTCGCTTTTTCTGCTCTATTAGAGACTCTAGAAAGTAAGAGCGTGCTTCGTGCTCTAAAGTAGAGTGTGTTCCATGGATTAGAACTGTGCTGTGTGTTTCCCTTCAGAAATGGAGTTAAACGCAAGGCTCTGTGTCTTCCTACAACCAAGACATCGTTTAAGGTAAACGCAGTCACTTTTCAGCTCAAACAACGCTACATTGTTCACGAAGGTCACACGTTTCTCGCTCTTAACTGAAAAGCATTGGTAGTTAGAGGCCCTCGGGGTTGTATCAGTATAAGAGGCAGAGTGGAACTAGCAATGGTCCGTATGTGTAGGAAACACAGTTCTTTTGTTCTGAGCACACAAACGTTTCCTGCTATATTAGAGACTCTAGAAAGTAAGAGCGTGCTTCCTGCTCTAAAGCAGAGTGTTTTTCATGGAGGAGAACTGTGCTGTGTGTTTCCCTTAGGAAATGGAGTTAAATCCCAGGTTCTGTGTCTTCCTACAAGGAAGACTACGTTTCAGGAAAACACAGTCTCTTTTCAGCTCAAACGAAGCTACATGATTCACGAAGCTCACACGTTTCTCCACCTTAACTGAAAAGCATTGGATTTTAGAGGACCTGTGGTTTGTCTCAGTTTCAGAAGCAGAGTTGAACTACCAATGGTCCTTATGTGTAGGAAACACTGTTCTTTTGTTCTGAGTTAATTCTCATTTCTTGCTGTATTAGGGAATCTAGAAAGAAAGAGCATGATTCTTGCTCTAAATCAGAGTGTGTTCCACGTATTAGAACTGTGTTGTGTGTTTCCCTTCAGAAATGGAGTTCAATCCAAGGCTCTGTGTCTTCCTACAACCAAGACATCGTTTCAGGTAAACACAGTCACTTTTCAGATCAAACAAAGCTACATCGTGCATGAAGCTCACACGTTTCTTGCTCTTAACTGAAAAGCATCTGATGTTTGAGGACCTGTGGTTTGTATCAGTTTGAGAAGCAGAGTTGAACTAGATATGGTCCGTATGTTTAGGAAACTCTGTTCTTTTGTTCTGAGTTCACTCTCATTTCTTGCTGTATTAGGGAATCTAGAAAGCAAGAGCATGATTCTTGCTCTAATTCAGAGTGTGTTCTATGGATTAGAACTGTGTTGTGTGTTTCCCTCACAAATGTAGTTAAATCCCAGGTTCTGTCTCTTCCTACAAGGAAGACTGCGTTTCATGTAAACACAGGTACTTTTCAGCTCAAATGAAGCTACATGACTCACAAAACTCACACGTTTCTAGCTCTTAACTGAAAAGCATTAGATGATAGAGGAACTTTGGTTGTATCAGTTTCAGAAGCAGTGTTGATATAGATATGGTCAGTAAATGTCTGAATCACTGCTCTTTTTTGTGAGCACACACACGTTTCCTGCTCTATTAGAGACCCTAGAAAGTAAGAGCATGCTTCTTACTCTAAAGCAGAGTGTGCTTCATGGATGAGAACTGTGCTGTGTGTTTCCTTCAGAAATGGAGTTAAATCCCAGGCTCTGTGTCCTCCTACAGGCAAGACATCTTTTTAGGTAAAATCAGTTACTTTTCAGCTCAAACGAAGCTACATCGTTCTCGAATCTCAAACAATTCTCACTCTTAACTGAAAAGCATTGTATGACAGAGGACCTTGGGTTTGTATCAGATTCAGAAGCAGAGTGGAACTTGCAATGGTCCGTATGTGCATCAAACACCGTTCTTTTGTTCAGAGCACACTCACGTTTCCTGCTGTATTAGAGAATCTAGAAAGAAAGAGCGTGCTTCTTGCTCTAAAGCAGAGTGTGTTTCATAGAGGAGAACTGTGCTGTGTGTTTCCCTTCTTAAATGGAGTTAAATCCCAGCTTCTGTGTCTTCCTACAAGGAAGACTGCGTTTCGGGTAAACACAGTCACTTTTCATCTCAAACGAAGCTACATAGTTCACAAAGCTCACACGTTATTCGCTCTTAATTGAAAAGCATTGGATGTTAGAGGACCTGTGGTTTGTATCAGTTTCAGAAGCAGAGTAGAACTCTATATGGTCCATATGTGTAGGAAACACCGTTCTTTTGTTGTGAGCACACTCATGTTTTCTGCTCTATTAGAGACTCTAAAAAGCAAGAGCGTGCTTCTTGCTCTAAAGCAGAGTGTGTTTCATGGATTAGAACTGTGTTGTGTTTTCCCCTTCACAAATGTAGTTAAATCCCAGGTTCTGTCTCTTCCTACAAGGAAGACTGCGTTTCAGGTAAACACAGTCACTTTTCAGCTCAAATGAAGCTACATGATTCACGAAGATCACAGGTTTCTCGCTCTTAACTGAAAAGCATTACATGATAGAGGAACTTTGGTTTGTATCAGTGTCAGAAGTAGAGTTGATCTAGATATGGTCTGTAAATGTAGGAAACACTGTTCTTTGTTCTGAGCACACTAACGTTTTATGCCATATTAGAGACTCTAGAAAGTAAGAGCTTGCTTCTTGCTCTAAAGCAGAGTGTGTTTATGGATGAGAACTGTTCTGTGTGCTTCCTTCACAAATGGAGTTAAATCCCAGGTTCTGTGTCTTCCTACAAGGAAGACTGCGTTTCAGGTAAACACAGTCACTTTTCATCTCAAAGGAAACTACATAGTTCACGAAGCTCACACGTTATTCGCTCTTAATTGAAAAGCATTTGATGTTAGAGGACCTGTGGTTTGTATCAGTTTCAGAAGCAGAGTGGAACTAGCAATGGTCCGTATATGTAGCAAACACCGTTCTTTTGTGATGAGCACACTCATGTTTCCTGCTCTATTAGAGACCCTAGAAAGCAAGAGTGTCCCTCTTGCTCTAAAGCAGAGTGTGTTTCATGAAGGAGAACTGTGCTGGGTGTTTACCATCAGAAATGGAGTTAAATCCCAAGCTCTGTGTCTTCCTAAAAGCAAGACATCTTTTCAGGTAAACTCAGTCACTTTTCAGTTCAAACGAAGCTACATCGTTCACGAAGCTCACACGTTTCTCGCTCTTAACTGAAAAGAATTGGTAGTTAGAGTTCCTCGGGTTTGTATCAGTATCAGAAGCAGAGTGGAACTAGCAATGATCCGAATTTGTAGGAAACACCGTTCCTTTGTTTCGAGCACACTCACGTTTTCTGCTCTATTAGAGACTCTTGAAAGAAAGAGCGTACTTCTTGCTCTAAAGCAGAGTGTGTTAGATGGATTAGAACTGTGCTGTGTGTTTCCCTTCAGAAATAGAGTTAAATCCAACGCTCTGTGTCTTCCTATAACCAAGACTTCGTTTCAGGTAAACACAGTCACTTTTCATCTTAAACAAAGCTACATCGTTCACGAAGCTCACACATTTCTGGCTCTTAACTGAAAAGCATTGGATTTAGAGGACCTTGGTTTGTATCAGTTTCAGAAGCAGAGTAGATCTAGATATGGTCCGTATGTGTAGGAAACACAGTTCTTTTGTTCTGAGCACACTCACGTTTTCTGCTCTATTATAGACTATAGAAAGCAAGAGCAGGCTTCGTGCTCTAAAGCAGAGTGTGTTCCATGGATTAGAACTGTGCTGTGTTTCCCTTCAGAAATGGAGTTAAATCCCAGGTTCTGTGTCTTCCTACAAAGAAGACTGCGTTTCAGGAAAACACAGTCTCTTTTCAGCTTTCGACCTTAACTGAAAAGCATTGGATTTTAGAGGACCTGTGGTTTGTATCAGTTTCAGAAGCAGAGTTGAACTAGCAATGGTCCTTATGTGTAGGATTCTTGCTCTAAATCAGAGTGTGTTCCACATATTAGAACTGTGTTGTGTGTTTCCCTTCACAAATGTAGTTAAATACCAGGTTCTGTTTCTTCCTACAAGGAAGACATCTTTTCAGGTAAACTAAGTCACTTTTCAGCTCAAACGAGCTATATCGTTCACGAAGCTCACACGTTTCTCTTTTCAGCTCAAATGAAGCTACATGATTCACGAAGATCACAGGTTTCTCGCTCTTAACTGAAAAGCATTAGATGATAGAGGAACTTTGGTTTGTATCAGTTTCAGAAGCAGAGTTGATCTAGATATGGTCTGTAAATGTAGGAAACACTGTTCTTTGTTCTGAGCACACTCACGTTTTCTGTTCTATTAGAGACTCTAAAAAGTAAGAGCTTGCTTCTTGCTCTAAAGCAGAGTGTGTTTCATGGATGAGAACTGTTCTGTGTGCTTCCTACAGAAATGGAGTTAAATCCCAGGTTCTGTGTCTCCCTACAAGGAAGACTGCATTTCAGGTAAACACAGTCACTTTTCAGTTCAAACGAAGCTACATGATTCACCAAGCTCACAAGGTTCTCGACCTTAAATGAAAAGCATTGGATTTTAGAGGACCTGTGGTTTGTATCAGTTTCAGAAGCAGAGTTGAACTAGCAATGGTCCTTATGTGTAGGAAACACTGTTCTTTTGTTCTGAGTTCACTCTCATTTCTTGCTGTATTAGGGAATCTAGAAAGCAAGAGCGTGCTTCTTTCTCTAAAGCAAAGTATTTTTCATGGAGGAGAACTGTGCTCTGTGTTTCCCTTCAGAAATGAGGTTAAATACCAGGCTCTGTGTCCTCCTATATGCAAGACTTCTCAGGTAAACTCAGTCTCTTTTCAGCTCAAACGAAGCTACATGATTCACGAAGCTCACACGTTTCTCGACCTTACCTGAAAAGCATTGGATTTTAGAGGACCTGTGGTTTGTATCAGTTTCAGAAGCAGAGTTGAACTAGCAATGGTCCTTATGTGTAGGAAACACTGTTCTTTTGTTCTGAGTTCACTCTCATTTCTTGCTGTATTAGGGAATCTAGAAAGCAAGAGCATGATTCTTGCTCTAAATCAGTGTGTGTTCCACGGCTTAGAACTGTGTTGTGTGTTTCCCTTCAAAAATGGAATTCAATCCAAGGCTCGGTGTCTTCCTACAACCAAGACATCGTTTCAGGTAAACACAGTCTCTTTTCAGATCAAACAAAGCTACATCGTGCACGAAGCTCACACGTTTCTTGCTCTTAACTGAAAAGCATTGGATGTTTGAGTACCTATGGTTTGTATCAGTTTGAGAAGCAGAGTTGAACTAGATATGGTCTGTATGTTTAGGAAACTCTGTTCTTTTGTTCTGAGTTCACTCTCATTTCTTGCTGTATTAGGGAATCCAGAAAGCAAGAGCACGATTCTTGCTCTAATTCAGAGTGTGTTCTATGGATTAGAACTGTGTTGTGTGTTTCCCTCACAAATGTAGTTAAATCCCAGGTTCTGTGTCTTCCTACAAGGAAGACTGCGTTTCAGGTAAACACAGTCACTTTTCATCTCAAACGAAGCTACATAGCTCACGAAGCTCACACGTTATTTGCTCTTAATTGAAAAGCATTGCATTTTAGAGGAACTGTGGTTTGTATCAGTTTCAGAAGCAGAGTTGAACTAGATATGCTCCGTATGTGTAGGAAACACCGTTCTTTTGTTGTGAGCACACTCGCGTTTTCTGCTCTATTAGAGACTCTAGAAAGTAAGAGCGTGCTTCGTGCTCTAAAGCAAAGTGTGTTTCATGGATGAGAACTGTGCTTTGTGTTTCCTTCAGAAATGGAGTTAAATCCCAGGCTCTGTGTCTTCCTACAGGCAAGACTTCTTTTCAGGTAAACTCAGTCACTTTTCAGCTCAAACAAAGCTACATCGTTCACGAAGCCCAAACTTTTCTTGCTCTTAATTGAAAAGCATTGGATGTTAAGGGACCTGTGTTTTGTATCAGTTTCAGATGCAGAGTTGAACTAGCAATGGTCCGTAGGTGTAGGTAACACAGTTCTTTTGTTCTGAGCACACTCACGTTTCCTGCTATATTAGAGACTCTAGAAAGTAAGAGCGTGCTTCTTGCTATAAAGCAGAGTGTGTTTCATGGAGGAGAACTGTGCTCTGTGTTTCCCTTCAGAAATGGAGGTAAATCCAAGTCTCTGTGTCTTACTACAACCAAGACTTCATTTTAGAGAACGCAGTCACTTTTCAGCTCAAACAAAGCTACATCGTTCACAAAGATAACATATGGATTAGAACTGTGCTGTGTGTTTCCCTTCAGAAATGGAGTTAAATCCCAGGGACTGTGTCTTCCTACAAAGAAGACTGCGTTTCAGGAAAACACAGTCTCTTTTCAGCTTTCGACCTTAACTGAAAAGCATTGGATTTTAGAGGACCTGTGGTTTGTATCAGTTTCAGAAGCAGAGTTGAACTAGCAATGGTCCTTATGTGTAGGATTCTTGCTCTAAATCAGAGTGTGTTCCACATATTAGAACTGTGTTGTGTGTTTCCCTTCACAAATGTAGTCAAATACCAGGTTCTGTCTCTTCCTACAAGGAAGACATCTTTTCAGGTAAACTAAGTCACTTTTCAGCTCAAACGAAGCTACATGATTCACGAAGATCACAGGTTTCTCGCTCTTAACTGAAAAGCATTAGATGATAGAGGAACTTTGGTTTGTATCAGTTTCAGAAGCAGAGTTGATCTAGATATGGTCTGTAAATGTAGGAAACACTGTTCTTTGTTCTGAGCACACTCACGTTTTCTGCTCTATTAGAGACTCTAGAAAGTAAGAGCTTGCTTCTTGCTCTAAAGCAGAGTGTGTTTCATGGATGAGAACTGTTCTGTGTGCTTCCTTCAGAAATGGAGTTAAATCCCAGGTTCTGTGTCTCCCTACAAGGAAGACTGCATTTCATGTAAACACAGTCACTTTTCAGTTCAAACGAAGCTACATGATTCACCAAGCTCACAAGTGTCTCGACCTTAAATGAAAAGCATTGGATTTTAGAGGACCTGTGGTTTGTATCAGTTTCAGAAGCAGAGTTGAACTAGCAATGGTCCTTATGTGTAGGAAACACTGTTCTTTTGTTCTGAGTTCACTCTCATTTCTTGCTGTATTAGGGAATCTAGAAAGCAAGAGCATGCTTCTTTCTCTAAAACAAAGTATGTTTCATGGAGGAGAACTGTGCTCTGTGTTTCCCTTCAGAAATGAGGTTAAATACCAGGCTCTGTGTCCTCCTACATGCAAGACTTCTCAGGTAAACTCAGTCTCTTTTCAGCTCAAACGAAGCTACATGATTCACGAAGCTCACACGTTTCTCGACCTTACCTGAAAAGCATTGGATTTTAGAGGACCTGTGGTTTGTATCAGTTTCAGAAGCAGAGTTGAACTAGCAATGGTCCTTATGTGTAGGAAACACTGTTCTTTTGTTCTGAGTTCACTCTCATTTCTTGCTGTATTAGGGAATCTAGAAAGCAAGAGCATGATTCTTGCTCTAATTCAGAGTGTGTTCTATGGATTAGAACTGTGCTGTGTGTTTCCCTTCACAAATGTAATTAAATCCCAGGTTCTGTGTCTTCCTACAAGGAGGACTGCGTTTCAGGTAAACACAGTCACTTTTCATCTCAAACGAAGCTACATAGTTCACGAAGCTCACACGTTATTCGCTCTTAATTGAAAAGCATTGAATTTTAGAGGACCTGTGGTTTGTATCAGTTTCAGAAGCCGAGTTGAACCAGATATGCTCCGTATGTGTAGGAAACACCGTTCTTTTGTTGTGAGCACACTCGTGTTTTCTGCTCTATTAGAGACTCTAGAAAGTAAGAGCGTGCTTCGTGCTCTAAAGCAGAGTGTGTTTCATGGATGAGAACTGTGCTTTGTGTTTCCTTCAGAAATGGAGTTAAATCCCAGGCTCTCTGTCTTCCTACAGGCAAGACTTCTTTTCAGGTAAACTCAGTCACTTTTCAGCTCAAACGAAGCTACATAGTTCACGAAGCCCAAACTTTTCTAGCTCTTAATTGAAAATCATTGGATGTTAAAGAACCTGTGTTTTGTATCAGTTTCAGATGCAGAGTTGAACTAGCAATGGTCTGTATGTGTAGGTAACACAGTTCTTTTGTTCTTTGCACACTCTCGTTTCCTGCTATATTAGAGACTCTAGAAAGTAAGAGCATGCTTCTTTCTCTAAAGCAGAGTGTGTTTCATGGAGGAGAACTGATCTCTGTGTTTCCCTTCAGAATTGGAGGTAAATCTCAGGCTCTGTGTCTTCCTACATACAAGATTTAGTTTCAGGTAAACACAGTTACTTTTCAGCTCTAACAAAGCTACATCGTTCACACAGGTCACAAGTCTCTTGCTCTTAACTGAAAAGCATTGGTAGTAGAGGAACTCGGGTTTGTATCTGTATAAGAGGCAGAGTGGAACTAGCAATGGTCCATATGTGTAGGAAACACCATTCTTTTGTTCTGAGCACACAAACGTTTCCTGCTATATTAGAGACTCTAGAAAGTAAGAGCGTGCTTCCTGCTCTAAAGCAGAGTGTTTTTCATGGAGGAGAACTGTGCTGTGTGTTTCCCTTAGGAAATGGAGTTAAATCCCAGGTTCTGTGTCTTCCTACAAGGAAGACTGCGTTTCAGGTAAACACAGTCACTTTTCAGCTCAAATGAAGCTACATGATTCACGAAGATCACAGGTTTCTCGCTCTTAACTGAAAAGCATTACATGATAGAGGAACTTTGGTTTGTATCAGTGTCAGAAGTAGAGTTGATCTAGATATGGTCTGTAAATGTAGGAAACACTGTTCTTTGTTCTGAGCACACTAACGTTTTATGCCATATTAGAGACTCTAGAAAGTAAGAGCTTGCTTCTTGCTCTAAAGCAGAGTGTGTTTATGGATGAGAACTGTTCTGTGTGCTTCCTTCACAAATGGAGTTAAATCCCAGGTTCTGTGTCTTCCTACAAGGAAGACTGCGTTTCAGGTAAACACAGTCACTTTTCATCTCAAAGGAAACTACATAGTTCACGAAGCTCACACGTTATTCGCTCTTAATTGAAAAGCATTTGATGTTAGAGGACCTGTGGTTTGTATCAGTTTCAGAAGCAGAGTGGAACTAGCAATGGTCCGTATATGTAGCAAACACCGTTCTTTTGTGATGAGCACACTCATGTTTCCTACTCTATTAGAGACCCTAGAAAGCAAGAGTGTCCCTCTTGCTCTAAAGCAGAGTGTGTTTCATGAAGGAGAACTGTGCTGGGTGTTTACCATCAGAAATGGAGTTAAATCCCAAGCTCTGTGTCTTCCTAAAAGCAAGACATCTTTTCAGGTAAACTCAGTCACTTTTCAGTTCAAACGAAGCTACATCGTTCACGAAGCTCACACGTTTCTCGCTCTTAACTGAAAAGAATTGGTAGTTAGAGTTCCTCGGGTTTGTATCAGTATCAGAAGCAGAGTGGAACTAGCAATGATCCGAATTTGTAGGAAACACCGTTCCTTTGTTTCGAGCACACTCACGTTTTCTGCTCTATTAGAGACTCTTGAAAGAAAGAGCGTACTTCTTGCTCTAAAGCAGAGTGTGTTAGATGGATTAGAACTGTGCTGTGTGTTTCCCTTCAGAAATAGAGTTAAATCCAACGCTCTGTGTCTTCCTATAACCAAGACTTCGTTTCAGGTAAACACAGTCACTTTTCATCTTAAACAAAGCTACATCATTCACGAAGCTCACACATTTCTGGCTCTTAACTGAAAAGCATTGGATTTAGAGGACCTTGGTTTGTATCAGTTTCAGAAGCAGAGTAGATCTAGATATGGTCCGTATGTGTAGGAAACACAGTTCTTTTGTTCTGAGCACACTCACGTTTTCTGCTCTATTAGAGACTATAGAAAGCAAGAGCATGCTTCGTGCTCTAAAGCAGAGTGTGTTCCATGGATTAGAACTGTGCTGTGTTTCCCTTCAGAAATGGAGTTAAATCCCAGGTTCTGTGTCTTCCTACAAAGAAGACTGCGTTTCAGGAAAACACAGTCTCTTTTCAGCTTTCGACCTTAACTGAAAAGCATTGGATTTTAGAGGACCTGTGGTTTGTATCAGTTTCAGAAGCAGAGTTGAACTAGCAATGGTCCTTATGTGTAGGATTCTTGCTCTAAATCAGAGTGTGTTCCACATATTAGAACTGTGTTGTGTGTTTCCCTTCACAAATGTAGTTAAATACCAGGTTCTGTTTCTTCCTACAAGGAAGACATCTTTTCAGGTAAACTAAGTCACTTTTCAGCTCAAACGAGCTATATCGTTCACGAAGCTCACACGTTTCTCTTTTCAGCTCAAATGAAGCTACATGATTCACGAAGATCACAGGTTTCTCGCTCTTAACTGAAAAGCATTAGATGATAGAGGAACTTTGGTTTGTATCAGTTTCAGAAGCAGAGTTGATCTAGATATGGTCTGTAAATGTAGGAAACACTGTTCTTTGTTCTGAGCACACTCACGTTTTCTGTTCTATTAGAGACTCTAGAAAGTAAGAGCTTGCTTCTTGCTCTAAAGCAGAGAGTGTTTCATGGATGAGAACTGTTCTGTGTGCTTCCTACAGAAATGGAGTTAAATCCCAGGTTCTGTGTCTCCCTACAAGGAAGACTGCATTTCAGGTAAACTCAGTCACTTTTCAGCTCAAACGAAGCTACATAGTTCACGAAGCCCAAACTTTTCTAGCTCTTAATTGAAAATCATTGGATGTTAAAGGACCTGTGTTTTGTATCAGTTTCAGATGCAGAGTTGAACTAGCAATGGTCTGTATGTGTAGGTAACACAGTTCTTTTGTTCTTTGCACACTCTCGTTTCCTGCTATATTAGAGACTCTAGAAAGTAAGAGCATGCTTCTTTCTCTAAAGCAGAGTGTGTTTCATGGAGGAGAACTGATCTCTGTGTTTCCCTTCAGAATTGGAGGTAAATCTCAGGCTCTGTGTCTTCCTACATACAAGATTTAGTTTCAGGTAAACACAGTTACTTTTCAGCTCTAACAAAGCTACATCGTTCACACAGGTCACAAGTCTCTTGCTCTTAACTGAAAAGCATTGGTAGTTAGAGGAACTTGGGTTTGTATCTGTATAAGAGGAAGAGTGGAACTAGCAATGGTCCATATGTGTAGGAAACACCATTCTTTTGTTCTGAGCACACTCAGGTTTCCTGCTGTATTAGAGACTCTAGAATGCAAGAGCGTGCTTCTTGCTCTAAAGCAGAGTGTTTTTCATGGAGGAGAACTGTGCTGTGTGTTTCCCTTAAGAAATGGAGTTAAAACCCAGTTCTGTGTCTCCCTACAAGGAAGACTGCATTTATGGTAAACACAGTCACTTTTCAGTACAAACGAAGCTACATGATTCACCAAGCTCACACGTTTCTCGACCTTAAATGAAAAGCATTGGATTTTAGAGGACCTGTGGTTTGTCTCAGTTTCAGAAGCAGAGTTGAACTAGCAATGGTCCTTATGTGTAGGAAACACTGTTGTTTTGTTCTGAGTTCACTCTCATTTCTTGCTGTATTAGGAAATCTAGAAAGCAAGAGCGTGCTTCTTTCTCTAAAGCAAAGTGTGTTTCATGGAGGAGAACTGTGCTGTGTGTTTCCCTTCAGAAATGAGGTTAAATACCAGGCTCTGTGTCCTCCTACATGCAAGACTTCTCAGGTAATCTCTGTCACTTTTCAGCTCAAAGGAATGTACATTGTTCACGAAGCTCACACGTTTCTCGCTCTTAACTGAAAAGCATTGGATATTAGGGGACCTGTGGTTTGTATCAGTATCAGATGCAGAGTTGAACTAGCAAGGGACCGTATGTGTAGGAAACAGCGTTATTTTGTTCTGAGCACACTCGCTTTTTCTGCTCTATTAGAGACTCTAGACAGTAAGAGCATGCTTCGTGGTCTAAAGCAGAGTGTGTTTCATGGATCCGAACAGTGCTTTGTATTTCCTTCAGAAATGGAGTTAAATCCCATGCTCTGTGTCTTCCTACAGGCAAGACTTCTTTTCAGGTAAACTCAGTCACTGTTCAGCTCAAACTAAGCTGCATCGTTAACGAAGCCCACTCTTTTCTCGACCTTAACTGAAAAGCATTGGATTTTAGAGGACCTGTGGTTTGTATCAGTTTCAGAAGCAGAGTTGAACTAGCAATGGTCCTTATGTGTATGAAACACTGTTCTTTTGTTCTGAGTTCACTCTCATTTCTTGCTGTATTAGGGAATCTAGAAAACAAGAGCATGATTCTTGCTCTAAATCAGTGTGTGTTCCACAGATTAGAACTGTGTTATGTGTTTCCCTTCAGAAATGGAGTTCAATCCAAGGCTCTGTGTCTTCCTAGAAGGAAGACATCGTTTCAGGTAAACACAGTCACTTTTCAGATCAAACAAAGCTACATTATGCACGAAGCTCACACGTTTCTTGCTCTTAACTGAAAAGCATTGGATATTTGAGGACCTGTTGTTTGTATCAGTTTGAGAAGCAGAGTTGAACTAGATATGGTCCGTATGTTTAGGAAACACTGTTCTTTTGTTTTGAGTTCACTCTCAATTCTTGCTGTATTAGGGAATCTAGAAAGCAAGAGCATGATTCTTGCTCTAATTCAGAGTGTGTTCTATGGATTAGAACTGTGTTGTTTGTTTCCCTTCACAAATGTAGGTAAATCCCAGGTTCTGTGTCTTCCTACAAGGAAGACTGCATTTCAGGTAAACACAGTCACTTTTCATCTCAAACAAAGCTACATAGATCACGAAGCTCTCACGTTCTTCGCTCTTAATTGAAAAGCATTGGATTTTAGAGGACCTGTGATTTGTATCAGTTTCAGAATCAGAGTTGATCTCGATATGCTCCGTATGTGTAGGAAACACCGTTCTTTTGTTGTGAGCAGACTCGCGTTTTCTGCTCTATTAGAGACTCTAGAAAGTAAGAGCGTGCTTCGTGCTCTAAAGCAGAGTGTGTTTCATGGATGAGAACTGTGCTTTGTGTTTCCTTCAGAAATGGAGTTAAATCCCAGGCTCTTTGTCTTCCTACAGGCAAGACTTCTTTTCAGGTAAACTCAGTCACTTTTCAGCTCAAACGAAGCTGCATCGTTCACCAAAGTCACACTTTTCTCGCTCTTAACTGAAAAGCATTGGTAGTTAGAGGAACTCGGGTTTGTATCAGTATAAGAGGCACAGGGGAACTAGCAATGGTCCATATGTGTAGGAAACACCGTTCTTTTGTTCTGAGCACACTCACGTTTCCTGCTGTATTAGAGACTCTAGAATGCAAGAGCGTGCTTCTTGTTCTAAAGCAGAGTGTTTTTCATGGAGGAGAACTGTGCTGTGTGTTCCCCTTAAGAAATGGAGTTAAATCCCAGGTTCTGTGTCTCCCTACAAGGAAGACTGCATTTCAGGTAAACACTGTCACTTTTCAGTTCAAACGAAGCTACATGATTCACCAAGCTCACACGTTTCTCGACCTTAAATGAAAAGCATTGGATTTTAGAGGACCTGTGGTTTGTATCAGTTTCAGAAGCAGAGTTGAACTAGCAATGGCCCTTATGTGTAGGAAAACTGTTGTTTTGTTCTGAGTTCACTCTCATTTCTTGCTGTATTAGGGAATCTAGAAAGCAAGAGCATGATTCTTGCTCTAATTCAGAGTGTGTTCTATGGAATAGAACTCTGTTGTCTGTTTCCCTTCACAAATGTAGTTAAATCCCCGGTTCTGTGTCTTCCTACATACAAGATTTAGTTTCAGGTAAACACAGGCATTTTTCAGCTCTAACAAAGCTACATCGTTCACGAAGATCACACGTTTCTCGTTCATAACTGAAAAGCATTGGTAGTTAGAGGAACTTGGGTTTGTATCAGTATAAGAGGCAGAGTGGAACTAGCAATGGTCCATATGTGTAGGAAATACCGTTCTTTTGTTCTGAGCACACTCACGTTTCCTGCTGTATTAGAGACTCTAGAATGCAAGAGCGTGCTTTTTGCTCTAAAGCAGAGAGTTTTTTATGGAGGAGAACTGTGCTGTGTGTTTCTCTTAAGAAATGGAGTTAAATCCCAGGATCTGTGTCTTCCTTCAAGGAAGACTGCATTTCAGGTAAACATAGTCACTTTTCAGTTCCAACGAAGCTACATGATTCACCAAGCTCACACGTTTCTCGACCTTAACTGAAAAGCATTGAATGTTAGAGGACCTGTGGTTTTTATCAGTATCAGATGCAGAGTTGAACTACCTATGGTCCGTATGTGTAGGAAACACCATTCTTTTTTTCTGAGCACACTCGCTTTTTTTGCTCTATTAGAGACTCTAGAAAGTAAGAGCGTGCTTCGTGCTTTAAAGCAGAGTGTGTTTCATGGATCAGAACAGTGCTTTGTTTTTCCTTCAGAAATGGAGTTAAATCCCATGCTCTGTGTCTTCCTACAGGCAAGACTTCTTTTCAGGTAAACTCAGTCACTGTTCAGCTCAAACGAAGCTGCATCGTTCACGAAGCCCACACGTTTCTTGCTCTTAAATGAAAAGTATTGGATATTAAGGGACCTGTGTTTTGTATCAGTTTCAGATGCAGAGATGAACTAGCAATGGTCTGTATGTGTAGGAAACACCGTTCTTTTGTTCTGAGCACACTCCAGTTTCCCTGCTATATTAGAGACTCCTGAAAGTAAGAGCGTGCTTCTTGCTCTAAAGCAGAGTGTGTTTCATGGAGGAGAACTGAGCTCTGTGTTTCCCTTCAGAAATGGAGGTAAATCTCAGGCTCTGTGCCTTCCTACAAACAAGATTTAGTTTCAGTTAAACGCAGTCACTTTTCAGCTCAAACAAAGCTACATCGTTCATGAAGAATACACGTTTCTCGCTCTGAACTGAAAAGCATTGGATGTTAGGGGACCTGTGGTTTGTGTCAGGTTCAGATGCAGACTTGAACTAGCAATGGTCCGTATATGTAGGAAACACCGTTCTTTTGTTCTGAGAACACTCGCGTTTTCTACTCTATTAGAGACTCTAGAAAGTAAGAGCGTGCTTCTTGCTCTAAAGCAGAGTGCGTTTCATGGATGAGAACTGTGCTGTGTGTTTCCTTCAGAAATCGAGTTAAATCCCAGGTTCTATGTCTTCCTACAAGGAAGACTAGGTTTCAGGTAAACACAGTCACTTTTCAGCTCAAACGAAGCTACATGATTCACGAAGCTCACACGTTTCTCGACCTTAACTGAAAAGCATTGGATTTTAGAGGACCTGTGGTTTGTATCAGTTTCAGAAGCAGAGTTTAATGAGCAATGGTCCTTATGTGTATGAAACACTGTTCTTTTGTTCTGAGTTCACTCTCATTTCTTGCTGTATTAGGGAATCTAGAAAGCAAGAGCATGATTCGTGCTCTAAATCAGAGTGTGTTCCATGGATTAAAACTGTGCTGTGTGTTTCCTTCACAAATGGAGTTAAATCCCAGGTTATGTCTCTTCCTACAAGGAAGACTGCGTTTCAGTTAAACACAGTCACTTTTCAGCTCAAATGAATCTTTATGATTCACGGAGCTCACATGTTTGTCGCTCTTAACTGAAAAGCATTAGATGATAGAGGAACTTTGGTTTGTATCAGTTTCAGAAGCAGAGTTGATCTAGATATTGTCCGTAAAATAGGAAACACTGTTCTTTGTTCTGAGCACACTCACGTTTTCTGCTCTATTAGAGACTCTAGAAAGTAAGAGCGTGCTTCTTGCTCTAAAGCAGAGTGTGTTTCATGGATGAGAACTGTGCTTTGTGTTGCCTTCAGAAATTTAGTTAAATCCCAGGCTCTGTGTCTTCCTACAGGCAAGACTTCTTTTCAGGTAAACTCAGTCACATTTCAGCTCTAAATAAGTTACATCTTTCACGAAGCTCAAACATTTCTCGCTCTTAACTGAATAGCATTGGATGTTAGGGGACGTGTGGTTTGTATCAGTTTCACATGCTGAGTTGAACTAGCAATGGTCCGTATGTGTAGGAAACACCGTTCTTTTGTTCTGAGCACACTCACGTTTCCTGCTCTATTAGAGACTCCAGAAAGTAAGACCGTGCTTCTTGCTCTAAACCAAAGTGTGTTTCATGTAGGAGAACTGTGCTGTGTGTTTCCCTTCAAAATGGAGTTAAATCCCAAACTCTGTGTCTTCCTAAAAGCAAGACTTCTTTTCAGGTAAACTCACTCACTTTTTAGCTCAAAGGAATCTACATCGTTCAAGAAGCTCACACGTTTCTCGCTCTTAACTGAAAAGCATTGGATGATAGGCGACCTGTGGTTTGTATCAGGTTCATATGCAGAGTTGAACTAGCAATGGTCCATATATGTAGGAAACACTGTTCTTTTGTTCTGAGCACACTCACGTTACCTGCTACATTAGAGACTCTAGAAAGTAAGAGCGTGCTTCTTGCTCTAAAGCAGAGTGTGCTTCATGGATGAGAACTGTGCTGTGTATTTCCTTCAGAAATGGAGGTAAATCTCAGGCTCTGTGTCTTCCTACAAAAAAGATTTAATTTCAGGTAAACGCAGTCACTTTTCAGCTGAAACGAAGCTACATCGTTCTCCAAGCTCAAACGATTATCGCTCTTAACTGAAAAGCATTGGATGACAGAGGAACTGTGGTTTGAATCAGTTTCAGAAGCAGAGTTGAACTAGCAATGGTCCGTATGTGTAGGAAACACCGTTCTTTTGTTCTGAGCACACTCGCGTTTTCTGCTTTATTAGAGACTCTAGAAAGTAAGAGCGTGCTTCTTGCTCTAAAGCAAAGTGTGTTTCATGGATGAGAACTGTGATGTGTTTCGCTTTAGAAATGAAGTTAAATCACAGGCTCTGTGTCTTCCTACAAGGAAGACTGCGTTTCAGGTAAACACAGTCACTTTTCAGCACAAACGAAGCTACATGATTCACGAAGCTCAAGACGTTTCTCGCTCTTAACTGAAAAGCATTAGATGATAGAGGAACTTTGGTTTGTATCAGTTTCAGAAGCAGTGTTGATCTAGATATGGTCCGTAAATGTAGGAAACACTGTTCTTTCTTCTGATCACACAAATGTTTCCTGCTCTATTAGAGGCTCTAAAAAGCAAGAGTGTGCTTCATGCTCTAAAGCAGAGTGTGTTTCATGGATGAGAACTGTGCTGTGTGGTTCCCTTCAAAATGGAATTAAATCCCAAGCTCTGTGTCTTCCTAAAAGCAAGACTTCTTTTCAGGTAAACTCAGTCACTTTTCAGCTCAAAGGAAGCTACATCGTTCACGACTCTCACACGTTTCTCGCTCTTAACTGAAAAGCATTGGATGTTAGAGGACTTTGGGTTTGTATCAGATTCAGAAGCAGAGTGGAACTTGCAATGGTCCATATGTGCAGCAAACACCGTTCTTTCGTACTGAGCACACTCATGTTTCCTGCTATATTAGAGACTCTAGAAAGTAAGAGCATGCTTCTTGCTCTAAAGCAGAGTATGCTTCATGGATGAGAACTGTGCTGTGTGTTTCCTTCAGTAATGGAGTTAAATCCCAGGCTCTGTGTCTTCCTACAGGCAAGAGTTCTTTTCGGGTAAACTCAGTCACTTTTCAGCTCAAATGAAGCTACATGATTCATGGAGCTCACATGTTTGTCGCTCTTAACTGAAAAGTATTAGATGATAGAGGAACTTTGGTTTGCATCAGTTTCAGAAGCAGAGTTGAACTATATATTGTCCGTAAATGTAGGAAACACTGTTCTTTGTTCTGAGCACACTCACGTTTTCTACTCTATTAGAGACTCTAGAAAGTAAGAGAGTGTTTCCTAATCATATGGACCATATGTCGTTCAACACTGCTTATGATATGATACAGACCACAGCTCCTCTTACATAAATGCTCTTTAGTTAATAGTGATAATCGCCTTGGGTACTAGAACTATGTAAAGTCATTTGAGCTGAAAATTCAATTGGTTTACCAGAAAGGAACTCTTGCTTATAGGAAGACACAGATCCTGGGGTTTAACTCCATTAGTGAAGGGAAATTCAGACTAGAATTCTCATCCGTGAAAAACACTCTGTTTTCACGCAAGAATCATCCTCTTCTTTCCAGCGTCTCCAATACAGCAAGAACCATGTGCATGCCCTGAAAAAAAGAATTGTGTTTCCTACTCATACAGAGCATATGCAGATCCATTCTGGTTATGAATCTGATACAAACCACAGCAGCTCTTAAATAAATGCTGTTTAGTTAATAGTGATAATCGCATTGGGGTTTTGAACAGTGTAAAATCATTTGAACCCAAAATTCACTTGGTAGACCAGAAATAACCTCTTCCATGTAGGAAGACACAGATCCTGGATTTTAACACTGATTTCGAAGGTAAATTCAGACCAGTGTTTTCATCCATGAAACACACTCTGTTTTCACGCAAGAAGCATCCTCCTCTTTCCAGCGTCTCCAATACAGCAAGAACCATGAGCATGCCCAGAAAATAGAACTGTGTTTCCTACTCATCTGGACCTTATATAGTTCAACTCTGCTTATGAAACTGATACAAATCCCAGCTCGTCTTACATAAATGGGCTTTAGTTAATAGTGAGAATCGCGTTGGGTTCGTGAACTGCGAAAAATCATTTGAGCCCAAAATTTACTGGATTTACCTGAACTATACTCTTGCTTGTAGGAAGACACAGATCCGGGGGTTTAACTCCGTTTCTGAAGGGAAATTCAGACCAGAATTCTCATCCCTGAAACACACTCTGTTTTCACGCAAGAAGCAAGCTCTTCTTTCCAGCGGCTCCAATACATCAAGAACCATGAGGATGCCAAGAAAAAAAGAACTGTCTTTCCTACTCACAAGCACCATATGTAGTTCAACTCTGCTTATGAAACTGATACAAATCACAGCTCCTCTTACATAAATGGGCTTTAGTTAATAGTGAGAATCACGTTGGGTTCGTGAACTGCGAAAAATCATTTGAGCCCAAAATTCACTGGATACCTGAACTGAACACTTGCTTGTAGAAAGACACTGATCCTGGGGTTTAACTCCGTTTCTGAAGGCAAATTCAGACCAGAATTCTCATCCCTGAAAAACATTCTTTTTAAGGCAAGAATCATCCTCTTCTTTCCAGGGTCTCCAATACAGCAAGAACCATGTGCATTCCCTGAAAAAAAGAACTGTGTTTCCTACTCATACAGAGCCTATGCAGATCAATTCTGGTTATGAAACTGATACAAACCACAGCAGCTCTTAAATAAATGCTGTTGAGTTAATAGTGATAATCGCTTTGGGGTTTTGAACAGTGTAAAATCATTTGAACCCAAAATTCACTTGCTTTACCAGAAATAACCTCTCCCGTGTAGGAAGACACAGATCCTGGATTTTAACTCCGATTTTGAAGGTAAATTCAGACCAGTGTTCTCATCCATGAAACACATTCTGTTTTCACGCAAGAATCATCCTCCTCTTTCCAGAGTCTCCAATACAGCAAGAACCATGAGCATGCCCAGAAAAAAGAACTGTGTTTCCTACTCATACGGACCTTATGTAGTTCAACTCTGCTTATGAAACTGATACAAACCACAGATTCTCGTACATAAATGCTATTTAGTTAATAGTGAGAATCATGTTGGGCTCGTGAACATCAAAAAATATTTTGAGCACAACATTCACTGGGTTAAACAAAATGAACTCTTGCTTGTTGGAAGATACAGATCTTGGGGTTTAACTCCGTTTCTGAAGGGATATTCAGACCAGAGTTCTCATCCCTGAAACACACTCTGTTTTAACCCAACAAGCAAGCTCTTCTTTCCAGAGTCTAAAATACAGCAAGAACAATGAGCATGCCCAGAAAAAAAGAACTGTGTTTCCTACTCATAGGACCATATGTAGTTCAACTCTGCATATGAAACTGATACAAACCACAGCTCCTCTTACATAAAGGCTATTTAGTTAATAGTGAAAACCATGTTGTGTTGTGAACTGCGAAAAATCATTTGAGACTAAAATTCACTGGGTATAGCAGAAATGAACTCTTGCTTGTAGGAAGACACAGATCCTGGATTTAAACTCTGATTTTGAAGGTAAATTCAGACCAGTGTTCTCATCCATGAAACACCCTCTGTTTTAATGAAACAAACAACCTCTTCTTTCCAGAGTCTAAAATACAGCAAGAACCATGAGCATGCCCTGAGAAAAAGAATTGTGTTTCCTACTCATACGGACCATATGTAGTTCAACTCTGCTTATGAAACTAATACAAACCACAGCTCCTCTTACATAAAGGCTATTTAGTTAATAGTGAGAATCATGTTGTGTTGTGAACTGCGAAAAATCATTTGAGCCCAAAATTCACTGGGTTTACCAGAAATGGACTCTTGCTTGTAGGAAGACAAAGATCCTGGGGTTTGACTTCATTTCTGAAGGCCAATTCAGACCAGAGTTCTCATCCGTGAAAAACACTCTGCTTTCCCTCAAGAAGCAAGGTCTTCTTTCCAGCGGCTCCAATACATCAAGAACCATGAGCAGGCACAGAATAAAAGAACTGTGTTTCCTACTCATACGGCCCATATGTAGTTCAACTCTGCTTATGAAACTGATGCAAACCACAGACCCTCTTACATAAATGCTCTTTCGTTAATAGTGAGAATCGGTTTCGTTTGGTGACTGAGAAAAATCATTTGAGCCCAAAATTCACTTGGTTTACCAGAAATGAATTCTTCCTTGTAGGAAGACACAGATCATGTGGTTTAACCCCGTTTCAGAAGGGAAATTCAGCCTAGAGTTCTCATCCCTGAAACACACTCTGCTTTAAGGCAAGAAGCAAGCATTCTTCCAGAGTCTAAAATACAGCAAGAACCATGAGCATGCCCTGAGAAAAAGAACTGTGTTTCCTACAAATACGGACCATATGTAGTTCAACTCTGCTTATGAAACTGATACAAACCACACCTCGTCTTAAATAAATGCTGTTTAGTTAATAGTGAGAATCGCATTGCGTTTATGAAATCTGTAAAATCATTTGAGCCCAAAATTCACTTGGTTTAGGAGAAATAACTCTTCCATGTAGGAAGTCACAGATCCTTGGGTTTATCTCCATTTCTGATGGGAAATTCAGACCAGAGTTCTCATCCCTGAAAAACACTCTCTTTTAAGTCCAGAATCATCCTCTTCTTTCTAGCTTCTCCAATACAGTAAGAACCATGAGCATGCCCAGAAAAAAGAACTGTGTTTCCTACTCATACAGACCATATGTAGTTCAACTGTGCTTATGAAACTGATACAAACAACAGCATCTCTAACATAAATGCTCTTTAGTTAATGGTGAGAATCGCGTTTCGTTCGTGGACTGCAAAAAATCCTTTGAGCCCCAAATTCACTAAGTTTACCTGAAATTAACTCCTGCTTGTAGGAAGACACAGATCCTGGGGTTTAACTCCATTACTGAAGGCAAATTCAGACCAGAATTCTCATCCCTGAAAAACACTCTGTTTTAATGCAAGAATCATCCTTTCTTTCCAGCGTCTCCAATACAGCAAGAACCATGTGCATTCCCTGAAAAAAAGAACTGTGTTTCCTACTCATACAGACTATATGTAGATCAACTCTCATTATGAAACTGATTCAAAACGCAGCACCTCTTAAATAAATGCTGTTTAGTTAATAGTGAGAATCTCATTGGGGTTTCGAACTGTGTAAAACTATTTGAGCACAAAATTCTCTTGCTTTATCAGAAATAAACTCTTCCATGTAGGAAGACACAGATCCTGGATTATTACTCCAATTTTGAAGGTAAATTCAGACCAGTGTTCTCATCCATGAAACACACTCTGTTTTAACGCAACAAACAAGCTCTTCTTTCCAGAGTCTAAAATACATCAAGAACCATGGGCATGCCCAGAGAAAAAGAACTGTGTTTCCTACTCATACGGACCATATGTAGTTCAACTCTGCTCATGAAACTAATACAAACCACAGCTCCTATTACATAAAGGCTCTTTAGTTAATAGTGTGAATCATGTTGGGTTGGTGAACTGCAAAAAATCATTTGAGCCCAAAATTCACTGGGTTTAACAGAAATGAACTCTTGCTTGTAGGAAGACAAAGATCCTGGGGTTTTGACTTCGTTTCTGAAGGCCAATTCAGACCTGTGTTCTCATCCCTTAAAAACACTCTGTTTTCCGTCAAGAAGCAAGGTCTTCTTTCCAGCAGCTCCAATACATCAAGAACCATGAGCAGGCCCAGAAAAAAAGAACTGTGTTACCTACTCATACGGACCATATGTAGTTCAACTCTGCTTATGAAACTGATACAAACCACAGACCCTCTTACATAAATGCTCTTTCGTTAATAGTGAGAATCGGTTTCGTTTGGAGAACTGAGAAAAATCATTTGACCCCTAAATTCACTTGGTATACTGGAAATGAACTCTTGCTTGTAGGAAGACACAGATCCTGGGGTTTATCTCCATTTCAGAAGGGAAATTCAGACCAGATTTCTCATCCCTGAAACACACTCTGCTTTAACGCAAGAAGCAAGCATTCTTTCCAGAGACTAAATTACAGCAAGAACCATGAGCATGCCCTGAAAAAAAGAACTGTGTTTCCTACTCATACGGACCATATGTAGTTCAACTCTGCTTATGAAACTGATACAAACCACAGCTCCGCTTACATAAATGCTCTTTATTTAATAGTGAGGATCGCGTTGGGTTCGTGAAATGGGAAAAATCATTTGAGCCCTAAATTCACAGTGTTTACCTGAAATGAACTCCTGCTTGTAGGAAGACACAGATCCTGGGGTTTAACTCCATTTCTGAAGGCAAAATCAGACCAGAATTCTCATCCCTGAAAAACACTCTGTTTTAAGGCAAGAATCTTCCTCTTCTTTCCAGCTTCCCCAAAATAGTAAGAACCATGAGCATGCCCAGAAAAAAGAATGGTGTTTCCTACTCATACAGACCATATGTAGATCACTCTGGTTATCAAACTGAATCAAACCACAGCACTTCTTAAATAAATGCTGTTTAGTTAATAGTGAGAATCGCATTGGGGTTTCAAACTGTGTAAAATCATTTGACCCCGAAAATCACTAGGTTTACCAGAAATAAACTCTTCCATGTAGGAAGACACAGATCCTGGATTTTAACTCCGATTTTGAAGGTAAATTCAGACCAGTGTTCTCATCCATGAAACACACTCTGTTTTAATGAAACAAACAACCTCTTCTTTCCAGAGTCTAAAATACAGCAAGAACCATGAGCATGCCCTGAGAAAAAGAATTGTGTTTCCTACTCATACGGACCATATGTAGTTCAACTCTGCTTATGAAATTAATACAAACCACAGCTCCTCTTACATAAAGGCTATTTAGATAATAGTGAGAATCATGTTGTGTTGTGAACTGCGAAAAATCATTTGAGCCTAAAATTCACTGGGTATAGCAGAAATGAACTCTTGCTTGTAGGAAGACACAGATCCTGGGGTTTAACTCCGTTTCTGAAGGGAAATTCAGACCAGAATTCTCATCCCTGACACACTCTGTTTTAACGCAACAAGCAGCTCTTCTTTCAAGAGTCTAAAATACAGCAAGAACTATGAGCATGCCCTGAGAAAAAGAACTGTGTTTACTACTCATACGGACCATATGTAGTTCAACTCTGCATATGAAACTAATACAAACCACAGCTCCTATTACATAAAGGCTCTTTAGTTAATAGTGAGAATCATGTTGGGTTGGTGAACTGCAAAAAATCATTTGAGGCCAAAATTCACTGGGTTTACCAGAAATGAACTCTTGCTTGTAGGAAGACAAAGATCCTGGGGTTTGACTTCATTTCTGAAGGCCAATTCAGACCAGAGTTCTCATCCCTGAAAAACACTCTGTTTTCCCTCAAGAAGCAAGGTCTTCTTTCCAGCGGCTCCAATACATCAAGAACCATGAGCAGGCACAGAATAAAAGAACTGTGTTTCCTACTCATACGGCCCATATGTAGTTCAACGCTGCTTATGAAACTGATACAAACCACAGACCCTCTTACATAAATGCTCTTTCGTTAATAGTTATAATCGGTTTCGTTTGGTGACTGAGAAAAATCATTTGAGCCCAAAATTCACTTGGTTTACCAGAAATGAACTCTTGCTTGTAGGAAGACACAGATCATGGGGTTTAAGTCCGTTTCAGAAGGGAAATTCAGTCCAGAGTTCTCATCCCTGAAACACACTCTGCTTTAAGGCAAGAAGCAAGCATTCTTCCAGAGTCTAAAATACAGCAAGAACCATGAGCATGCCCTGAAAAAAAGAACTGTGTTTCCTACTCATACGGACCATATGTAGTTCAACTCTGCTTATGAAACTGATACAAACCACAGCTCCGCTTACATAAATGCTCTTTATTTAATAGTGAGAATCGCGTTGGGTTCGTGAAATGTGAAAAATCATTTGAGCCCAAAATTCACAGTGTTTACCTGTAATGAACTCCTGCTTGTAGGAAGACTCGGATCCTGGGGTTTAACTCCGTTTCTGAAGGCAAGTTCAGACCAGAATTCTCATTCTTGAAAAACACTCTGTTTTAAGGCAAGAATCATCCTCTTCTTTGCACCGTCTCAAATACAGCAAGAATCATGTGCGTGCCCTGAAAAAAAGAACTGTGTTTCCTACTCATACAGACCATATGTAGTTCAACTCCGCTTATGAAACTAATACAAACCACAGCTCCTCTTACATAAAGGCTCTTTAGTTAATAATGAGAATCGGTTTCAGTTGGTGAACTGAGAAAAATCATTTGAGCTCAAAATTCACTTGGTTTACCAGAAATGAACTCTTGCTTGTAGGAAGACACAGATCCTGGGGTGTAACTCCATTTCTAGAGCGAAATTCAGACCAGAGTTCTCATCCCTGAAACACACTCTGCTTTAGCGCAAGAAGCAATCATTCTTTCCAGAGTCTAAAACACAGCAAGAATCATGAACATGCCTTGAAAAAAAGAACTGTGTTTCCTACTCGTGCGGACAATATGTAGTTCAACTCTGCATATGAATCTTATACAAACCACAGCTCCTCTTTCATAAATGCTCTTTAGTTAACAGTGAGAATCGTGTTGTGTTTGTGAACTGCGAAAAATCATTTCAGCCCAAAGTTCACTGGGTTTACGAGAAATGAACTCTTGCTTGTAGGAAGACACAGATTCTAGGGTTTAACTCCGTTTCTGAAGGCAAATTCAGACCAGAGTTCTCATCCCTGAAAAATACACTGTTTTCACAGAAGAAGCAAGCTCTTCTTTCCAGTGGCTCCAATACATCAAGAACCATGAGCATGCCCAGAAAAAAAGAACTGTGTTTCCTACTCATACGGACCATATGTAGTTCAACTCTGCTTTTGAAACTGATACAAACCACAGCTCCTTTTAAATAAATGCTGTTTAGTTAATAGCAGGAATTACATTTGGTTTTTGAACTGTGTAAAATCATTTGATCCGAAAATTCACTTGGTTTAGGAGAAATAAACTCTTCCATGTAGGAAGACACAGATCCTTGGGTTTATCTCCATTTCTGAAGGGAAATTCAGGCCAGAGTTCTCATCCCTTAAAAACACTCTGTTTTAAGGTAAGAATCATCCTATTCTTTACAGCTTCTCAAATACAGTAAGAACCATGAGCATGCCCAGAAAAAAAAAACTGTATTTTCTACTCATACAGACCATATGTAGTTCAACTCTGTTTCTGAAACTGATACAAACCACAGCACCTCTCACATAAATGCTCTTTAGTTAATAGTAAGAATCGCGTTTGGTTCGTGGACTGCGAAAAATCATTTGAGCCCCAAAATCACTGGGTGTACCTGAAATTAACTCCTGCTTGTAGGAAGACACAGATCCTGGGGTTTAACTCCATTTCTGAAGGCAAATTCAGACCAGAGTTCTCATCCCTGAAAAACACTCTGTTTTCAAGCAAGAATCAAACTCTTCTTTCCAGTGGCACCAATACATCAAAACCATGAGCACGCCCAGAAAAAAAGAACTGTGTTTCCTACTCATACAGACCATATGTAGTTCAACTCTGCTTATGAAACTGATACAAACCCCACCTTGTCTTAAATAAATGCTGTTTAGTTAATAGTGAGAATCGCATTGCGTTTATGAAATCTGTAAAATCATTTGAGCCCAAAATTCACTTGGTTTAGGAGAAATAACTCTTCCATGTAGGAAGTCACAGATCCTTGGGTTTATCTCCATTTCTGATGGGAAATTCAGACCAGAGTTCTCATCCCTGAAAAACACTCTCTTTTAAGTCCAGAATCATCCTCTTCTTTCTAGCTTCTCCAATACAGTAAGAACCATGAGCATGCCCAGAAAAAAGAACTGTGTTTCCTACTCATACAGACCATATGTAGTTCAACTGTGCTTATGAAACTGATACAAACAACAGCATCTCTAACATAAATGCTCTTTAGTTAATGGTGAGAATCGCGTTTCGTTCGTGGACTGCAAAAAATCCTTTGAGCCCCAAATTCACTAAGTTTAACTGAAATTAACTCCTGCTTGTAGGAAGACACAGATCCTGGGGTTTAACTCCATTACTGAAGGCAAATTCAGACCAGAATTCTCATCCCTGAAAAACACTCTGTTTTAATGCAAGAATCATCCTCTTCTTTCCAGCGTCTCCAATACAGCAAGAACCATGTGCATTCCCTGAAAAAAAGAACTGTGTTTCCTACTCATACAGACTATATGTAGATCAACTCTCGTTATGAAACTGATTCAAAACGCAGCACCTCTTAAATAAATGCTGTTTAGATAATAGTGAGAATCTCATTGGGGTTTCGAACTGTGTAAAACTATTTGAGCACAAAATTCTCTTGCTTTATCAGAAATGAACTCTTCCATGTAGGAAGACACAGATCCTGGATTATTACTCCAATTTTGAAGGTAAATTCAGACCAGTGTTCTCATCCATGAAACACACTCTGTTTTAATGAAACAAACAACCTCTTCTTTCCAGAGTCTAAAATACAGCAAGAACCATGAGCATGCCCTGAGAAAAAGAATTGTGTTTCCTACTCATACGGACCATATGTAGTTCAACTCTGCTTATGAAATTAATACAAACCACAGCTCCTCTTACATAAAGGCTATTTAGTTAATAGTGAGAATCATGTTGTGTTGTGAACTGTGAAAAATCATTTGAGCCTAAAATTCACTGGGTTTAGCAGAAATGAACTCTTGCTTGTAGGAAGACACAGATCCTGGGGTTTAACTCCGTTTCTGAAGGGAAATTCAGACCAGAATTCTCATCCCTGACACACTCTGTTTTAACGCAACAAGCAGCTCTTCTTTCAAGAGTCTAAAATACAGCAAGAACTATGAGCATGCCCTGAGAAAAAGAACTGTGTTTACTACTCATACGGACCATATGTAGTTCAACTCTGCATATGAAACTAATACAAACCACAGCTCCTATTACATAAAGGCTCTTTAGTTAATAGTGAGAATCATGTTGGGTTGGTGAACTGCAAAAAATCATTTGAGCCCAAAATTCACTGGGTTTACCAGACATGAACTCTTGCTTGTAGGAAGACAAAGATCCTGGGGTTTGACTTCATTTCTGAAGGCCAATTCAGACCAGAGTTCTCATCCCTGAAAAACACTCTGTTTTCCCTCAAGAAGCAAGGTCTTCTTTCCAGCGGCTCCAATACATCAAGAACCATGAGCAGGCACAGAATAAAAGAACTGTGTTTCCTACTCATACGGCCCATATGTAGTTCAACGCTGCTTATGAAACTGATACAAACCACAGACCCTCTTACCTAAATGCTCTTTCGTTAATAGTGAGAATCGGTTTCGTTTGGTGACTGAGAAAAATCATTTGAGCCCAAAATTCACTTGGTTTACCAGAAATGAATTCTTGCTTGTAGGAAGACACAGATCATGGGGTTTAAGTCCGTTTCAGAAGGGAAATTCAGTCCAGAGTTCTCATCCCTGAAACACACTCTGCTTTAAGGCAAGAAGCAAGCATTCTTCCAGAGTCTAAAATACAGCAAGAACCATGAGCATGCCCTGAAAAAAAGAACTGTGTTTCCTACTCATACGGACCATATGTAGTTCAACTCTGCTTATGAAACTGATACAAACCACAGCTCCGCTTACATAAATGCTCTTTATTTAATAGTGAGAATCGCGTTGGGTTCGTGAAATGTGAAAAATCATTTGAGCCCAAAATTCACAGTGTTTACCTGAAATGAACTCCTGCTTGTAGGAAGACTCGGATCCTGGGATTTAACTCCGTTTCTGAAGGCAAGTTCAGACCAGAATTCTCATTCTTGAAAAACACTCTGTTTTAAGGCAAGAATCATCCTCTTCTTTGCACCGTCTCAAATACAGCAAGAATCACGTGCGTGCCCTGAAAAAAAGAACTGTGTTTCCTACTCATACAGACCATATGTAGTTCAACTCTGCTTATGAAACTAATACAAACCACAGCTCCTCTTACATAAAGGCTCTTTAGTTAATAATGAGAATCGGTTTCAGTTGGTGAACTGAGAAAAATCATTTGAGCTCAAAATTCACTTGGTTTACCAGAAATGAACTCTTGCTTGTAGGAAGACACAGATCCTGGGGTGTAACTCCATTTCTAGAGCGAAATTCAGACCAGAGTTCTCATCCCTGAAACACACTCTGCTTTAGCGCAAGAAGCAATCATTCTTTCCAGAGTCTAAAACACAGCAAGAATCATGAACATGCCTTGAAAAAAAGAACTGTGTTTCCTACTCGTGCGGACAATATGTAGTTCAACTCTGCATATGAATCTTATACAAACCACAGCTCCTCTTTCATAAATGCTCTTTAGTTAACAGTGAGAATCGTGTTGTGTTTGTGAACTGCGAAAAATCATTTCAGCCCAAAGTTCACTGGGTTTACGAGAAATGAACTCTTGCTTGTAGGAAGACACAGATTCTAGGGTTTAACTCCGTTTCTGAAGGCAAATTCAGACCAGAGTTCTCATCCCTGAAAAATACACTGTTTTCACAGAAGAAGCAAGCTCTTCTTTCCAGTGGCTCCAATACATCAAGAACCATGAGCATGCCCAGAAAAAAAGAACTGTGTTTCCTACTCATACGGACCATATGTAGTTCAACTCTGCTTTTGAAACTGATACAAACCACAGCTCCTTTTAAATAAATGCTGTTTAGTTAATAGCAGGAATTACTTTTGGTTTTTGAACTGTGTAAAATCATTTGATCCGAAAATTCACTTGGTTTAGGAGAAATAAACTCTTCCATGTAGGAAGACACAGATCCTTGGGTTTATCTCCATTTCTGAAGGGAAATTCAGACCAGAGTTCTCATCCCTTAAAAACACTCTGTTTTAAGGTAAGAATCATCCTATTCTTTACAGCTTCTCAAATACAGTAAGAACCATGAGCATGCCCAGAAAAAAAACTGTATTTTCTACTCATACAGACCATATGTAGTTCAACTCTGTTTCTGAAACTGATACAAACCACAGCACCTCTCACATAAATGCTCTTTAGTTAATAGTAAGAATCGCGTTTGGTTCGTGGACTGCGAAAAATCATTTGAGCCCCAAATTCACTGGGTGTACCTGAAATTAACTCCTGCTTGTAGGAAGACACAGATCCTGGGGTTTAACTCCATTTCTGAAGGCAAAATCAGACCAGAATTCTCATGCCTGAAAAACACTCTGTTTGAAAGCAAGAATCATCCTCTTCTTGCCAGCGTCTCCAATAAGGCAAGAACCATGTGCATGCCCTGAAAAAAAGAACTGTGTTTCCTACTCATACAGACTATATGTAGATCAACTCTGGTTGTGAAACTGATTCAAACCGCAGCACCTCTTAAATAAATGCTCTTTAGTTAATAGTGAGAAACACCTTTGGGTTTCAAACTATGTAAAATCATTTGAGCCCAAAATTCACTTGGTTTACCAGAAATAAACTCTTCCATGTAGGAAGACAAAGATCCTGGATTTTTACTCCGATTTTGAAAGTAAATTCAGACCAGTGTTCTCATCCATGAAACACACTCTGTTTTAATGCAACAAACAAGCTCTTCTTTCCAGAGTCTAAAATACATCAAGAACCATGAGCATGCCCTGAGAAAATGAACTGAGTTTCCTACTCATACAGACCATATGTAGTTCAACTCTGCTTATGAAACTAATACAAACCACAGCTCCTATTACATAAAGGCTCTTTAGTTAATAGTGAGAATCATGTTGGGTTGGAAAACTGCAAAAAATCATTTGAGCCCAAAATTCACTGGGTTTACCAGAAATGAACTCTTGCTTGTAGGAAGACAAAGATCCTGGGGTTTGACTTCAATTCTGATGGCCATTTCAGACCAGAGTTCTCATCCCTGAAAAACACTCTGTTTTCCCTCAAGAAGCAAGGTCTTCTTTCCAGCGGCTCCAATACATCAAGAACCATGAGCAGGTCTAGAAAAACAGAACTGTGTTTCCTACTCATACGGAACATATGTAGTTCAACTCTGCTTATGAAACTGATACAAACCACAGACCCTCTTACATAAATGCTCTTTCATTAATATTGAGAATCGGTTTCGTTTGGTGAACTGAGAAAAATCATTTGAGCCCAAAATTCACTTTGTTTACCAGAAATGAACTCTTTCTTGTAGGAAGACACAGATCCTGGGGTTTAACTCCATTTCAGAAGGGGATTTTAGACCAGAGTTCTCATCCCTGCAAAACACTCTGCTTTAACGCAAGAAGCAAGCATTCTTTCCAGAGTCTAAAATAGAGCAAGAACCATGAGCATGCCCTGAAAAAAAGAACTGTGTTTCCTACTCATATGGACCATATGTAGTTCAACTCTGCTTATGAAAATGATAGAAACCACAGCTCTGCTTACATAAATGCTCTTTTTTTAAAGTGAGAATTGTGATGGGTTCGTGAACTGCGAAAAATCATTTGAGCCCAAAATTCACTGTGTTAATCAGAAATGACTCTTCCTTGTAGAAAGACACAGATGCCGGGGTTTAATTCCATTTCTGAAGGGAAATTCAGACCAGAGTTCTCATCCCTGAAACACGCTCTGCTTTAACGCAAGAAGGAAGCTCTTCTTTCCAGAGTCTAATATACAGCAAGATTCATGAGAATGCCCTGAAAAAAAGAACTGTGTTTCCTACTCAGCGGACCATATGTAGTTCAACTCTGCATATGAAACTGATACAAACCACAGCTCATCTTACATAAATGCTCTTTAGTTAATAGTGATAATCTTGTTCGGTTCCTGAACTGCGAAAAATCATTTGAGCCCCAAATTACTGGGTTTACCTGAAGTGAACTCCTGCTTGTGTGAAGACACAGTCCTGGGGTTTAACTCCGTTTCTGAAGGCAAATTCAGAACCGAATTCTCATCCCTCAAACACACTCTGTTTTAAGGCAAGAATCATCCTCATCTTTAAAGCGTGTCCAATACAGTACGAACCATGAGCATTCCCAGAAAAAAAGAACTGTTTCCTACGCATTCGGACTATATGTAGTTCAACTCTGCTTATGATATGATACAGACCACAGCTCCTCGTACATAAATGCTGTTTAGTTAATAGTGATAATCGCCATGGGTACTAGAACTATGTAAAGTCATTTGAGCTGAATATTCACGTGGTTTACCAGAAATGAACTCTTGCTTATAGGAAGACACAGATCCTGGGGTTTAACTCCATTTCTAAATGGAAATTCGGACCAGAGTTCTCATCCCTGAAACACACTCTGTTTTCACGCAAGAAGCAAGCTCTTCTTTCCATTGGCTCCAATACATCAAGAACCATGAGCATGCCCAGAAAAAAAGAACCGTGTTTCCTACTCATACGGACCATATGTTGTTCAACTCTGCTTATGAATCTGATACAAACCACAGACCCTCTTACATAAATGCTCTTTAGTTAATAGTGAGAATCGCATTGGGTTTTTGAACTGGGTAAAATCATTTGAGCCCAAAATTCACTTCGTTTACCAGATATAAACTCTTCCTTGTAGGAAAACACAGATCCTGGGGTTTAAGTCCATTTCTGAAGGGAAGTTCAGACCAGAGTTCTCATCCCTGAAACACACTCTGCTTTAACGCAAGAAGGAAGCTCTTCTTTCCAGAGTTTAATATACAGCAAGATTCATGAGAATGCCCTGAAAAAAAGAACTGTGTTTCCTACTCATGCAGACCATATGTAGTTCAACTCTGCTTATGATAGTGATACAAACCACAGCTCCTCTTACATAAATGCTCTTTAGTTAATAGTGAGAATAGCTTTGGGTTCGTGAATTGTGTAAAATCATTTGATCCCAAAATTCACTGGGTTTACCAGAAATGAACTCTTGCTTGTAGGAAGACACAGATCCTGGGGTTTAACTCGGTTTCTGAAGGGAAATTCACACCAGTGTTCTCATCCATGAAACCCACTCTGTTATCACGAAAGAAGCAAGCTCTTCTTTACAGAGTCTCCAATACGGCAGGAATATTGAGCATGCCCTGAAAAAAGAACTCTGTTTCCTATTCATACGGACCATATGTTTTTCAACTCTGCTTATGAAACTGATAAAACCACAGCTCCTCTTACATAAATGCTCTTTAGTTAATAGTGAGAATGGGTTTGGGTTGGTAAACTGCGAAAAATCATTTGAGCCCAAAATTCACTTGGTTTACCAGAAATGAACTCTTGCTTGTAGGAAGACACAGAACCTGGGGTTTAACTCCTTTTCTGGAGGCAAATTCAGACCAGAGTTCTCATCCATGAAAAACACTCTGTTTTAAGGCAAGAATCATCCTCTACTTTCCAGCGTCTCCAATATAGTAAGGCACATGAGCATGCCCAGAAAAAAAGAACTGTGTTTCCTCCTCATACAGACAATATTTAGATCAACTCTGGTTATAAAACTGATTCAAACCACAGCACATCTTAAATAAATGCTGTTTAGTTAATACTGAGATCACATTGGGGTTTCAAACTGTGGAAAATCATTTGAGCCCAAAATTCACTTGGTTTGCCAGAAATAAACTCTTCCATGTAGGAAATCACAGATCCTGGATTTTAACTCCGATTTTGAAGGTAAATTCAGACCAGTGTTCTCATCCATGAAACATAAACTGTTTTAACGCAACAAACAAGTTCTTCTTTCCAGAGTCTAAAATACAGCAAGAGCAATGAGCATACCCTGAGAAAAAGAACTGTGTTTCCTACTCATACGGACCATATGCAGTTCAACTCTGCTTATGAAACGAATACAAACCACAGCTCCTATTACATAAAGGCTCTTGAGTTAATAGTGAGAATCATGTTGGGTTGGTGAACTGCGATAAATCATTTGAGCCCCTAAATCACTGGGTTTACCAGAAATGAACTCTTGCTGGTAGGCAGACAAAGATCCTGGGGTTGAACACCGTTTCTGAAGGCAATTTCAGACCAGAGTTCTCAGCACTGAAAAACACTCTGTTGTCATGCAACAAGCAAGCTCTTCTTTCCAGAGTCTAAAAGACAGCAAGAGCAATGAGCATGCCCTGAAAAAAAGAACTGTGTTTCCTACTCATACGGACGGTTTGTAGTTCACCTCTGCTTAAGAAACTGAAACAAATCATAGTTCGTCTTATATAAATGCTCTTTAGTTAATAGTGAGAATCGCATTGGGTTTTTGAACTGCGAAAAAATCATTTGAGCCCAAAATTCACTAGGTTTACAAGAAATGAACTCTTGCTTGTAGGAAGACAAAGATCCTGGGTTTAACTCCATTTCTGAAGGCAATTTCGACCAGAGTTCTCATCCCTGAAAAACACTCTGTTTTCACGCAAGAAGCAAGCTCTTTTTTCCAGTGGCTCCAATACATCAAGAACCATGAGCACGCCCAGAAAAAAGAACCGTGTTTCCTACTCATACGGACCATATGTTGTTCAACTCTGCTTATGAAACTGATACAAACAACAGCTCCTCTTACATAAATGCTCTTTAGTTAATAGTGAGAATCGGTTTGGGTTGGTGAACTGCGAAAATCATTTGAGCCCAAAATTCACTTGGTTTAGGAGAAATAACTCTTCCATGTAGGAAGACACAGATCCTTGGGTTTATCTCCATTTCTGAGGGAAAATTCAGACCAGAGTTCTCATCCCTGAAAAATACTCTCTTTTAAGGCCAGAATCATCCTCTTCTTTCCAGCTTCTCCAATACAGTAAGAACCATGAGCATGCCCAGAAAAAAGAACTGTGTTTCCTACTCATACAGACCATATGTAGTTCAACTGTGCTTATGAAACTGATACAAACAACAGCATCTCTAACATAAATGCTCTTTAGTTAATGGTGAGAATCGAGTTTCGTTCGTGGACTGCAAAAAATCCTTTGAGCCCCAAATTCACTAAGTTTACCTGAAATTAACTCCTGCTTGTAGGAAGACACAGATCCTGGGGTTTAACTCCATTACTGAAGGCAAATTCAGACCAGAATTCTCATCCCTGAAAAACACTCTGTTTTAATGCAAGAATCATCCTCTTCTTTCCAGCGTCTCCAATACAGCAAGAACCATGTGCATTCCCTGAAAAAAAGAACTGTGTTTCCTACTCATACAGACTATATGTAGATCAACTCTCGTTATGAAACTGATTCAAAATGCAGCACCTCTTAAATAAATGCTGTTTAGATAATAGTGAGAATCTCATTGGGGTTTCGAACTGTGTAAAACTATTTGAGCACAAAATTCACTTGCTTTATCAGAAATAAACTCTTCCATGTAGGAAGACACAGATCCTGGATTATTACTCCAATTTTGAAGGTAAATTCAGACCAGTGTTCTCATCCATGAAACACACTCTGTTTTAACGCAACAAACAAGCTCTTCTTTCCAGAGTCTAAAATACATCAAGAACCATGGGCATGCCCAGAGAAAAAGAACTGTGTTTCCTACTCATACAGACCATATGTAGTTCAACTCTGCTCATGAAACTAATACAAACCACAGCTCCTATTACATAAAGGCTCTTTAGTTAATAGTGTGAATCATGTTGGGTTGGTGAACTGCAAAAAATCATTTGAGCCCAAAATTCACTGGGTTTACCAGAAATGAACTCTTGCTTGTAGGAAGACAAAGATCCTGGGGTTTGACTTCGTTTCTGAAGGCCAATTCAGACCAGTGTTCTCATCCCTGAAAAACACTCTGTATTCCGTCAAGAAGCAAGGTCTTCTTTCCAGCAGCTCCAATACATCAAGAACCATGAGCAGGCCCAGAAAAAAGAACTGTGTTACCTACTCATACGGACCATATGGAGTTCAACTCTGCTTATGAAACTGATACAAACCACAGACCCTCTTACATAAATGCTCTTTCGTTAGTAGTGAGAATCGGTTTCGTTTGGAGAACTGAGAAAAATCATTTGACCCCTAAATTCACTTGGTTTACTGGAAATGAACTCTTGCTTGTAGGAAGACACAGATCCTGGGGTTTAAGTCCGTTTCAGAAGGGAAATTCAGACAAGAGTTCTCATCCCTGAAACACACTCTGCTTTAACGCAAGAAGCAAGCATTCTTTCCAGAGTCTAAAATACAGCAAGAACCATGAGCATGCCCTGAAAAAAAGAACTGTGTTTCCTACTCAAACGGACCATATGTAATTCAACTCTGCTTATGAAACTGATACAAACCACAGCTCCGCTTACATAAATGCTCTTTATTTAATAGTGAGAATCGCGTTGGGTTCGTGAAATGTGAAAAATCATTTGAGCCCAAAATTCACAGTGTTTACCTGAAATGAACTCCTGCTTGTAGGAAGACTCGGATCCTGGGGTTTAACTCCGTTTCTGAAGGCAAGTTCAGACCAGAATTCTCATTCTTGAAAAACACTCTGTTTTAAGGCAAGAATCATCCTCTTCTTTGCAGCGTCTCAAATACAGCAAGAATCATGTGCGTGCCCTGAAAAAAAGAACCGTGTTTCCTACTCATACAGACCATATGTAGTTCAACTCTGCTTATGAAACTAATACAAACCACAGCTCCTCTTACATAAAGGCTCTTTAGTTAATAATGAGAATCGGTTTCAGTTGGTGAACTGAGAAAAATCATTTGAGCTCAAAATTCACTTGGTTTACCAGAAATGAACTCTTGCTTGTAGGAAGACACAGATCCTGGGGTGTAACTCCATTTCTAGAGGGAAATTCAGACCAGAGTTCTCATCCCTGAAACACACTCTGCTTTAGCGCAAGAAGCAATCATTCTTTCCAGAGTCTAAAACACAGCAAGAATCATGAACATGCCCTGAAAAAAAGAACTGTGTTTCCTACTCGTGCGGACAATATGTAGTTCAACTCTGCATATGAATCTTATACAAACCACAGCTCCTCTTTCATAAATGCTCTTTAGTTAACAGTGAGAATTGTGTTGGGTTTGTGAACTGCGAAAAATCATTTCAGCCCAAATTTCACTGGGTTTACGAGAAATGAACTCTTGCTTGTAGGAAGACACAGATTCTAGGGTTTAACTCCGTTTCTGAAGGCAAATTCAGACCAGAGTTCTCATCCCTGAAAAATACACTGTTTTCACACAAGAAGCAAGCTCTTCTTTCCAGCGGCTCCAATACATCAAGAACCATGAGCATGCCCAGAAAAAAAGAACTGTGTTTCCTACTCATACGGACCATATGTAGTTCAACTCTGCTTTTGAAACTGATACAAACCACAGCTCCTTTTAAATAAATGCTGTTTAGTTAATAGCAGGAATTGCATTTGGTTTTTGAACTGTGTAAAATCATTTGATCCGAAAATTCACTTGGTTTACGAGAAATAACTCTTCCATGTAGGAAGACACAGATCCGTGTGTTTATCTCCATTTCTGAAGGGAAATTCAGACCAGAGTTCTCATCCCTTAAAAACACTCTGTTTTAAGGTAAGAATCATCCTATTCTTTACAGCTTCTCAAATACAGTAAGAACCATGAGCATGCCCAGAAAAAAAACTGTGTTTTCTACTCATACAGACCATATGTAGTTCAACTCTGCTTATGAAACTGATACAAACCACAGCACCTCTCACATAAATGCTCTTTAGTTAATTAAGAATCGCGTTTGGTTCGTGGACTGCGAAAAATCATTTGAGCCCAAAATTCACTGGGTGTACCTGAAATTGACTCCTGCTTGTAGGAAGACACAGATCCTGGGGTTTAACTCCATTTCTGAAGGCAAATTCAGACCAGAATTCTCATCCCTGAAAAACACTCTGTTTTAAGGCAAGAATCATCCTCTTCTTTCCAGCGTCTCCAATACAGCAAGAACCATGTGCATGCCCTGAAAAAAAGAACTGTGTTTCCTACTCATACAGTCTATATGTAGATCAACTCTGGTTATGAAACTGATTCAAACCGCAGCACCTCTTAAATAAATGCTGTTTAGTTAATAGTGAGAAACGCCTTGGGGTTTCAAACTGTGTAAAATCATTTGAGCCCAAAATTCACTTGGTTTACCAGAAATAAACTCTTCCATGTAGGAAGACACAGATCCTGGATTTTTACTCCGATTTTGAAAGTAAATTCAGACCAGTGTTCTCATCCATGAAACAGACTCTGTTTTAATGCAACAAACAAGCTCTTCTTTCCAGAGTCTAAAATACATCAAGAACCATGAGCATGCCCTGAGAAAATGAACTGAGTTTCCTACTCATACAGACCATATGTAGTTCAACTCTGCTTATGAAACTAATACAAACCACAGCTCCTATTACATAAAGGCTCTTTAGTTAATAGTGAGAATCATGTTGGGTTGGAAAACTGCAAAAAATCATTTGAGCCCAAAATTCACTGGGTTTACCAGAAATGAACTCTTGCTTGTAGGAAGACAAAGATCCTGGGGTTTGACTTCGATTCTGATGGCCATTTCAGACCAGAGTTCTCATCCCTGAAAAACACTCTGTTTTCCGTCAAGAAGCAAGGTCTTCTTTCCAGCGGCTCCAATACATCAAGAACCATGAGCAGGTCTAGAAAAACAGAACTGTGTTTCCTACTCATACGGAACATATGTAGTTCAACTCTGCTTATGAAACTGATACAAACCACAGACCCTCTTACATAAATGCTCTTTCATTAATATTGAGAATCGGTTTCGTTTGGTGAACTGAGAAAAATCATTTGAGCCCAAAATTCACTTTGTTTACCAGAAATGAACTCTTTCTTGTAGGAAGACACAGATCCTGGGGTTTAACTCCATTTCAGAAGGGGAATTTAGACCAGAGTTCTCATCCCTGCAAAACACTCTGCTTTAACACAAGAAGCAAGCATTCTTTCCAGAGTCTAATATACAGCAAGATTCATGAGAATGCCCTGAAAAAAAGAACTGTGTTTCCTACTCAGCGGACCATATGTAGTTCAACTCTGCTTATGAAACTGATACAAACCACAGCTCATCTTACATAAATGCTCTTTAGTTAATAGTGATAATCTTGTTGGGTTCCTGAACTGCGAAAAATAATTTGAGCCCAAAATTACTGGGTTTACCTGAAGTGAACTCCTGCTTGTGTGAAGACACAGTCCTGGGGTTTAACTCCGTTTCTGAAGGCAAATTCAGAACCGAATTCTCATCCCTCAAACACACTCTGTTTTAAGGCAAGAATCATCCTCATCTTTAAAGCGTGTCCAATACAGTACGAACCATGAGCATTCCCAGAAAAATAGAACTGTTTCCTACGCATTCGGACTATATGTAGTTCAACTCTGCTTATGATATGATACAGACCACAGCTCCTCTTACATAAATGCTGTTTAGTTAATAGTGATAATCGCCATGGGTACTAGAACTATGTAAAGTCATTTGAGCTGAATATTCATGTGGTTTACGAGAAATGAACTCTTGCTTATAGGAAGACACAGATCCTGGGGTTTAACTCCATTTCTAAATGGAAATTCGGACCAGAGTTCTCATCCCTGAAACACACTCTGTTTTCACGCAAGAAGCAAGCTCTTCTTTCCATTGGCTCCAATACATCAAGAACCATGAGCATGCCCAGAAAAAAAGAACTGTGTTTCCTACTCATACGGACCATATGTTGTTCAACTCTGCTTATGTATCTGATACAAACCACAGACCCTCTTACATAAATGCTCTTTAGTTAATAGTGAGAATCACATTGGGTTTTTGAACTGGGTAAAATCATTTGAGCCCAAAATTCACTTCGTTTACCAGATATAAACTCTCCCTTGTAGGAAAACACAGATCCTAGGGTTTAACTCCATTTCTGAAGGGAAGTTCAGACCAGAGTTCTCATCCCTGAAACACACTCTGCTTTAACGCAAGAAGGAAGCTCTTCTTTCCAGAGTTTAATATACAGCAAGATTCATGAGAATGCCCTGAAAAAAAGAACTGTGTTTCCTACTCATGCAGACCATATGTAGTACATCTCTGCTTATTAAAGTGATACAAACCACAGCTCCTCTTACATAAATGCTCTTTAGTTAATAGTGAGAATAGCTTTGGGTTCGTGAACTGTGTAAAATCATTTGATCCCAAAATTCACTAGGTTTACCAGAAATGAACTCTTGCTTGTAGGAAGACACAGATCCTGGGGTTTAACTCGGTTTCTGAAGGGAAATTCAGACCAGTGTTCTCATCCATGAAACCCACTCTGTTTTCACGCAAGAAGCAAGCTCTTCTTTACAGAGTCTCCAATACGGCAAGAATATTGAGCATGCCCTGAAAAAAGAACAATGTTTCCTATTTATACGGACCATATGTTGTTCAACTCTGCTTATGAAACTGATAAAAACCACAGCTCCTCTTACATAAATGCTCTTTAGTTAATAGTGAGAATCGGTTTGGGTTGGAAAAGTGCGAAAAATCATTTGAGCCCAAAATTCACTTGGTTTAATAGAAATGAACTCTTGCTTGTAGGAAGACACAGAACCTGGGGTTTAACTCCTTTTCTGGAGGCAAATTCAGACCAGAGTTCTCATCCATGAAAAACACTCTGTTTTAAGGCAAGAATCATCCTCTACTTTCCAGCGTCTCCAATATAGTAAGGCACAAGAGCATGCCCAGAAAAAAAGAACAGTGTTTCCTCCTCATACAGACCATATTTAGATCAACTCTGGTTATGAAACTGATTCAAACCACAGCACCTCTTAAATAAATGCTGTTTCGTTAATAGTGAGATCACATTGGGGTTTCAAACTGCGGAAAATCATTTGAGCCCAAAATTCACTTGGTTTGCCAGAAATAAATTCTTCCATGTAGGAAATCACAGATCCTGGATTTTAACTCCGATTTTGAAGGTAAATTCAGACCAGTGTTCTCATCCATGAAACATAAACTGTTTTAACGCAACAAACAAGCTCTTCTTTCCAGAGTCTAAAATACAGCAAGAGCAATGAGCATACCCTGAGAAAAAGAACTGTGTTTCCTACTCATACGGACCATATGCAGTTCAACTCTGCTTATGAAACGAATACAAACCACAGCTCCTATTACATAAAGGCTCTTGAGTTAATAGTGAGAATCATGTTGGGTTTGTGAACTGCGATAAATCATTTGAGCCCCTAAATCACTGGGTTTACCAGAAATGAACTCTTGCTGGTAGGAAGACAAAGATCCTGGGGTTGAACACCGTTTCTGAAGGCAATTTCAGACCAGAGTTCTCAGCACTGAAAAACACTCTGTTGTCATGCAACAAGCAAGCTCTTCGTTCCAGAGTCTAAAAGACAGCAAGAGCCATGAGCATGCCCTGAAAAAAAGAACTGTGTTTCCTACTCATACGGACGATTTGTAGTTCACCTCTGCTTAAGAAACTGAAACAAATCACAGTTCGTCTTATATAAATGCTCTTTAGTTAATAGTGAGAATCGCATTGGGTTTTTGAACTGTGAAAAATCCTTTGAGCCGAAAATTCACTTTGTTTACGAGAAAGGAACGCTTGATTGTAGGAAGACACAGATCCTGCGGTTTAATTCTGTTTCAGAAGGCAAATTCAGACCAGAGTTCTCATCCCTGAAACACACTCTGCTTTAACGAAAGAAGCAAGCTCTTCTTTCCAGAGTCTAAAATACAGCAAGAACCATGAGCATGCCCTGAAAAAAAGAACTGTGTTTCCTACTCATACAGACCATATGTAATTCAACTCAGCATATGAAACTGATACAAACCACAGCTCCTGTTACATAAATGCTCTTTAGTTAATAGTGAGAATCATGTTGGGTTCGTGAACTGCGAAAAATCATTTGAGCCCAAAATTCACTAGGTTTACCAGAAATGAACTCTGGCTTGTAGGAAGACAAAGATCCTGGGTTTAACTCCATTTCTGAAGGCAATTTCGACCAGAGTTCTCATCCCTGAAAAACACTCTGTTTTCATGCAAGAAGCAAGCTCTTTTTTCCAGTGGCTCCAATACATCAAGAACAATGAGCACGCCCAGAAAAAAGAACCGTGTTTCCTACTCATACGGACCATATGTTGTTCAACTCTGCTTATGAAACTGATACAAACAACAGCTCCTCTTACATAAATGCTCTTTAGTTAATAGTGAGAATCGGGTTGGGTTGGTGAACTGCGAAAAATCATTTGAGCCCAAAATTCACTTGGTTTACCAGAAATGAACTCTTGCTTGTAGGAAGACACAGAACCTGGGGTTTAACTCCTTTTCTGAAGGCAAATTCAGACCAGAGTTCTCATCCCTGAAAAACACTCTGTTTTAAAGCAAGAATCATCCTCTTCTTTCCAGCGTTTCCAATATAGTAAGACCCATGAGCATGCCCAGAAAAAAAGAACTGTGTTTCCTACTCATACAGACCACATTTATATCAACTCTGGTTATGAAACTGATTCAAACCACAGCACCTCTTAAATAAATGCTGTTTAGTTAATAGTGAGATCACATTGGGGTTTCAAACTGTGGAAAATCATTTCAGCCCAAAATTCACTTGGT
Source organism: Onychomys leucogaster (assembly GCA_949786385.1). Classification (NCBI taxonomy): domain Eukaryota; kingdom Metazoa; phylum Chordata; class Mammalia; order Rodentia; family Cricetidae; genus Onychomys; species Onychomys leucogaster. Next base: position 3,318,590 of record CATKUP010000044.1, read on the forward strand.
TTACCAGAAATAAACTCTTCCATGTAGGAAAAGACAGATCCTGGATTTTAACTCCGATTTTGAAGGTAAATTCAGACCAGTGTTCTCATCCATGAAACATAAACTGTTTTAACGCAACAAACAAGCTCTTCTTTCCAGAGTCTAAAATACAGCAAGAGCAATGAGCATACCCTGAGAAAAAAACTGTGTTTCCTACTCATACGGACCATATGTAGTTCAACTCGGCTTATGAATCTAATACAAACCACAGCTCCTATTACATAAAGGCTCTTGAGTTAATAGTGAGAATCATGTTTGGTTGGTGAACTGCGAAAAATCATTTGAGCCCAAAATTCACTGGGTTTACCAGAAATGAACTCTTGCTTGTAGGAAGACAAAGATCCTGGGGTTTAACTCCGTTTCTGAAGGCAAATTCAGACCAGAGTTCTCATCCCTGAAACACACTCTGTTTTAAGGCAGGAAACATCCTCTTCTTTCCAGCGTCTCCGATATAGTAAGAACCTTGAGCATGCCCAGAAAAAAAGAACTGTGTTTCCGACTCATACAGACCATATGTAGTTCAACTCTGCTTATGAAACTGATACAAACCACAGCTCCTCTTACATAAATGCTCTTTAGTTAATAGTGATAATTGCCTTGGGTTCGTCAACCGCCAAAAATCATTTGAGCCCAAAATTCACTGGATTTACCTGAACTGAAATCTTGCTTGTAGGAAGACACAGATCCTGGGGTTAAATCCGTTTCTGAAGTGAAATTCAGACCACAATTCTCATCCGTGAAACACACTCTGTTTTAATGACAGAATCAAGCTCTTCTTTCCAGAGGCTCCAATACATCAAAAACCATGAGCACGCCCGGAAAAAAAGTACTGTATTTACTACTCATATTGACCATATGTAGTTCAACTCTGCTTCTGAAACTGATACAAACCACAGCTCCTCTTACATAAAAGAAATTTAGTCAATAGTGATAATAGGTTTCGGTTGGTGAACTGAGAAATATCATTTGAGCCCAAAATTCACTTGGTTTACGAGAAATGAACTCTTGATAGTAGGAAGACACAGATCCTGGGGTTTAATTCTGTTTCTGAAGGGAAATTCAGACCAGAGTTCTCATCCCTGAAACACACTCTGCTTTAACACAAGAAGCAAGCTCTTCTTTCCAGTGTCTAAAATACAGCAAGAACCATGAGCATGCCCTGAAAAAAAGAACTATGTTTCCTCCTCATACGGACCATATGTAGTTCAATTCTGCTTATGAAACTGATACAAACCACAGCTCCTCTTACATAAATGCTCTTTAGTTAATAGTGAGAATCATGTTGGGTTCGTGAACTGCAAAAAATCATTTGAGACCAAAATTCACTGGGTTTCCAGGAAATGAACTCTTGCTTGCAGGAAGACACAGATACTGGGGTTAAACTCCATTTCTAAGGGGAAATTCAGACCAGAGTTCTCATCCCTGAAAAACACTCTGTTTTACAGCAAGAATCATCCTCTTCTTCCCAGCGTCTCCAATATAGTAAGAAACTTGAGCATGCCCAGAAAAAAAGAACTGTGTTTCCTACTCATACAGACCATATGGAGTTCAACTCTGCTTATGAAACTGATACAAACCACAGCTCCTCTTATATAAATGCTCTTTAATTAATAGTGTGTATCGCATTGGGTTCAAGAACTGCAAAAAATCATTTGACCCCAAAATTCAGTGGGTTTACCAGAAATGATCTCTTACTTGTAGGAAGACACAGATCCTGGGGTTTAACTCTGTTTCTGAAGGAAAATCAGAGCAGAATTCTTATCCTTAAAACACACTCTGTTTTCACGCAAGAAGCAAGCTCTTCTTTCCAGTGTCTCCAATGCAGCAAGAACCATGAGCATGCCCTGAAAAAAATAACTGTGTTTCCTACTCATACGGACCTTTTGTAGTTCAACTCTGCTCATGAAACTGATAGAAACAATAGCTCCTCTTACATAAATGCTCTTTAGTTAATAGTGAGAATCGCGTTGGGTTCTAGAAATGTGTAAAATCATTTGAGCCCAAAATTCAACAGGGTTTATCAGAAATGAACTCTTGATTGTAGGAAGACGTAGATCCTGGGCTTGACCTCCGTTTCTGAAGGGAAATTCAGAGCAGTGTTCTCATCCATGAAACACACTATGTTTTCACGCAAGAAGCAACCTCTTCTTTCCAGTGTCTCCAATACAGCAAGATATATGTGCATGCCCAGAAAAAAAGATCTGTGTTTCCTACTCTTACGGACAATATGTAGTTCAATTCTGCTTATGAAACTGATACTAAACACAGCTCCTCTTACATAAATGGTTTTTGTTACTAGAGAGAATCACGTTGTGTTCATGAACTGTGAAAAATCATTAGAGCCCAAAATTCACTGGGTTTACCAGAAATGATCTCTTGCTAGTAGGAAGACACAGATCCTGGGGTTTAACTCCGTTTCTGAAGGGAAATTCCGACCACAGTTCTCATCTATGAAACACAGTCTGTTTTATTGCAAGAAGCATCCTCTTCTTTCCAGCGTCTACATTACAGCAAGAACAAGGAGAATGCCCTAAAAAAATTAACTGTGTTTCCTACTTATACGGACCTTTTGTAGTTCAATTCTGCTTATTGAACTGATACAAACCACAGCTCCTCTTACTTAAATGCTCTTTAGTCAATAGTGAGAATCGCGTTGGTTTCTAGAAATGTGTGAAATCATTTGAGCCCACTATTCACTCGGTTTACCAGAAATGAACTCTTGCTGGTAGGAAGACACAAATCCTGGGGTTGAACTCCGTTTCTGAAGGGAAATTCAGACCAGTGTTCTAATCCATGAAACCCAGTCTGTTTTCACGCAAGAAGCAAGCTCTTCTTTCCAGCGTGTCCAATGCAGCAAGAACAATGACAATGCCCTGAAAAAAATAACTGTGTGTCCTACTCATACGGACCTTTTGTAGTTCAACTCTGCTCATGAAATTGATACAAAACACAGCTCCTCTTACATAAATGCTTTTTAGATAATAGAGAGAATCACGTTGGGTTCGTGAACTGCAAAAAATCATTTGAGCCCAAAATTCGCTGTGATAACCAGAGATGAACTCTTGCTTGTAGGAAGACACAGATCCTGGGGTTTAACTCCATTTCTGAAGGGAAATTCAGAGCAGTGTTCTCATCCTTGAAACACACTCTGTTTTAACGCTAGATGAAAGCTCTTCTTTCCGGCGACTGCATTACAGCAAGAACAATGAGAATGCCCTGAAAATAAAATAACTGTGTGTCCTACTCATACGGACCTTTTGTAGTTCAACTCTGCTCAGGAAATTGACACAAAACACAGCTCCTCTTTCATAAATGCTTTTTAGTTAATAGAGAAAATCACGTTGGGTTTGTGAACTGTGAAAAATCATTTGAACCCAAAATTCACTGGGATAACCGGAAATGAACTCTTTCTTGTAGGAAGACACCGATCCTGGGGTTTAACTCCGTTTCTGAAGGGAAATTCTGACCACTGTTTTGATCGATGAAACACAGTCTGTTTTTGTCAAGAAAAAACCTCTTCTTTCCAGCGTGTACAATACAGAAAGAACAATGAGCATGCCCTCAAAAAAAAATGTGTTTCCTCCTCATACGGATCATAGGCAGATCAAGTCTGCTTATGAAACTGATACAAACCACAGCTCCTCTTATATAAATGCTCTTTAGTTAATAGTGTGAATCGCATTGGGTTCGTGAACTGCAAAAAATCATTTGACCCCAAAATTCACTGGCTTTACCAGAAATGAACTCTTGCTTGTAGGAAGACACAGATCCTGGGGTTTAACTCCGTGTCTGAAGGGAAATTCAGACCAGTGTTCTCATCCTTGAAACACACCCTGTTTTAACGCAAGAAGCAAGCTCTTCTTTCCAGTGTCTCCATTACAGCAAGAAACATGATCATGCCAAGAAAAAAAGAACAGTGTTTCCTACGAGACGGATCATATGTAGTTCCACTCTACTTATGAAACTGATACCAACCACAGCTCCACTTACCTAAATGCTCATTAGTTAATAGTGAGAATTGCGTTGGTTTCGTGAACTATGTAAAATCATTTGAGCCCAAAATTCACTGGGTTTACCAGAAATGAACTCTTGCTTGTAGGAAGACCCAGATCCTGGGGTTTAACTCCGTTTCTGAAGGGAAATTCTGACCACAGGTCTCATCGATGAAACACAGTCTGTTTTAAGGCAAGAAGCATCCTTTTCTTTCCAGCGTCTACAATACATCAAGAACAATGAGAATGCCCTAATAAAATTAACTGTGTTTCCTACTCATACGGACCTTTTGTAGTTCAACTCTGCTTATGAAACTAATACAAAACACAGCTCCTCTTACATAAATGCTTTTGGTTAATAGAGAGAATCGCGTTGGGTTCTTCAAATGTGTAAAACCATTTGAGCCCAATATTCACTTGGTTTACCAGAAATGATCTCTTGCTTGTAGGAAGACACAGATCCTGGGGTTTAACTCTGTTTCTGAAGGGAAATTCAGAGCAGTGTTCTCATCCTTGAAACACACTCTGTTTTAACACTAGAAGCAAGCTCTTCTTTCCAGCGGCTCCATTACAGCAAGAACCATGAACATGCCCTGAAAAAAAGAACTGTGTTTCCTACACATACGTACCATGTGTAGTGCAATTCTGCTTTTTGAACTGATACAAACCACAGCTCCTCTTACTTAAATGCTCTTTAGTCAATAGTGAGAATCGCGTTCGGTTCTTCAAATGTGTAAAATCATTTGAGCCCAATATTCACTTGGTTTCCCAGAAATGAACTCTTGCTTGTAGTAAGACACAGATCCTGGGGTTAACTCCATTACTGAAGTTAAATTCAGACCAGTGTTCTCTTCCTTGAAACACACACTGTTTTCACGCAAGAAGCAAGCTCTTCTTTAAAGCGTATCCAAAACAGCAAGAAACATGAGCATGCCCAGAAAAAAAGAACAGTGTTTCCTATGAGACGGATCATATGTAGTTCCACTCTACTTATGAAACTGATACCAACCACAGCTCCTCTTACATAAATGTTCATTAGATAATAGTGAGAATCGCGTTGGGTTCATGAACTGTTTAAAATGATTTCAGCCCAATATTCACTTGGTTTACCAGAAATGAACTGTTGCTTGTAGGAATACACAGATCCTGGGGTTTAACTCCGATTCTGAACGGAAATTCAGAGCCGTGTTCTCATCCATGAAACACACTCTGTTTTCACGCAAGAAGCAAGATCTTCTTACAGCGTCTCCAATACAGCAAGAAACATGAGCATGCCCAGAAGAGAAGAACTGTGTTTCCTACTCATTCGGACCATATGTAGTTCAACTCTGCTTATGAAACTGATAGAAACCACAGCTCATTTTACATAAATGCTCTTTAGTTAATAGTGAGAATCGCGGTGGTTTTGTGAACTGTGTAAAAACATTTGAGCCCAAAATTCACTGGATTTAAAAGAAATGAACTCTTGCTTGTAGGAAGACACTGATCCTGGGGTTTAACTCCATTTCTGAAGGGTAATTCAGACCAGTGTTCTAATCCATGAAACCCAGTCTGTTTTCACGCAAGAAGCAAGCTCTTCTTTCCAGCGTGTCCAATGCAGCAAGAACAATGACAATGCCCTGAAAAAAATAACTGTGTGTCCTACTCATACGGACCTTTTGTAGTTCAACTCTGCTCATGAAATTGATACAAAACACAGCTCTTCTTACATAAATGCTTTTTAGTTAATAGAGAAAATCGCGTTGGGTTCATGAACTGCAAAAAATCATTTGACCCCAAAATTCACTGGGATAACCAGAAATGAACTATTGCTTGTAGGAAGACACAGATCCTGGGGTTTAACTCCGTTTCTGAAGGGAAATTCAGACCAGTGTTCTCATCCTTGAAACACACTCTGTTTTAACGCTTGAAGCAAGCTCTTCTTTCCGGCGACTGCATTACAGCAAGAACAATGAGAATGCCCTGAATAAAAGAACTGTGTGTCCTACACATAGGGACCTTAAGTAGTTCAACTCTGCTTATGAAATTGATACAAACCACAGCTCCTCTTACATAATTGCTCTTTAGTTAATAGTGAGAATCGCATTGGGTTCTTGAACTGTTTAAAACAATTTGAGCCCAAAATTCACTGGGTTTACCAGAAATGAACTCTTTCTTGTAGGAAGATACAGATCCTGGGGTTGAACTCTGTTTCTGATGGGAAATTCAGACCAGTGTTCTCATCCATGAAACCCACTCTGTTTTAACGCAAGAAGCAAGCCCTTCTTTCCAGCGTCTTCAATACAGCAACAACAGTGAGAATGCCCTGAAAAAAAGATCTGTGTTTTCTACTCATACGGACCTTTTGTAGTTCAACACTGCTCAGGAAATTGATACAAAACACAGCTCCTCTTTCATAAATGCTTTTTGTTAATAGAGAGAATCACGTTTGGTTCATGAACTGTGAAAAATAATTTGAGCCCAGAATTCACTCGGTTTACCAGAAATGATCTCTTGCTTGTAGGAAGACACAGATCCTGGGGTTTAACTCTGTTTCTGAAGGGAAATTCAGAGCAGTGTTCTCATCCTTGAAACACACTCTGTTTAACGCAAGAAGAACCCTCTTCTTTCCAGTGTGTACAATACAGCAACAACAATGAGCATGCCCTCAAAAAAAGAGCTGTGTTACCTACTCATAGGGATCATACGAAGATCAAGTCTGCTTATGAAACTGATACAACCATAGCTCCTCTTACATAATTGCTTTTTGTTAATAGAGAGAATCGCGTTGGGTTCATGAACTGCGAAAAATCATTTGAGCCCAGAATTCACTCGGTTTACCAGAAATGAACTCTTGCTTGTAGGAAGACACAGATCCGGGGCTTTAACTCCATCTCTGAAGGGAAATTCAGACCAGTGTTCTCACCTTGAAACACACTCAGTTTTAACGCAAGAAGAAACCTCTTCTTTCCAGCGTCTACAATACAGCAACAACAATGAGCATGCCCTCAAAAAAAGAGCTGTGTTTCCTACTCATAGGGATCATACGAAGATCAAGTCTGCTTATGAAACTGATACAACCATAGCTCCTCTTACATAATTGCTTTTTGTTAATAGAGAGAATCGCGTTGGGTTCGTGAACTGTGTAAAATCATTTTAGCCCAAAATTCACTGGGTTTACCAGAAATGAACTCTTGCTTGTAGGAAGACACAGATCCTCGGGTTTAACTCCGTTTCTGAAGGGAAATTCAGACCAGTGTTCTCAACCATGAAACCCACTCTGTTTTAATGCAAGAAGCAAGCTCTTCTTTCCAGCGTCTCCATTACAGCAAGAAACATGAGCATGCTCAGCAAAAAAGAACAGTGTTTCCTATGAGACGGATCATATGTAGTTCCACTCTAATTATGAAACTGATACCAACCACAGCTCCACTTACATAAATGCGCATTAGTTAATAGTGAGATTCGCGTTGGTTTCATGAACTGTGTAAAATCATTTGAGGCCAAAATTCACTTGGTATACCAGAAAAGAACCCTTGCTTGTAGGAAGACCAAGATCATGGGGTTTAACTCCGTTTCTGAAGGGAAATTCAGACCAGTGTTCCCATCCATGAAACCCACTCTGTTTTAAGGCAAGAAGCAAGCTCTTCTTTCCAGCGTCTCCATTAGAGCAACAACAATGAGAATGACCTGAAAAAAATAACTGTGTGTCCTACTCATACGGACCATTTGTAGTTTAACTCTGGTCATGAAATTGATACAAAACACAGCTCCTCTTTCATAAATGCTTTTTAGTTAATAGAGAGAATCGCGTTGGGTTCGTGAACTGTGAAAAATCATTTGAGCCCAAAATTCACTGGGATAACCAGAAATGAACTCTTTCTTGTAGGAAGACACAGATCCTGGGGTTTAACTCCGTTTGTGAAGGGAAATTCTGACCACTGTTCTGATCGATGAAACACAGTGTGTTTTTTTCAAGAAGAAACCTCTTCTTTCCAGCGTCTACAATACAGCAAGAACAATGAGCATGCCCTCAAAAAAAGAGCTGTGTTTCCTACTCATACGGATCATAGGTAGATCAAGTCTGCTTATGAAACTGATCCAAACCATAGCTCCTCTTACATAAATGCTTTTTAGTTAATAGAGAGAATCGCATTGGGTTCGTGAACTGCAAAAAAACTTTTGACCCCAAAATTTATTGGGTTTACCAGAAATGAACCCTTTCTAGTAGGAAGACACAGATCCTGGGGTTGAACCCCGTTTCTGATGGGAAATTCAGACCAGTGTTCTCATCCATGAAACCGACTCTATTTTAACGCAAGAAGCAAGCTCTTCTTTCCAGCGTCTCCATTACAGCAACAACAATGAGAATGCCCTTAAAAAAATAACTGTGTGTCCTACACATACGGACTTTTGTAGTGCAACTCTGCTCATGAAATTGATACAAAACCCATCTCCTCTTACATAAATGCTTTTTAGTTAATAGAGAGAATCGCGTTGGGTTCGTGAACTGCAAAAAATCATTTGAGCCCAAAATTCACTGGGATAACCAGAAAGGAACTCTTGCTTGTAGGAAGACACAGATCCTGGGGTTTAACTCCGTTTCTGAAGGAAATTCAGACCAGTGTTCTCATCCTTGAAACACACTCTGTTTTAACGCTAGAAGCAAGCTCTTCTTTACAGCGTATCCATTACAGCAAGAAACATGACCATGCCCCGAAAAAAAGGACAGATTTTCCTACGAGAAGGATCATATGTAGTTCCACTCTACTTATGAAACTGATACCAACCAAAGCTCCTCTTACATAAATGTTCATTAGTTAAGAGTGAGAATCGCGTTTGGTTCGTGAACTGTGTAAAATCATTTCAGCCCAATATTCACTTGGTTTACCAGAAATGAACTGTTGCTTGTAGGAAGACACAGATCCTGGGGTTTAACTCTGTTTCTGAAGGGAAATTCAGACCAGTGTTCTCATCCATGAAACACACTCTGTTTTCTTGCAAGAAGCAAGCTCTTCTTACAGCATCTCCAATACAGCAAAAAACATGAGCATTCCCAGAAAAGAAGAACTGTGTTTTCTACTCATACAGACCATATGTAGTGCAACTCTGCTTATGAATCTGATAGAAACCACAGCTTATCTTACATAAATGCTCTTTAGTTAATAGTGAGAATCGCGTTGGGTTTGTGAACTGAATAAAAATTCACTGGGTTTAAAAGAAATGAACTCTTGCTTGTAGGAAGACACAGATCCTGGGGTTTAACTCCGTTTCTGCATGGTAATTCAGACCAATATTCTCATCCATGAAACACACTCTGTTTTAACACAAGAAGGAAGCGCTTCTTTCCAGTTTCTCCAATACAGCAAGAACCATGAGAATGCCCGGGGGAAAAAAAACTGTGTTTCCTACTCATATGGACTATATGTAGTTCAACTCTGCTTATGAAATTGATACAAACCATAGCTCCTCTTACATAATTGCTCTTTAGTTAATAGTGAGAATCGCGTGGGGTTCTTGAACTGTGTAAAATCATTTGAACCCAAAATTCATTGGGTTTACCAGAAATGAACTCTTTCTTGTAGGAAGATACAGACACTGGGGTTGAACTCCGTTTCTGACGGGAAATTCAGACCAGTGTTCTCATCCATGAAACCCACTCTGTTTTATCGCAAGAAGCAAGCTCTTCTTTCCATCGTCTCCAATACAGCATCAACAATGAGAATGCCCTGAAAAAAATAACTGTGTGTCCTACTCATACGGAACTTTTGTAGCTCAACTCTGCTCATGAAATTGATACAAAACACAGCTCCTCTTTCATAAATGCTTTTTAGTTAATATAGAGAATCGCCTTGGGTTCGTGAACTGTGAAAAATCATTTGAGCCCAAAATTCACTGGGATAACCAGAAATGAACTCTTTCTTGTAGGAAGACACAGATCCTGGGGTTTAACTCCGTTTGTGAAGGGAAATTCTGACCAGTGTTCTGATCGATGAAACACAGTGTGTTTTTTTCAAGAAGAAACCTCTTCTTTCCAGCGTCTACAATACAGCAAGAACAATGAGCATGCCCTCAAAAAAAGAGCTGTGTTTCCTACTCATACGGATCATAGGTAGATCAAGTCTGCTTATGAAACTGATACAAACCATAGCTCCTCTTACATAAATGCTTTTTATTTAATAGAGAGAATCGCATTGGGTTCGTGAACTGCAAAAAATCTTTTGACCCCAAAATTCATTGGGTTTACCAGAAATGAACCCTTTCTTGTAGGAAGACACAGATCCTGGGGTTGAACTCCGTTTCTGATTGGAAATTCAGACCAGTGTTCTCATCCATGAAACCCACTCTGTTTTAACGCAAGAAGCAAACTCTTCTTTCCAGCGTCTCCATTACAGCAACAACAATGAGAATGCCCTGAAAAAAATAACTGTGTGTCCTACTCATACGGACTTTTGTAGTTCAACTCTGCTCATGAAATTGATACCAAACACATCTCCTCTTACATAAATGCTTTTTAGTTAATAGAGAGAATCGCGTTGGGTTCGTCAACTGCAAAAAATCATTTGAACTCAAAATTCACTGGGATAACCAGAAATGAACTCTTGCTTGTAGGAAGACACAGATCCTGGGGTTTAACTCCGTTTCTGAAGGGAAATTCAGACCAGTGTTCTCATCCTTGAAACACACTCTGTTTTAACGCTAGAAGCAAGCTCTTCTTTCCAATGAATGCATTAGAACAAGAACAATGAGAATGCCCTGAAAAAAATAACTGTGTGTCCTCCTCATACGGACATTTTGTAGTTCAACTCTCCTTATGAAATTGATACAAACCTCAGCTCCTCTTACATAATTGCTCTTTAGTTAATAGTGAGAATCAAGTTGTGTTCTTGAACTGTGTAAAAACATTTGAGCCCAAAATTCACTGGGTTTAGCAGAAATGAACTCTTTCTTGTAGGAAGACACAGATCCTGGGGTTGAACTCCGTTTCTGACGGGAAATTCAGACCAGTGTTCTCATCCATGAAACCCACTCTGTTTTAACGCAAGAAGCAAGCTCTTCTTTTCAGCGTCTCCATTACAGCAACAACAATGAGAATGACCTCAAAAAAATAACTGTGTGTCCTACTCATACGGACCTTTTGTAGTTCAACTCTGCTCCGGAAATTGATACAAAACACAGCTCCTCTTACATAAATGCTTTTTAGTTAATAGAGAGAATCGCATTGGGTTTGTGAACTGCAAAAAATCATTTGAGCCCAAAATTCACTGGGATAACCAGAAATGAACTCTTGCTTGTAGGAAGAAAAAGATCCTGGGGTTTAACTCCATTTCTGAAGGGAAATTCAGACCAGTGTTCTCATCCTTGAAGCACACTCTGTTTTAACGCTAGAAGCAAGCTCTTCTTTCCGACGAATGCATTACAGCAAGAACAATGATAATGCTCTGAAAAAAAGAACTGTGTGTCCTACTCATACGGACCTTTTGTAGTTCAACTCTGCTCATGAAATTGATACCAAACACATATCCTCTTACATAAATGCTTTTTAGTTAATAGAGATAATCGCGTTGGGTTCGTGAACTGCGAAAAATCATTTGAGCCCAAAATTCACTGGGATAACCAGAAATGAACTCTTTCTTGTAGGAAGACACAGATCCTGGGGTTTAACTCCGTTTGTGAAGGGAAATTCTGACCACTGTTCTGATCGATGAAACACAGTGTGTTTTTTTCAAGAAGAAACCTCTTCTTTCCAGCGTCTACAATACAGCAAGAACAATGGGCATGCCCTCAAAAAAAGAGCTGTGTTTCCTACTCATACGGATCATAGGTAGATCAAGTCTGCTTATGAAACTGATACAAACCATAGCTCCTCTTACATAAATGCTTTTTATTTAATAGAGAGAATCGCATTGGGTTCGTGAACTGCAAAAAATCTTTTGACCCCAAAATTCATTGGGTTTACCAGAAATGAACCCTTTCTTGTAGGAAGACACAGATCCTGGGGTTGAACTCCGTTTCTGATTGGAAATTCAGACCAGTGTTCTCATCCATGAAACCCACTCTGTTTTAACGCAAGAAGCAAACTCTTCTTTCCAGCGTCTCCATTACAGCAACAACAATGAGAATGCCCTGAAAAAAATAACTGTGTGTCCTACTCATACGGACTTTTGTAGTTCAACTCTGCTCATGAAATTGATACCAAACACATCTCCTCTTACATAAATGCTTTTTAGTTAATAGAGAGAATCGCGTTGGGTTCGTCAACTGCAAAAAATCATTTGAACTCAAAATTCACTGGGATAACCAGAAATGAACTCTTGCTTGTAGGAAGACACAGATCCTGGGGTTGAACTCCGTTTCTGACGGGAAATTCAGACCAGTGTTCTCATCCATGAAACCCACTCTGTTTTAACGCAAGAAGCAAGCTCTTCTTTTCAGCGTCTCCATTACAGCAACAACAATGAGAATGACCTGAAAAAAATAACTGTGTGTCCTACTCATACGGACCTTTTGTAGTTCAACTCTGCTCCGGAAATTGATACAAAACACAGCTCCTCTTACATAAATGCTTTTTAGTTAATAGAGAGAATCGCGTTGGGTTCGTGAACTGCGAAAAATCATTTGAGCCTAAAATTCACTGGGAAAACCAGAAATGAACTCTTTCTTGTAGGAAGACACAGATCCTGGGGTATAACTCCGTTTGTGAAGGGAAATTCTGACCACTGTTCTGATCGATGAAACACAGTGTGTTTTTTTCAAGAAGATACCTCTTCTTTCCAGCGTCTACAATACAGCAAGAACAATGGGCATGCCCTCAAAAAAAGAGCTGTGTTTCCTACTCATACGGATCATAGGTAGATCAAGTCTGCTTATGAAACTGATACAAACCATAGCTCCTCTTACATAAATGCTTTTTATTTAATAGAGAGAATCGCATTGGGTTCGAGAACTGCAAAAAATCTTTTGACACCAAAATTCATTGGGTTTACCAGAAATGAACCCTTTCTTGTAGGAAGACACAGATCCTGGGGTTGAACTCCGTTTCTGATTGGAAATTCAGACCAGTGTTCTCATCCATGAAACCCACTCTGTTTTAAGGCAAGAAGCAAGCTCTTCTTTCCAATGAATGAATTAGAGCAAGAACAATGAGAATTCCCTGAAAAAAATAACTGTGTGTCTCCTCATATGGACATTTTGTAGTTCAACTCTGCTTATGAAATTGATACAAACCTCAGCTCCTCTTACATAATTGCTCTTTAGTTAATAGTGAGAATCAAGTTGTGTTCTTGAACTGTGTAAAAACATTTGAGCCCAAAATTCACTGGGTTTACCAGAAATGAACTCTTTCTTGTAGGAAGACACAGATCCTGGGGTTGAACTCCGTTTCTGAAGGGAAATTCAGACCAGTGTTCTCATCCATGAAACCCACTCTGTTTTAAGGCAAGAAGCAAGCTCTTCTTTCCAGCGTCTCCATTACAGCATCAACAATGAGAATGCCCTGAAAAAAATAACTGTGTGTCCTACTCATACGGACCTTTTGTAGTTCAACTCTGCTCATGAAATTGATACAAAACACAGCTCCTCTTACATAAATGCTTTTTAGTTAATAGAGAGAATCGCGTTGGGTTCGTGAACTGCAAAATATCATTTGAGCCCAAAATTCACTGGGATAACCAGAAATGAACTCTTGCTTGTAGGAAGACACAGATCCTGGGGTTTAACTCCGTTTCTGAAGGGAAATTCAGACCAGTGTTCTCATCCTTGAAACACACTCTGTTTTAACGCTAGAAGCAAGCTCTTCTTTCCGACGAATGCATTACAGCAAGAACAATGAGAATGCTCTGAAAAAAAGAACTGTGTGTCCTACTCATACGGACATTTTGTAGTTCAACTCTGCTTATGAAATTGATACAAACCTCAGCTCCTCTTACATAATTGCTCTTTAGTTAATAGTGAGAATCAAGTTGTGTTCTTGAACTGTGTAAAAACATTTGAGCCCAAAATTCACTGGGTTTAGCAGAAATGAACTCTTTCTTGTAGGAAGTCACAGATCCTGGGGTTGAACTCCGTTTCTGATGGGAAATTCAGACCAGTGTTCTCTTCCATGAAACCCACTCTGTTTTAACGCAAGAAGCAAGCTCTTCATTTCAGCGTCTCCATTACAGCAACAACAATGAGAATGACCTGAAAAAAAATAACTGTGTGTCCTACTCATACGGACTTTTGTAGTTCAACTCTGCTCCGGAAATTGATACAAAACACAGCTCCTCTTACATAAATGCTTTTTAGTTAATAGAGAGAATCGCATTGGGTTTGTGAACTGCAAAAAATCATTTGAGCCCAAAATTCACTGGGATAACCAGAAATGAACTCTTGCTTGTAGGAAGAAAAAGATCCTGGGGTTTAACTCCATTTCTGAAGGGAAATTCAGACCAGTGTTCTCATCTTTGAAACACACTCTGTTTTAACGCTAGAAGCAAGCTCTTCTTTCCGACGAATGCATTACAGCAAGAACAATGAGAATGCTCTGAAAAAAAGAACTGTGTGTCCTACTCATACGGACCTTTTGTAGTTCAACTCTGCTCATGAAATTGATACCAAACACATCTCCTCTTACATAAATGCTTTTTAGTTAATAGAGAGAATCGCGTTGGGTTCGTGAACTGCGAAAAATCATTTGAGCCCAAAATTCACTGGGATAAACAGACATGAACTCTTTCTTGTAGGAAGACACAGATCCTGGGGTTTAACTCCGTTTGTGAAGGGAAATTCTGACCACTGTTCTGATCGATGAAACACAGTGTGTTTTTGTCAAGAAGAAACCTCTTCTTTCCAGCGTCTACAATACAGCAAGAACAATGGGCATGCCCTCAAAAAAAGAGCTGTGTTTCCTACTCATACGGATCATAGGTAGATCAAGTCTGCTTATGAAACTGATACAAACCATAGCTCCTCTTACATAAATGCTTTTTATTTAATAGAGAGAATCGCATTGGGTTCGTGAACTGCAAAAAAACTTTTGACCCCAAAATTCATTGGGTTTACCAGAAATGAACCCT
This sequence comes from Onychomys leucogaster, assembly GCA_949786385.1. Classification (NCBI taxonomy): domain Eukaryota; kingdom Metazoa; phylum Chordata; class Mammalia; order Rodentia; family Cricetidae; genus Onychomys; species Onychomys leucogaster. Next base: position 3,333,657 of record CATKUP010000044.1, read on the forward strand.
TTCTTGTAGGAAGACACAGATCCTGGGGTTGAACTCCGTTTCTGATTGGAAATTCAGACCAGTGTTCTCATCCATGAAACCCACTCTGTTTTAACGCAAGAAGCAAACTCTTCTTTCCAGCGTCTCCATTACAGCAACAACAATGAGAATGCCCTGAAAAAAATAACTGTATGTCCTACTCATACGGACTTTTGTAGTTCAACTCTGCTCATGAAATTGATACCAAACACATCTCCTCTTACATAAATGCTTTTTAGTTACTAGAGAGAATCGCGTTGGGTTCGTCAACCACAAAAAATCATTTGAACTCAAAATTCACTGGGATAACCAGAAATGAACTCTTGCTTGTAGGAAGACACAGATCCTGGGGTTTAACTCCGTTTCTGAAGGGAAATTCAGACCAGTGTTCTCATCCTTGGAACACACTCTGTTTTAACGCTAGAAGCAAGCTCTTCTTTCCAATGAATGCATTAGAGCAAGAACAATGAGAATGCCCTGAAAAAAATAACTGTGTGTCCTCCTCATACGGACATTTTGTAGTTCAACTCTGCTCATGAAATTGATACAAACCTCAGCTCCTCTTACATAATTGCTCTTTAGCTAATAGTGAGAATCAAGTTGTGTTCTTGAACTGTGTAAAAACATTTGAGCCCAAAATTCACTGGGTTTACCAGAAATGAACTCTTTCTTGTAGGAATACACAGATCCTGGGGTTGAACTCCGTTTCTGACGGGAAATTCAGACCAGTGTTCTCATCCATGAACCCAATCTGTTTTAAGGCAAGAAGCAAGCTCTTCTTTCCAGCGTCTCCATTACAGCAACAACAATGAGAATGCCCTGAAAAAAATAACTGTGTGTCCTACTCATACGGACTTTTGTAGTTCAACTCTGCTCATGAAATTGATACCAAACACATCTCCTCTTACATAAATGCTTTTTAGTTAATAGAGAGAATCGCGTTGGGTTCGTCAACTGCAAAAAATCATTAGAACTCAAAATTCACTGGGATAACCAGAAATGAACTCTTGCTTGTAGGAAGACACAGATCCTGGGGTTTAACTCCGTTTCTGAAGGGAAATTCAGACCAGTGTTCTCATCCTTGAAACACACTCTGTTTTAACGCTAGAAGCAAGCTCTTCTTTCCAATGAATGCATTAGAGCAAGAACAATGAGAATGCCCTGAAAAAAATAACTGTGTGTCCTCCTCATACAGACATTTTGCAGTTCAACTCTGCTCCGGAAATTGATACAAAACACAGCTCCTCTTACATAAATGCTTTTTAGTTAATAGAGAGAATCGCGTTGGGTTCGTGAACTGCAAATTATCATTTGAGCCCAAAATTCACTGGGATAACCAGAAATGAACTCTTGCTTGTAGGAAGACACAGATCCTGGGGTTTAACTCCGTTTCTGACGGGAAATTCAGACCAGTGTTCTCATCCATGAAACCCACTCTGTTTTAACGCAAGAAGCAAGCTCTTCTTTTCAGCGTCTCCATTACAGCAACAACAATGAGAATGACCTGAAAAAAATAACTGTGTGTCCTACTCATATGGACCTTTTGTAGTTCAACTCTGCTCCGGAAATTGATACAAAACACAGCTCCTCTTACATAAATGATTTTTAGTTAATAGAGAGAATCGCATTGGGTTTGTGAACTGCAAAAAATCATTTGAGCCCAAAATTCACTGGGATAACCAGAAATGAACTCTTGCTTGTAGGAAGAAAAAGATCCTGGGGTTTAACTCCATTTCTGAAGGGAAATTCAGACCAGTGTTCTCATCCTTGAAACACACTCTGTTTTAACGCTAGAAGCAAGCTCTTCTTTCCGACGAATGCATTACAGCAAGAACAATGAGAATGCTCTGAAAAAAAGAACTGTGTGTCCTACTCATACGGACCTTTTGTAGTTCAACTCTGCTCCGGAAATTGATACCAAACACATCTCCTCTTACATAAATGCTTTTTAGTTAATAGAGAGAATCGCGTTGGGTTCGTGAACTGCGAAAAATCATTTGAGCCCAAAATTCACTGGGATAACCAGACATGAACTCTTTCTTGTAGGAAGACACAGATCCTGGGGTTCAACTCCGTTTGTGAAGGGAACTTCTGACCACTGTTCTGATCGATGAAACACAGTGTGTTTTTGTCAAGAAGAAACCTCTTCTTTCCAGCGTCTACAATACAGCAAGAACAATGGGCATGCCCTCAAAAAAAGAGCTGTGTTTCCTACTCATACGGATCATAGGTAGATCAAGTCTGCTTATGAAACTGATACAAACCATAGCTCCTCTTACATAAATGCTTTTTATTTAATAGAGAGAATCGCATTGGGTTCGTGAACTGCAAAAAATCTTTTGACCCCAAAATTCATTGGGTTTACCAGAAATGAACCCTTTCTTGTAGGAAGACACAGATCCTGGGGTTGAACTCCGTTTCTGATTGGAAATTCAGACCAGTGTTCTCATCCATGAAACCCACTCTGTTTTAAGGCAAGAAGCAAGCTCTTCTTTCCAATGAATGAATTAGAGCAAGAACAATGAGAATTCCCTGAAAAAAATAACTGTGTGTCTCCTCATACGGACATTTTGTAGTTCAACTCTGCTTATGAAATTGATACAAACCTCAGCTCCTCTTACATAATTGCTCTTTAGTTAATAGGAGAATCAAGTTGTGTTCTTGAACTGTGTAAAAACATTTGAGCCCAAAATTCACTGGGTTTACCAGAAATGAACTCTTTCTTGTAGGAAGACACAGATCCTGGGGTTGAACTCCGTTTCTGAAGGGAAATTCAGACCAGTGTTCTCATCCATGAAACCCACTCTGTTTTAAGGCAAGAAGCAAGCTCTTCTTTCCAGCGTCTCCATTACAGCATCAACAATGAGAATGCCCTGAAAAAAAGAACTGTGTGTCCTACTCATACGGACCTTTTGTAGTTCAACTCTGCTCCGGAAATTGATACAAAACACAGCTCCTCTTACATAAATGCTTTTTAGTTAATAGAGAGAATCGCGTTGGGTTCGTGAACTGCAAAATATCATTTGAGCCCAAAATTCACTGGGATAACCAGAAATGAACTCTTGCTTGTAGGAAGACACAGATCCTGGGGTTTAACTCCGTTTCTGAAGGGAAATTCAGACCAGTGTTCTCATCCTTGAAACACACTCTGTTTTAACGCTAGAAGCAAGCTCTTCTTTCCTACGAATGCATTACAGCAAGAACAATGAGAATGCCCTGAAAAAAAGAACTGTGTGTCCTACTCATACGGACATTTTGTAGTTCAACTCTGCTTATGAAATTGATACAAACCTCAGCTCCTCTTACATAATTGCTCTTTAGCTAATAGTGAGAATCAAGTTGTGTTCTTGAACTGTGTAAAAACATTTGAGCCCAAAATTCACTGGGTTTACCAGAAATGAACTCTTTCTTGTAGGAAGTCACAGATCCTGGGGTTGAACTCCGTTTCTGACGGGAAATTCAGACCAGTGTTCTCATCCATGAAACCCACTCTGTTTTAACGCAAGAAGCAAGCTCTTCTTTTCAGCGTCTCCATTACAGCAACAACAATGAGAATGACCTGAAGAAAATAACTGTGTGTCCTACTCATACGGACTTTTGTAGTTCAACTCTGCTCCGGAAATTGATACAAAACACAGCTCCTCTTACATAAATGCTTTTTAGTTAATAGAGAGAATCGCATTGGGTTTGTGAACTGCAAAAAATCATTTGAGCCCAAAATTCACTGGGATAACCAGAAATGAACTCTTGCTTGTAGGAAGAAAAAGATCCTGGGGTTTAACTCCATTTCTGAAGGGAAATTCAGACCAGTGTTCTCATCCTTGAAACACACTCTGTTTTAACGCTAGAAGCAAGCTCTTCTTTCCGACGAATGCATTACAGCAAGAACAATGAGAATGCTCTGAAAAAAAGAACTGTGTGTCCTACTCATACGGACCTTTTGTAGTTCAACTCTGCTCATGAAATTGATACCAAACACATCTCCTCTTACATAAATGCTTTTTAGTTAATAGAGATAATCGCGTTGGGTTCGTGAACTGCGAAAAATCATTTGAGCCCAAAATTCACTGGGATAACCAGACATGAACTCTTTCTTGTAGGAAGACACAGATCCTGGGGTTTAACTCCGTTTGTGAAGGGAAATTCTGACCACTGTTCTGATCGATGAAACACAGTGTGTTTTTGTCAAGAAGAAACCTCTTCTTTCCAGCGTCTACAATACAGCAAGAACAATGGGCATGCCCTCAAAAAAAGAGCTGTGTTTCCTACTCATACGGATCATAGGTAGATCAAGTCTGCTTATGAAACTGATACAAACCATAGCTCCTCTTACATAAATGCTTTTTATTTAATAGAGAGAATCGCATTGGGTTCGTGAACTGCAAAAAATCTTTTGACCCCAAAATTCATTGGGTTTACCAGAAATGAACCCTTTCTTGTAGGAAGACACAGATCCTGGGGTTGAACTCCGTTTCTGATTGGAAATTCAGACCAGTGTTCTCATCCATGAAACCCACTCTGTTTTAACGCAAGAAGCAAACTCTTCTTTCCAGCGTCTCCATTACAGCAACAACAATGAGAATGCCCTGAAAAAAATAACTGTGTGTCCTACTCATACGGACTTTTGTAGTTCAACTCTGCTCATGAAATTGATACCAAACACATCTCCTCTTACATAAATGCTTTTTAGTTAATAGAGAGAATCGCGTTGGGTTCGTCAACTGCAAAAAATCATTTGAACTCAAAATTCACTGGGATAACCAGAAATGAACTCTTGCTTGTAGGAAGACACAGATCCTGGGGTTTAACTCCGTTTCTGAAGGGAAATTCAGACCAGTGTTCTCATCCTTGAAACACACTCTGTTTTAACGCTAGAAGCAAGCTCTTCTTTCCAATGAATGCATTAGAGCAAGAACAATGAGAATGCCCTGAAAAAAATAAATGTGTGTCCTCCTCATACAGACATTTTGTAGTTCAACTCTGCTTATGAAATTGATACAAACCTCAGCTCCTCTTACATAATTGCTCTTTAGTTAATAGTGAGAATCAAGTTGTGTTCTTGAACTGTGTAAAAATATTTGAGCCCAAAATTCACTGGGTTTAGCAGAAATGAACTCTTTCTTGTAGGAAGACACAGATCCTGGGGTTGAACTCCGTTTCTGACGGGAAATTGAGACCAGTGTTCTCATCCATGAAACCCACTCTGTTTTAACGCAAGAAGCAAGCTCTTCTTTTCAGCGTCTCCATTACAGCAACAACAATGAGAATGACCTGAAAAAAATAACTGTGTGTCCTACTCATACGGACCTTTTGTAGTTCAACTCTGCTCCGGAAATTGATACAAAACACAGCTCCTCTTACATAAATGCTTTTTAGTTAATAGAGAGAATCGCATTGGGTTTGTGAACTGCAAAAAATCATTTGAGCCCAAAATTCACTGGGATAACCAGAAATGAACTCTTGCTTGTAGGAAGAAAAAGATCCTGGGGTTTAACTCCATTTCTGAAGGGAAATTCAGACCAGTGTTCTCATCCTTGAAACACACTCTGTTTTAACGCTAGAAGCAAGCTCTTCTTTCCGACGAATGCATTACAGCAAGAACAATGAGAATGCTCTGAAAAAAAGAACTGTGTGTCCTACTCATACGGACCTTTTGTAGTTCAACTCTGCTCATGAAATTGATACCAAACACATCTCCTCTTACATAAATGCTTTTTAGTTAATAGAGAGAATCGCGTTGGGTTCGTGAACTGCGAAAAATCATTTGAGCCTAAAATTCACTGGGAAAACCAGAAATGAACTCTTTCTTGTAGGAAGACACAGATCCTGGGGTATAACTCCGTTTGTGAAGGGAAATTCTGACCACTGTTCTGATCGATGAAACACAGTGTGTTTTTTTCAAGAAGAAACCCCTTCTATCCAGCGTCTACAATACAGCAAGAACAATGGGCATGCCCTCAAAAAAATAGCTGTATTTCCTACTCATACGGATCATAGGTAGATCAAGTCTGCTTATGAAACTGATACAAACCATAGCTCCTCTTACATAAATGCTTTTATTTAATAGAGAGAATCGCATTGGGTTCGAGAACTGCAAAAAATCTTTTGACCCCAAAATTCATTGGGTTTACCAGAAATGAACCCTTTCTTGTAGGAAGACACAGATCCTGGGGTTGAACTCCGTTTCTGATTGGAAATTCAGACCAGTGTTCTCATCCATGAAACCCACTCTGTTTTAAGGCAAGAAGCAAGCTCTTCTTTCCAGCGTCTCCATTACAGCATCAACAATGAGAATGCCCTGAAAAAAATAACTGTGTGTCCTCCTCATACGGACCTTTTGTAGTTCAACTCTGCTCCGGAAATTGATACAAAACACAGCTCCTCTTACATAAATGCTTTTTAGTTAATAGAGAGAATCGCGTTGGGTTCGTGAACTGCAAATTATCATTTGAGCCCAAAATTCACTGGGATAACCAGAAATGAACTCTTGCTTGTAGGAAGACACAGATCCTGGGGTTTAACTCCGTTTCTGAAGGGAAATTCAGACCAGTGTTCTCATCCTTGAAACACACTCTGTTTTAACGCTAGAAGCAAGCTCTTCTTTCCGACGAATGCATTACAGCAAGAACAATGAGAATGCTCTGAAAAAAAGAACTGTGTGTCCTACTCATACGGACCTTTTGTAGTTCAACTCTGCTCATGAAATTGATACCAAACACATCTCCTCTTACATAAATGCTTTTTAGTTAATAGAGAGAATCGCGTTGGGTTCGTGAACTGCGAAAAATCATTTGAGCCCAAAATTCACTGGGATAACCAGACATGAACTCTTTCTTGTAGGAAGACACAGATCCTGGGGTTTAACTCCGTTTGTGAAGGGAAATTCTGACCACTGTTCTGATCGATGAAACACAGTGTGTTTTTGTCAAGAAGAAACCTCTTCTTTCCAGCGTCTACAATACAGCAAGAACAATGGGCATGCCCTCAAAAAAAGAGCTGTGTTTCCTACTCATACGGATCATAGGTAGATCAAGTCTGCTTATGAAACTGATACAAACCATAGCTCCTCTTACATAAATGCTTTTTATTTAATAGAGAGAATCGCATTGGGTTCGTGAACTGCAAAAAATCTTTTGACCCCAAAATTCATTGGGTTTACCAGAAATGAACCCTTTCTTGTAGGAAGACACAGATCCTGGGGTTGAACTCCGTTTCTGATTGGAAATTCAGACCAGTGTTCTCATCCATGAAACCCACTCTGTTTTAACGCAAGAAGCAAACTCTTCTTTCCAGCGTCTCCATTACAGCAACAACAATGAGAATGCCCTGAAAAAAATAACTGTGTGTCCTACTCATACGGACTTTTGTAGTTCAACTCTGCTCATGAAATTGATACCAAACACATCTCCTCTTACATAAATGCTTTTTAGTTAATAGAGAGAATCGCGTTGGGTTCGTCAACTGCAAAAAATCATTTGAACTCAAAATTCACTGGGATAACCAGAAATGAACTCTTGCTTGTAGGAAGACACAGATCCTGGGGTTTAACTCCGTTTCTGAAGGGAAATTCAGACCAGTGTTCTCATCCTTGAAACACACTCTGTTTTAACGCTAGAAGCAAGCTCTTCTTTCCAATGAATGCATTAGAGCAAGAACAATGAGAATGCCCTGAAAAAAATAAATGTGTGTCCTCCTCATACAGACATTTTGTAGTTCAACTCTGCTTATGAAATTGATACAAACCTCAGCTCCTCTTACATAATTGCTCTTTAGTTAATAGTGAGAATCAAGTTGTGTTCTTGAACTGTGTAAAAATATTTGAGCCCAAAATTCACTGGGTTTAGCAGAAATGAACTCTTTCTTGTAGGAAGACACAGATCCTGGGGTTGAACTCCGTTTCTGACGGGAAATTGAGACCAGTGTTCTCATCCATGAAACCCACTCTGTTTTAACGCAAGAAGCAAGCTCTTCTTTTCAGCGTCTCCATTACAGCAACAACAATGAGAATGACCTGAAAAAAATAACTGTGTGTCCTACTCATACGGACCTTTTGTAGTTCAACTCTGCTCCGGAAATTGATACAAAACACAGCTCCTCTTACATAAATGCTTTTTAGTTAATAGAGAGAATCGCATTGGGTTTGTGAACTGCAAAAAATCATTTGAGCCCAAAATTCACTGGGATAACCAGAAATGAACTCTTGCTTGTAGGAAGAAAAAGATCCTGGGGTTTAACTCCATTTCTGAAGGGAAATTCAGACCAGTGTTCTCATCCTTGAAACACACTCTGTTTTAACGCTAGAAGCAAGCTCTTCTTTCCGACGAATGCATTACAGCAAGAACAATGAGAATGCTCTGAAAAAAAGAACTGTGTGTCCTACTCATACGGACCTTTTGTAGTTCAACTCTGCTCATGAAATTGATACCAAACACATCTCCTCTTACATAAATGCTTTTTAGTTAATAGAGAGAATCGCGTTGGGTTCGTGAACTGCGAAAAATCATTTGAGCCTAAAATTCACTGGGAAAACCAGAAATGAACTCTTTCTTGTAGGAAGACACAGATCCTGGGGTATAACTCCGTTTGTGAAGGGAAATTCTGACCACTGTTCTGATCGATGAAACACAGTGTGTTTTTTTCAAGAAGAAACCCCTTCTATCCAGCGTCTACAATACAGCAAGAACAATGGGCATGCCCTCAAAAAAATAGCTGTATTTCCTACTCATACGGATCATAGGTAGATCAAGTCTGCTTATGAAACTGATACAAACCATAGCTCCTCTTACATAAATGCTTTTATTTAATAGAGAGAATCGCATTGGGTTCGAGAACTGCAAAAAATCTTTTGACCCCAAAATTCATTGGGTTTACCAGAAATGAACCCTTTCTTGTAGGAAGACACAGATCCTGGGGTTGAACTCCGTTTCTGATTGGAAATTCAGACCAGTGTTCTCATCCATGAAACCCACTCTGTTTTAAGGCAAGAAGCAAGCTCTTCTTTCCAGCGTCTCCATTACAGCATCAACAATGAGAATGCCCTGAAAAAAATAACTGTGTGTCCTCCTCATACGGACCTTTTGTAGTTCAACTCTGCTCCGGAAATTGATACAAAACACAGCTCCTCTTACATAAATGCTTTTTAGTTAATAGAGAGAATCGCGTTGGGTTCGTGAACTGCAAATTATCATTTGAGCCCAAAATTCACTGGGATAACCAGAAATGAACTCTTGCTTGTAGGAAGACACAGATCCTGGGGTTTAACTCCGTTTCTGAAGGGAAATTCAGACCAGTGTTCTCATCCTTGAAACACACTCTGTTTTAACGCTAGAAGCAAGCTCTTCTTTCCGACGAATGCATTACAGCAAGAACAATGAGAATGCTCTGAAAAAAAGAACTGTGTGTCCTACTCATACGGACCTTTTGTAGTTCAACTCTGCTCATGAAATTGATACCAAACACATCTCCTCTTACATAAATGCTTTTTAGTTAATAGAGAGAATCGCGTTGGGTTCGTGAACTGCGAAAAATCATTTGAGCCCAAAATTCACTGGGATAACCAGACATGAACTCTTTCTTGTAGGAAGACACAGATCCTGGGGTTTAACTCCGTTTGTGAAGGGAAATTCTGACCACTGTTCTGATCGATGAAACACAGTGTGTTTTTGTCAAGAAGAAACCTCTTCTTTCCAGCGTCTACAATACAGCAAGAACAATGGGCATGCCCTCAAAAAAAGAGCTGTGTTTCCTACTCATACGGATCATAGGTAGATCAAGTCTGCTTATGAAACTGATACAAACCATAGCTCCTCTTACATAAATGCTTTTTATTTAATAGAGAGAATCGCATTGGGTTCGTGAACTGCAAAAAATCTTTTGACCCCAAAATTCATTGGGTTTACCAGAAATGAACCCTTTCTTGTAGGAAGACACAGATCCTGGGGTTGAACTCCGTTTCTGATTGGAAATTCAGACCAGTGTTCTCATCCATGAAACCCACTCTGTTTTAACGCAAGAAGCAAACTCTTCTTTCCAGCGTCTCCATTACAGCAACAACAATGAGAATGCCCTGAAAAAAATAACTGTGTGTCCTACTCATACGGACTTTTGTAGTTCAACTCTGCTCATGAAATTGATACCAAACACATCTCCTCTTACATAAATGCTTTTTAGTTAATAGAGAGAATCGCGTTGGGTTCGTCAACTGCAAAAAATCATTTGAACTCAAAATTCACTGGGATAACCAGAAATGAACTCTTGCTTGTAGGAAGACACAGATCCTGGGGTTTAACTCCGTTTCTGAAGGGAAATTCAGACCAGTGTTCTCATCCTTGAAACACACTCTGTTTTAACGCTAGAAGCAAGCTCTTCTTTCCAATGAATGCATTAGAGCAAGAACAATGAGAATGCCCTGAAAAAAATAAATGTGTGTCCTCCTCATACAGACATTTTGTAGTTCAACTCTGCTTATGAAATTGATACAAACCTCAGCTCCTCTTACATAATTGCTCTTTAGTTAATAGTGAGAATCAAGTTGTGTTCTTGAACTGTGTAAAAATATTTGAGCCCAAAATTCACTGGGTTTAGCAGAAATGAACTCTTTCTTGTAGGAAGACACAGATCCTGGGGTTGAACTCCGTTTCTGACGGGAAATTGAGACCAGTGTTCTCATCCATGAAACCCACTCTGTTTTAACGCAAGAAGCAAGCTCTTCTTTTCAGCGTCTCCATTACAGCAACAACAATGAGAATGACCTGAAAAAAATAACTGTGTGTCCTACTCATACGGACCTTTTGTAGTTCAACTCTGCTCCGGAAATTGATACAAAACACAGCTCCTCTTACATAAATGCTTTTTAGTTAATAGAGAGAATCGCATTGGGTTTGTGAACTGCAAAAAATCATTTGAGCCCAAAATTCACTGGGATAACCAGAAATGAACTCTTGCTTGTAGGAAGAAAAAGATCCTGGGGTTTAACTCCATTTCTGAAGGGAAATTCAGACCAGTGTTCTCATCCTTGAAACACACTCTGTTTTAACGCTAGAAGCAAGCTCTTCTTTCCGACGAATGCATTACAGCAAGAACAATGAGAATGCTCTGAAAAAAAGAACTGTGTGTCCTACTCATACGGACCTTTTGTAGTTCAACTCTGCTCATGAAATTGATACCAAACACATCTCCTCTTACATAAATGCTTTTTAGTTAATAGAGAGAATCGCGTTGGGTTCGTGAACTGCGAAAAATCATTTGAGCCTAAAATTCACTGGGAAAACCAGAAATGAACTCTTTCTTGTAGGAAGACACAGATCCTGGGGTATAACTCCGTTTGTGAAGGGAAATTCTGACCACTGTTCTGATCGATGAAACACAGTGTGTTTTTTTCAAGAAGAAACCCCTTCTATCCAGCGTCTACAATACAGCAAGAACAATGGGCATGCCCTCAAAAAAATAGCTGTATTTCCTACTCATACGGATCATAGGTAGATCAAGTCTGCTTATGAAACTGATACAAACCATAGCTCCTCTTACATAAATGCTTTTATTTAATAGAGAGAATCGCATTGGGTTCGAGAACTGCAAAAAATCTTTTGACCCCAAAATTCATTGGGTTTACCAGAAATGAACCCTTTCTTGTAGGAAGACACAGATCCTGGGGTTGAACTCCGTTTCTGATTGGAAATTCAGACCAGTGTTCTCATCCATGAAACCCACTCTGTTTTAAGGCAAGAAGCAAGCTCTTCTTTCCAGCGTCTCCATTACAGCATCAACAATGAGAATGCCCTGAAAAAAATAACTGTGTGTCCTCCTCATACGGACCTTTTGTAGTTCAACTCTGCTCCGGAAATTGATACAAAACACAGCTCCTCTTACATAAATGCTTTTTAGTTAATAGAGAGAATCGCGTTGGGTTCGTGAACTGCAAATTATCATTTGAGCCCAAAATTCACTGGGATAACCAGAAATGAACTCTTGCTTGTAGGAAGACACAGATCCTGGGGTTTAACTCCGTTTCTGACGGGAAATTCTGACCAGTGTTCTCATCCATGAATCCCACTCTGTTTTAACGCAAGAAGCAAGCTCTTCTTTTCAGCGTCTCCATTACAGCAACAACAATGAGAATGACCTCAAAAAAATAACTGTGTGTCCTACTCATACGGACCTTTTGTAGTTCAACTCTGCTCCGGAAATTGATACAAAACACAGCTCCTCTTACATAAATGCTTTTTAGTTAATAGAGAGAATCGCATTGGGTTTGTGAACTGCAAAAAATCATTTGAGCCCAAAATTCACTGGGATAACCAGAAATGAACTCTTGCTTGTAGGAAGAAAAAGATCCTGGGGTTTAACTCCATTTCTGAAGGGAAATTCAGACCAGTGTTCTCATCCTTGAAACACACTCTGTTTTAACGCTAGAAGCAAGCTCTTCTTTCCGACGAATGCATTACAGCAAGAACAATGAGAATGCTCTGAAAAAAAGAACTGTGTGTCCTACTCATACGGACCTTTTGTAGTTCAACTCTGCTCATGAAATTGATACCAAACACATCTCCTCTTACATAAATGCTTTTTAGTTAATAGAGAGAATCGCGTTGGGTTCGTGAACTGTGAAAAATCATTTGAGCCCAAAATTCACTGGGATAACCAGACATGAACTCTTTCTTGTAGGAAGACACAGATCCTGGGGTTGAACTCCGTTTCTGAAGGGAAATTCAGACCAGTGTTCTCATCCATGAAACCCACTCTGTTTTCATGCAAGAAGCAAGCTCTTCTTATAGCGTATCCATTACAGCAAGAACCATGAGCATACCCAGATCAAAAGAACAGTGTTTCCTATGAGACGAATCATATGTAGTTCCACTCTACTTATGAAACTGATACCAACCACAGTTCCTCTTACATAAATGTCATTAGTTAATAGTGAGAATCGCGTTGGGTTTGTGAACTGCTAAAAATCATTTGAGCCCAAAATTCACTGGGTTCACCAGAAATGAACTCTTGCTTGTAGGAAGACACAGACCCTGGGTTTTAACTCAGTTTCTGAAGGGAAATAAAGAGGGAAGTTCTCATCCATGTAAAACACTCTGTTTTAACGCAAGAAGCAAGCTCTTCTTTCCAGTGTCTCCAATACAGCAAGAACCATGAGGATGCCCAGAAAAAAAGAACTGTGTTACCTACTCATACGGACCATATGTAGTACAAATCAGCTTATGAAACTGATACAAAACACAGCTCCTCTTACATAAAGGCTCTTTAGTTAATAGTGAGAATCGAGTTTGGTGGTGTACTGTGTAAATCATTTTAGCCCCAAATTCTCTTTGTTTACCAGAAATGAACTCCTGCTTGTAGGAAGACATAGATCCTGGGGTTTAAATCCATTTCTGAACGGAAATTCAGACCAGTGTTCTCATCCATGGAACAATGCTGTTTTAACGCAAGAAGCAGCCTCTTCTTTCCAGCATCTCCAATGCAGCAAGAACCAAGAGAATGGCCAGAAAAAAAGAACTGTGTTTCCTACTGATACGGACAGTATGTAGTTCAAATCTGGTAATGAAACTGATACAAACCACAGCTCCACTTATATAAATGCTCTTTAGTTAATAGTGAGAATCATGATGGATTTCTAAACTTTGTAAAATCATAGGAGCCCAAAATTCTACTTATTTTTCAGAAAAGTACTCTTTCCTGTAGGAAGACACAGATCCTGGGGTTTAACTCCGTTTCTGAAGGGAAATTCAGACCAGTGTTCTCATCCATGAAACACTCTGTTTTCACGCAAGAAGCAAGCTCTTCTTTCCAGCATCTCCAATGCAGGAAGAACCAAGAGAATGGCCAGAAAAAAAAGAACTGTGTTTCCTACTCAAACGGACAATATGTAGTTCAACTCTGCTAATGAAACTGATAAAAACCACAGCTCCTCTTACATAAAGTCTCTTTAGTTAATAGTGAGAATCGCCTTGTGTTCATGTACTGGGAAAAATCATTTGAGCCCAAAATTCCCTGGGTTTACCAGAAATGAACTCTTGCTTGTAGGATGACACAGATCCTGGGGTTTAATTCCGTTTCTGAAGGAAAATTCAGACCAGAGATGTCAACCATGAAACTCACTCTGTTTTAAGGCAAGAACTATCCTCTTCTTTCCAGCGTCTCCAATACTGCAAGAACCATGAACACGCCCAGAAAAAAGAACTGTGGTTCCTACTCATACAGACCATATGTAGTTCAACTCTGCTCATGAAACTGATACAAACCACAGCTCCTCTTACATAAATGCCATTTAGTTAATAGTGAGTATCCTGTATTGTTGGTGTACTGTGTAATATCATTTTAACCCAAAATTCAATTTGTTTACCAGAAATGACCTCTTGCTTGTAGGAAGACACAGACCCTGGGGTTTAACTCAGGTTCTGAAGGGCAATTTAGGCCGAAGTTCTTATCCATGTAAAACACTCTGTTTTAACGCCAGAAGCAAGGTCTTCTTTCCAGATTGTAAAATACTGCAAGAACCATGAGCATTCCCTGAAAAAATGAACTGTGTTTCCTACTCATAAGCACGATATGTAGTTCAACTCTGCTTATGAAACTGATACAGACCACAGCTACTCTTACATAAATGCTCTTTAAATAATAGTGAGAATTGCGATGGGTTTCAGAACAGTGAAAAATCATTTGAGCCCAAAATTCATTTGGTTTACTAGAAATGAACTCTTGCTTGTAGGAAGACACAGATCCTGTGGTTTAACTCTGTTTCTGAATATAATTGAGACCAGTGTTCTCATCCATGAAACACACTCTGTTTTCACGCAAGAATCAAGCTCTTCTTTCCAGCGTCACCAATACAGCAAGAACCATGAGCATGTCCAGAAAAAAAGAACTGTGTTTCCTACTCATACGGACCATATGTAGTTGAACTCAGCTTATGAAACTGATACAAAACACAACTCCTCTTACATAAATCCTCTTTAGTTAATAGTGATAATCGCGTTGGGTTCGTGAACTGCGAAAATTCATTTGAGCCAAAATTCACTTGATTTACCAGAAATGAACTCTTGCTTGTAGGAAGACACAGATCCTGGGGTTTAACTCCGTTTATGCATGGAAATTCATACCAGAGTTCTCATCCGTGAAACACACTCTGTATTAACGCAAGAACAAGCTCTTCTTTGCAGCTCTCCAATACAGAAAGAAAAATGAGCATGCCCAGAAAAAAAGAAATGTGTTTCCTACACATTCGGACCATATGTAGTTGAACTCTGATTCTGAAACTCATAAAAACCACAGATCCTCTTACATAAATGCTCTTAAGTTAATAGTGAGAATTGTGTTGGGTTCCTGAACTTGCAGAAAATCATTTGAGCCAAAAATTCACTAGGTTAACCAGAAATGAACTCTTGCTTGTAGGAAGACACAGATCCTGGGGTTTAACTCCGTTTCTGAAGGAAAATGCAGACCAGAGTTCTCATCCCTGAAACACACTCTGTTTTAACGCAAGAACGAAAGTCTTCTTTCCAGCATCTCAAATACAGCAAGAACCATGAGAATGCACAGAAAAAAAGAACTGTGTTTCCTACTTGTATGGACCATCTGTAGTTGAACTCTGCTCTTGAAAGTGATACAAACCCCAGCTCCTCTTACATAAATGCACTTTAGTTAATTGTGAGAATTCCGTTGCATTCGTGAACTGCGAAAAATTATTTTAGCCCAATACTCACTGGGTTTACCAGAAAGGAACTCTTGCTTGTAGGAAGACACAGATCCTGGGGTTTAAATCCGATTCTGAATGTAAATTCAGACCAGTGTTCTCATCCATGAAACACACTCTGTTTTCACGCAAGAAGCAAGTTCTTCTTTCCAGAGTCTCCAATTGTGCAAGAACCATGAGCACACCTTGAAAAAAAGAACTGTGTTTCCTACTCATACGGACCATATGTAGTTCAACTCTGCTTATGAAACTGATACAAACCACAGCTCCTCTTGCATAAATTCTCTTTAGTTAATAGTGATAATCACGTTGGGTTCTAGAACTTTGTAAAATCATTTGAGCCGAAAATTCCCTCGGTTTACCAAAAATGAACTCTTGCTTGTAGGAAGATACAGATCCTGGGGTTTAACTCCATTTCTGAAGAGAAATTCAGACCAGAGTTCTCATTCAGGAAACACACTCTGTTTTAAAGCAAGAAGCAAGCTCTTCTTTCCAGCGTCTCCAATACAGGAAGAATCATGAGAATGCCCAGAAAAAAATAACTGTGTTTCCTCCTCATACAGACCATATGCAGTTCAACTCTGCTTATGAAACTGACACAAACCACAGCTCCTCTTACATAAATGCTCTTTAGTTAATAGTGAGAATCGCGATGGGTTTCTGAACTGTGAAAAATCATTTGAGCCCAAAATTCACTTGGTTTACCAGAAATGAAGTCTTGATTGTAGGAAGACACAGATCCTGGGGTTTAACTCTGTTTCTGAAGGTAATTCAGACCAGTGTTCCCAACCAGGAAACACACTCTGTTTTCATATTAGATGCAAGCTCTTCTTTCCAGCGTCTCCAATACAACAAGAACCATGAGCATGCCCTGAAGAAAAGAACTGTGTTTCCTACTCATACGGACAATATGTAGTTGAACTGTGCTTTTGAAACGGATACAAAACACAACTTCTTTACGTAAATGCTCTTTAGTTAATAGTGAGAAACACGTTGGGTTCGTGAACTGAGAAAATTCATTTGAGCTCAAAATACACTGGGTTTACCAGAAATAAACTCTTGCTTTTAGGAAGACACAGATCCTGGGGTTTAACACTGATTTTGAAGGTAAATTCAGACTAGTGTTTTCATCCATGAAACACATAATTTTTAATGCATGAACCATCCTCTTCTTTTCAGCATCTCCAATACAGCAAGAGCCATGAGAATGCCCAGAAAAAAAGAACTGTGTTCCCTCCTAATACAGACCATATGCAGTTCAACTCTGCTTATGAAACTGACACAAACCACAGCTCCTTTTACATAAATGCTCTTTAGTTAATAGTGAGAATCGCGATGGGTTTCTGAACTGTGAAAAATCATTTGAGCCCAAAATTCACTTGGTTTACCAGAAATGAACTCTTGCTTGTAGGAAGACACAGATCCTGTGGTTTAACTCTGTTTCTGAAAGGTAAAATCAGACCAGTGTTCTCATTCATTAAACACACTCTGTTTTCACGAAGGAGCAAGCTCTTCTTTCCAGCGTCTCCAATACAGCAAGAACCATGAGCATGCCCCGAAAAAAAGAACTGTGTTTCCTACTCATATGGACCATATGTAGTTCAACTCTGCTTATGAAACTGATACAAACCACAACTCCTCTAACATAAATGCTCTTTAGTTAACAGTGAAAATCGCCTTAGGTTTTTGAACTGCAAAAAATTTTTTGAGCCCAAAATTCACTGGGTTTACCAGAAATGAACCCTTTCTTGTAGGAAGACACAGATCCTTGGGTTCAACTCCGATTCTGAAGGTATAATCAGACCAGTCTTCTCACCATGAAACACACTCTGTTTTCACGCAAGAAGAAACCACTTCTTTCCAGCATCTCCAATACAGCAAGAACCATGAGCATGCCCAGAAAAAAAGAACTGTGTTTCCTACTCAAACAGACCATATGTAGTTCAAATCTGCTTATGAAACTGAAACAAAACACAGCTCCTCTTACATAAATGCTCATTAGTTAATAGTTAGAATCACATTGGAGTCGTTAACTGGGAAAAATCATTTGAGCCCAAAATTCACTGGGTTTACCAGAAATAAACTCTTGCTTGTAGGAAGACACAGATTCTGGGGTTTAACTCCGTTTCTGAAGGGAAATTCAGATCAGAGTTCTCATCCCTGAAACACACTCTGTTTTAACGCAAGAAGCAAGATCTTCTTTCCAGCGTCTCCAATACAGGAAGAATCCTGAGAATGCCCAGAAAAAAATTACTCTGTTTCCTACTCATACAGACCATAGGCAGTTCATCTCTGCTTATGAAACTGATACAAACCACAGCTCCTCTTACATAAATGCTCTTTAGTTAATAGTGAGAATCGCGATGGGTTTCTGAACTGCAAAAATCATTTGAGCCCAAAATTCACTTGCTTTACTAGAAATGAACTCTTGCTTGTAGGAAGACACAGATCCTGTGGTTTAACTCTGTTTCTGAAGGTAATTCAGACCATTGTTCTCAACCATGAAACACACTCTGTTTTCATGCAAGATGCAAGCTCTTCTTTCCAGCGTCTCCAATACAACAAGAACCATGAGCATGCCCAGAAGAAAAGAACTGTGTTTCCTACTCATACGGACAATATGTAGTTGAACTGTGCTTTTGAAACTGATACAAAACACAACTCATTTACGTAAATACTCTTTAGTTAATAGTGAGAATCATGTTGGGTTAGTGAACTGAGAAAATTCATTTGAGCTCAAAATTCACTGGGTTTACCAGAAATAAACTCTTGCTTGTAGGAAGACACAGATCCTGGGGTTTAACTCTGATTTTGAAGGTAAATTCAGACTAGTGTTTTCATCCATGAAACACATACTTTTTAACGCATGAAGCAACCTCTTCTTTTCAGCATCTCCACTACAGCAAGAGCCATGAGAATGCCCAGAAAAAAAGAACTGTGTTTCCTCCTCATACAGGCCATATGCAGTTCAACTCTGCTAATGAAACTGACACAAACCACAGCTCCTCTTACATAAATGCTCTTTAGTTAATAGTGAGAATCGCGATGGGTTTCTGAACTGTGAAAAATCATTTGAGCCCAAAATTCACTTGGTTTACCAGAAATGAACTCTTGCTTGTGGGAAGACACAGATCGTGTTGTTTAACTCTGTTTCTGAAGGTAAAATCAGACCAGTGTTCTCATTCATTAAACACCTCCTGTTTTCACGCAAGAAGCAAGCTCTTCTTTCCAGCATCTCCAATACAGCAAGAACCATGAGCATGCCCCGAAAAAAAGAACTGTGTTTCCCACTCATATGGACAATATGTAGTTCAGCTCTGCTTATGAAACTGATACAAACCACAACTCCTCTAACATAAATGCTCTTTAGTTAATAGTGAAAATCGCCTTGGGTTTTTGAACTGAGAAAAAATTTTTGAGCCCAAAATTCACTTGGTTTACCAGAAATGAACTCTTGCTTGTAGGATGACACAGATCCTGGGGTTTAACTCCATTTCTGAAGGGAAATTCAGACCAGTGTTTTCATCTATGAAACATACTTTGTATTAACACAAGAAGCAAGCTCTTCTTTCTAGCGTCTCCAATACAGCATGAACCATGAGCATGCCCAGAGTAAAAGAACTGTGTTTCCTACTCATATAGAACACATGTAGTTGAACTGTGCTTATGAAAGTGATACAAATCACAACTCCTCTTATGTAAATGCTCTTTAGTTAATAGTGAGAATCACGTTGGGTTTGTGAACTGTGAAATTTCATTTGACCCAAAATTCACTGGGTTTACCAAAAATAAACTCTTGCTTGTAGGAAGACAGAGATCCTGGGGTTTAACTCTGATTCTGAAGGTAAATTCAGACCAGTGTTATCATGCATGAAACACATGCTGATTTAACGCAAGAAGCATCCTCTTCTTTCCAGCGTATCCTGTACAGGAAGAATCATGAGAATGCCCAGAAAAATATTACTCTGTTTCCTCCTCAAACAGACCATAGGTAGTTCAACTCTGCTTATGAAACTGATACAAACCACAGCTCCTCTTACATAAATGCTCTTTAGTTAATAGTGAGAATCCCGATGTGTTTCTGAACTGCAAAAATCATTTGAACCCAAAATTCACTTGCTTTACTAGAAATGAACTCTTGCTTGTAGGAAGACACAGATCCTGTGGTTTAACTCTGTTTCTGAAGGTAATTCAGACCATTGTTCTCAACCATGAAACACACTCTGTTTTCATGCAAGATGCAAGCTCTTCTTTCCAGCGTCTCCAATACAGCATGAACCATGAGCACGCCCTGAAAAAAAGAACTGTGTTTCCTACTCATATGGACCATATGAAGTTCAACAGTGCTTATGAAACTGACACAAACGACAGCTCCTCTTACATAAATGCTCTTTAGTTCATAGTGTTTATCGCGATGGGTTTCAGAACTGTGAAAAATCATGTGAGCCCAAAAATCACTGGGTGTACCAGAAATGAACTCTTGATTGTAGGAAGACACAGATCCTGGGGTTTAACAGCATTTCTGAAGGGAAATTCAGACCAGTGTTCTCATCTATGAAACATACTTTGTATTAACACAAGAAGCAAGCTCTTCTTTCCAGCGTCTCCAATACAGCATGAACCATGAGCATGCCCAGAAAAAAATTACTGTGTTTCCTACTCAAACAGCCCATACGTAGTTCAAATCTGCTTGTGAAACTGAAACAAACCACAGCTCCTCTTACATAAATGATCATCATTAATAGTTAGAATCGCTTTGTTTTGGTGCACTGTGTAAAATCATTTGAGCCTAAAATTCATTAGGTTTACCAGAAATGTACTCTTGCTTGTAGGAAGACACAGATCCTGGGGTTTAACTCTGATTCTGAAGGTAAATTCAGACCAGTGTTTTCATCCATGAAACACATGCTGTTTTACCGCAAGAAGCGTCCTCTTCTTTCCAGTGTACCCATTACAGCAAGAGCCATGAGAATGCCCAGAAAAAAAGAACTGTGTTTCCTCCTTATACAGACCATATGCAGCTCAACTCTGCTCATGAAACTGACACAAACGACAGCTCCTCTTCCATAAAAGCTCTTTAGTTAATAGTGAGAATCGCGATGGGTTTTTGAACTGTGAAAAAACATTTGAGCCCAAAATTCTCTTGGTTTACCAGAAATGAACTCTTGCTTGTAGGAAGACACAGATCCTGTGGTTTAAATCTGTTTCTGAAGGTAATTCAGACCAGTGCTCTCATCCATGAAACACACTCTGTTTTCATGCAAGATGCAAGATCTTCTTTCCAGCGTCTCCAATACAGCATGAACCATGAGCACGCCCTGAAAAAAAGAACTGTGTTTCCTACTCATATGGACCATATGAAGTTCAACAGTGCTTATGAAACTGACACAAACGACAGCTCCTCTTACATAAATGCTCTTTAGTTCATAGTGTTTATCGCGATGGGTTTCAGAACTGTGAAAAATCATGTGAGCCCAAAAATCACTGGGTGTACCAGAAATGAACTCTTGATTGTAGGAAGACACAGATCCTGGGGTTTAACAGCATTTCTGAAGGGAAATTCAGACCAGTGTTCTCATCTATGAAACATACTTTGTATTAACACAAGAAGCAAGCTCTTCTTTCCAGCGTCTCCAATACAGCATGAACCATGAGCATGCCCAGAAAAAAATTACTGTGTTTCCTACTCAAACAGCCCATATGTAGTTCAAATCTGCTTGTGAAACTGAAACAAACCACAGCTCCTCTTACATAAATGATCATCATTAATAGTTAGAATCGCTTTGTTTTGGTGCACTGTGTAAAATCATTTGAGCCTAAAATTCATTAGGTTTACCAGAAATGTACTCTTGCTTGTAGGAAGACACAGATCCTGGGGTTTAACTCTGATTCTGAAGGTAAATTCAGACCAGTGTTTTCATCCATGAAACACATGCTGTTTTACCGCAAGAAGCGTCCTCTTCTTTCCAGTGTACCCATTACAGCAAGAGCCATGAGAATGCCCAGAAAAAAAGAACTGTGTTTCCTCCTTATACAGACCATATGCAGCTCAACTCTGCTCATGAAACTGACACAAACGACAGCTCCTCTTCCATAAAAGCTCTTTAGTTAATAGTGAGAATCGCGATGGGTTTTTGAACTGTGAAAAAACATTTGAGCCCAAAATTCTCTTGGTTTACCAGAAATGAACTCTTGCTTGTAGGAAGACACAGATCCTGTGGTTTAAATCTGTTTCTGAAGGTAATTCAGACCAGTGCTCTCATCCATGAAACACACTCTGTTTTCACGCAAGAAGCAAGATCTTCTTTCCAGATTCTCCAATAGAGCAAGAACCATGAGCACGCCCTGAAAAAAAGAACAGTGTTTCCTACTCATATGGACCATATGTAATTCAACTCTGCTTATGAAACTGATACAAACCACAGCTCCTCTTCCATAAAAGCTCTTTAGTTAATAGTGAGAATCGCGATGGGTTTTTGAACTGTGAAAAAACATTTGAGCCCAAAATTCTCTTGGTTTACCAGAAATGAACTCTTGCTTGTAGGAAGACACAGATCCTGTGGTTTAAATCTGTTTCTGAAGGTAATTCAGACCAGTGCTCTCATCCATGAAACACACTCTGTTTTCACGCAAGAAGCATCCTCATCTTTTCAGCGTCTCCAATACAGCAAGAGCCATGAGCATGCCCAGAAAAAAAGAACTGTGTCTCATCCTCATACAGACCATATGCAGTTCATCCCTCCTTATGGAACTGACACAAACGACAGCTCCTCTTATATAAATGCTCTTTAGTTAATAGTGAGAATCGCGTTGGTTCATGAACTGCGAAAAATCATTAGAGCCCAAAATAAACTGGGTTAACCAGAAATGAACACTTGCTTGTAGGAAGATACAATTCTGGGGTTTAACTCCAATTCTGAAGGGAAATTCAGACCAGTGTTCTCATCTATGAAACATACTTTGTATTAACACAAGAAGCAAGCTCTTCTTTCTAGCGTCTCCAATACAGCATGAACCATGAGCATGCCCAGAGAAAAAGAACTGTGTTTCCTACTCAAACAGACCATATGTAGTTCAACTCTGCTTATGAAACTGATACAAACCACAGCTCCTCTTATATAAATCCTCTTTAGTTAACAGTGACAATAGCGTTGGGTTTCTGAACTGCAAAAATCATTTGAGCCCAAAATTCACTTGCTTTACTTGAAATGAACTCTTGCTTGTAGGAAGATACAGATCCAGTGGTTTAACTCTGTTTCTGAAGGTAATTCAGACCAGTGTTCTCATCCATGAAACACACTCTGTTTTCACGCAAGACGCAAGCTCTTCTTTCCAG
The DNA here is from genome assembly GCA_949786385.1 of Onychomys leucogaster. NCBI lineage: Eukaryota > Metazoa > Chordata > Mammalia > Rodentia > Cricetidae > Onychomys > Onychomys leucogaster. Next base: position 3,356,708 of record CATKUP010000044.1, read on the forward strand.
CGTCTCCAATACAGCAAGAACCATGAGCATTCCCAGATAAAAGTAACTGTGTTTCCTACTAATACGGACCATAAGTAGTTGAACTGTGCTTATGAAACTGATACAAAACACAACTCCTCTTAAGTAAATGCTCTTTAGTTAATAGTGAGAATCACGTTGGGTTCGTGAACTGCGAAAATTCATTTGAGCCCAAAATTCACTGGGTTTACCAGAAATAAACTCTTGTATGTAGGAATACACAGATCCTGGGGTTTAACTCCATTTTTGAAGGGAAATTCAGACCAGAGTACTCATCCCTGAAACACACTCTGTTTTAACGCAAGAAGCAAGATCTTCTTTCCAGATTCTCCAATAGAGCAAGAACCATGAGCACGCCCTGAAAAAAAGAACAGTGTTTCCTACTCATATGGACCATATGTAATTCAACTCTGCTTATGAAACTGATACAAACCACAGCTCCTCTAACATAAATGCTCTTTAGTTAATAGTGATAATCGCCTTGGGTTGGTGAACAGCAAAAATTATTTGAGCCCAAAATTCCCTGGGTTTACCAGAAATGAACTCTTTCTTGTAGGAAGAAACTGATCCTGGGGTTTAACTCCGATTCTGAAGGTAAATTCAGACCAGTGTTATCATCCATGAAACACATGCAGTTTTAACGCAAGAAGCATCCTCTTCTTTCCAGCGTCTCCAATACAGCAAGAGCCATGAGAATGCCCAGAAAAAAGAACTGTGTTTCATCCTCATACAGACCATATGCAGTTCAACCCTGCTAATGAAACTGACACAAACGACAGCTCCTCTTACATAAATGCTCTTTAGTTAATAGTGAGAATCGCGTTGGGTTCATGAACAGTGAAAAATCATTAGAGCCCAAAATAAACAGGGTTAACCAGAAATGAACACTTGATTGTAGGAAGATACAATCCTGAGGTTTAACTCCATTTCTGAAGGGAAATTCAGACCATTGTTCTCATCTATGAAACATACTTTGTATTTACACAAGAAGCAAGCTCTTCTTTCCAGCGACTCCAATACAGCATGAACCATGAGCATGCCCAGAGAAAAAGAACTGTGTTTCCTACTCAAACAGACCATATGTAGTTCAACTCTGCTTATGAAACTGATACAAACCACAGCTCCTCTTACATAAATGCTCTTTAGTTAATAGTGAGAATCGCGATGGGTTTCTGAAGTGAAAAATCATTTGAGCCCAAAATTCACTTGCTTTACTAGAAATGAACTCTTGCTTGTAGTAAGACACAGATCCTGTGGTTTAACTCTGTTGCTGAAGGTAATGCAGACCCGTGTTCTCATCCATGAAACACAATCTGTTTTCACGCAATAAGCAAGCTCTTCATTCCAGCGTCTCCAATACAGCAAGAACCATGAGCATGCCCAGAAAAAAAGAACTGTGTTTCCTACTCATATTGAGCATATGTAGTTGAACTCTGATTAAGAAAGTGATACAAACCACAGCTACTCTTACATAAATGCTCTTTAGTTAATAGTGAGAATCACGATGGGTTTCTGAAGTGCAAAATTCAATTGAGCCCAAAATTCACTTGCTTTACTAAAAATGAACTCTTGCTTGTAGGAAGACACAAATCCTGTGGTTTAAGTCTGTTGCTGAAGGTAATTCAGACCAGTGTTCTCATCCATGAAACACACTCTATTTTCACGAAAGAAGCAAGCTCTTTTTTCCAGTGTCTCCAATACAGCAAGAACCATGACCATGCACAGAAAAAAAGAACTGTGTTTCCTACTCATACGGAGCATATGTAGGCGAACTCTGATTATGAAAGTGATACAAACCACAGCTACTCTTACATAAATGCTCTTTAGTTAATAGTGAGAATCGCGATGGTTTTCTGAACTGCAAAAATCATTTGAGGCCAAACTTCACTTTCTTTACTTGAAATGAACTCTTGCTTGTAGGAAGACACAGATCCTGTGGTTTAACTCTGTTTCTGAAGGTAATTCAGACCAGGGTTCTCATCCATGAAACACACTCTGTTTTCACGCAAGACGCAAGCTCTTCTTTCCAGCGTCTCTAATACAGCAAGAACCATGAGCATGCCCAGAAAAAAGGAACTGTGTTTCCTACTCATACGGACCATATGTAGTTGAACTGTGCTTATGAACCTGATACAAAACACAACTCCTCTTACTTAAATGCTCTTTAGTTAATAGTGAGAAATACGTTGGGTTCGTGAACTGCGAAAATTTATTTGAGCCCAAAATTCACTGGGTTTACCAGAAATGAACTCTTGCTTGTAGGGAGACACTGATCTTGGGGTTTAACTCCCATTCTGAAGGTAAATTCAGACCAGTGTTATCATCCATGAAACAGATGCTGTTTTAATGCAAGAAGCATCCTTTTCTTTCCAGCGTCTCCAATACAGCAAGAGCCATGAGAATGCCCAGAAAAAAAGAACTGTGTTTCATCCTCATACAGACCATATGCAATTCAACCCTGCTTATGAACATGACACAAACCACAGCTCCTCTTACGTAAATGCTCTTTAGTTAATAGTGAGAATCTCATTTGGTTCATGAACAGGGAAAAATCATTAGAGCCCAAAATAAACTGGGTTAACCAGAAATGAACACTTGATTGTAGGAAGATACAATCCTGGGGTTTAACTCCATTTCTGAAGGGAAATTCAGACCAGTGTTCTCATCTATGAAACATACTTTGTATTAACTCAAGAAGCAAGCTCTTCTTTCCAGCGTCTCCAATACAGCATGAACCATGAGCATGCCCAGAGAACAAGAACTGTGTTTCCTACTAAACAGACCATATGTAGTTCAACTCTGCTTATGAAACTGATACAAACTACAGCTCCTCTTACTAAAATGCTCTTTAGTTAATAGGGAGAATCACGTTGGGTTTGTGAACTGTGGAAATTTATTTGAACACAAAATTCACTGGATATACCAGAAATAAACTGATGCTTGTAGGAAGACACAGATCCTGGGGTTTAACTCCGATTCTGAAGGTAAATTCAGACCAGTGTTATCATCCATGAAACACATGCTGTTTTAACACAAGAAGCATCCGCTTCTTTCCAGCGTATCCAATACAGGAAGAATCATGAGAATGCCCAGAAAAAAGTTACTCTGTTTCCTCCTCATACATACCATAGGCAGTTCAACTCTGCTTATGAAACTGATACAAACCAAGCTCCTCTTACATAAATGCTCTTTAGTTAATAGTGAGAATCCCGATGGGTTTCTGAACTGCAAAAATCATTTGAGCCCAAAATTCACTTGCTTTACTAGAAATGAACTCTTGCTGGTAGGAAGACACAGATCCTGTGGTTTAACTCTGTGTCTGAAGGGAAATTCAGACCAGAGTTCTCATCCCTGAAACACACTCTGTTTTCACGCAAGAAGCAAGATATTCTTTCCAGAGTCTCCAATAGAGCAAGAACCAAGAGCACGCCCTGAAAAAAAAAACTGTGTTTCCTACTCATATGGACCATATGTAGTTCAACTGTCCTTATGAAACTGACAAAAAAAAACAGCTCTTCTTACATAAATTCTCTTTAGTTAATAGTGAGAATCGCGATGGGTTTCAGAACTGTGAAAATTCATTTGAGCCCAAAATTCACTGGGTTTACCAGAAATGAACTCTTGATTGTAGGAAGACACAGATCCTGGGGTTTAACTCCATTTCTGAAGGGAAATTCAGACCAGTGTTCTCATCTATGAAACATACTTTGTATTAACACAAGAAGCAAGCTCTTCTTTCCAGCGTCTCCAATACAGCATGAACCATGAGCATGCCTTTAAAAAAGAACTGTTTTTCCTACTTATACAGACCATATGTAGATCAACTCTACTTATGAAACTGATACAAACCACAGCTCTTCTTAAATAAAAGCTCTTTAGTTAATAGTGAGAATCGTATTGGGTTTTTGAACTGTGTAAAATTATTTGAGCCCAAAATTCACTTCGTTTACCAGAAATGAACTCTTGCATGTAGGAAGACACAGATCCTGGGGTTTAACTCCATTTCTGAAGGGAAATTCAGACCAGTGTTCTCATCTATGAAACATGCTTTGTATTAAAACAAGAAGCAAGCTCTTCTTTCCAGCGTCTCAAATACAGCAAGAACCACGAGCATGCCCAGAGAAAAAGAACTGTGTTTCCTACTCAGACAGACCATATGTAGTTCAAATCTGCTTATGAAACTGAAACAAACCACAGCTCCTCTTACATAAATGCTCATTAGTTAATAGTTAGAATTGATTTGTATTCGTGCACTGTGTAAAATCATTTGAGCCCAAAATTCATTAGGTTTACCAGAAATGTACTCTTGCTTGTAGGAAGACACAGATCCTGGGGTTTAACTCCGATTCTGAAGGTAAATTCAGACCAGTGTTATCATCCATGAAACACATGCTGTTTTAACGCAGGAAGCATCCTCTTCTTTCCAGCGTATCCAATACAGGAAGAATCATGAGAATGCCCAGAAAAAAATTACTCTGTTTCCTCCTCATACAGACCATAGGCAGTTCAACTCTGCTTATGAAACTGATACAAACCACAGCTCATCTTACATAAATGCTCTTTAGGTAATAGTGAGAATCGCGATGGGTTTCGGACTGTGAAAATTCATTTGAGCCCAAAATTCACTTGGTTTACTAGAAATGAACTCTTGCTTGTAGGAAGACACAGATCCTGGGGTTTAACTCTGTTTCTGAAGGTAATTCAGACCAGTGTTCTCATCCATGAAACACACTCTGTTTTCATGTAAGATGCAAGCTCTTCTTTCCAGCGTCTCCAATACAGCAAGACCCATGAGCATGCCCAGAAGAAAAGAACTGTGTTTCCTACTCATACGGACCATATGTAGTTGAACTGTGCTTATGAAACTGATACAAAACAAAACTCCTTTACGTAAATGCTCTTTAGTTAATAGTGAGAATCAAGTTGGGTTTGTGAACTGAGAAAATTCATTTGAGCTCAAAATTAACTGGGTTTCCCAGAAATAAACTCTTGCTTGTAGGAAGACACAGATCCTGGGGTTTACCTCTGATTTTGAAGGTAAATTCAGACTAGTGTTTTCCTCCATGAAACACATACTTTTTAATGCAAGAAGCATCCTCTTCTTTTCAGCATCTCCAATAAAGCAAGAGCCATGAGAATGCCCAGAAAAAAAGAACTGTGTTTCCTCCTCATACAGACCATATGCAGTTCAACTCTGTGTATGAAACTGACACAAACCACAGCTCCTCTTACATAAATGCACTTTAGTTAATAGTGAGAACCGCAATAGGTTTCTGAAATGTGAAAAATCATTTGAGCCCAAAATTCACTTGCTTTACCAGAAATGAACTCTTGCTTGTAGGATGACACAGATCCTGGGGTTTAACTCCATTTCTGAAGGGAAATTCAGACCAGTGTTCTCATCTATGAAACATACTTTGTATTAACACAAGAAGCAAGCTCTTCTTTCCAGCGTCTCCAATACAGCATGAACCATGAGCATGCCCAGAGAAAAAGAACTGTGTTTCCTACTCAAACAGACTATATGTAGTTCAAATCTGCTTATGAAACTGAAACAAACCACAGCTCCTCTTACATAAATACATATTAGTTAATAGTTAGAATCGCTTTGTATTCGTGCACTGTGTAAAATCATTTGAGCCTAAAATTCATTAGGTTTACCAGAAATGTACTCTTGCTTGTAGGAAGACACAGATCCTGGGGTTTAACTCTGATTCTGAAGGTAAATTCAGACCAGTGTTTTCATCCATGAAACACATGCTGTTTTACCGCAAGAAGCGTCCTCTTCTTTCCAGTGTACCCATTACAGCAAGAGCCATGAGAATGCCCAGAAAAAAAGAACTGTGTTTCCTCCTTATACAGACCATATGCAGTTCAACTCTGCTCATGAAACTGACACAAACGACAGCTCCTCTTCCATAAAAGCTCTTTAGTTAATAGTGAGAATCGTGATGGGTTTTTGAACTGTGAAAAAACATTTGAGCCCAAAATTCTCTTGGTTTACCAGAAATGAACTCTTGCTTGTAGGAAGACACAGATCCTGTGGTTTAAATCTGTTTCTGAAGGTAATTCAGACCAGTGCTCTCATCCATGAAACACACTCTGTTTTCACGCAAGAAGCAAGATCTTCTTTCCAGATTCTCCAATAGAGCAAGAACCATGAGCACGCCCTGAAAAAAAGAACAGTGTTTCCTACTCATATGGACCATATGTAATTCAACTCTGCTTATGAAACTGATACAAACCACAGCTCCTCTTCCATAAAAGCTCTTTAGTTAATAGTGAGAATCGCGATGGGTTTTTGAACTGTGAAAAAACATTTGAGCCCAAAATTCTCTTGGCTTACCAGAAATGAACTCTTGCTTGTAGGAAGACACAGATCCTGTGGTTTAAATCTGTTTCTGAAGGTAATTCAGACCAGTGCTCTCATCCATGAAACACACTCTGTTTTCACGCAAGAAGCATCCTCTTCTTTTCAGCGTCTCCAATACAGCAAGAGCCATGAGCATGCCCAGAAAAAAAGAACTGTGTCTCATCCTCATACAGACCATATGCAGTTCATCCCTCCTTATGGAACTGACACAAACGACAGCTCCTCTTATATAAATGCTCTTTAGTTAATAGTGAGAATCGCGTTGGTTCATGAACTGCGAAAAATCATTAGAGCCCAAAATAAACTGGGTTAACCAGAAATGAACACTTGCTTGTAGGAAGATACAATTCTGGGGTTTAACTCCAATTCTGAAGGGAAATTCAGACCAGTGTTCTCATCTATGAAACATACTTTGTATTAACACAAGAAGCAAGCTCTTCTTTCTAGCGTCTCCAATACAGCATGAACCATGAGCATGCCCAGAGAAAAAGAACTGTGTTTCCTACTCAAACAGACCATATGTAGTTCAACTCTGCTTATGAAACTGATACAAACCACAGCTCCTCTTATATAAATCCTCTTTAGTTAACAGTGACAATAGCGTTGGGTTTCTGAACTGCAAAAATCATTTGAGCCCAAAATTCACTTGCTTTACTTGAAATGAACTCTTGCTTGTAGGAAGATACAGATCCAGTGGTTTAACTCTGTTTCTGAAGGTAATTCAGACCAGTGTTCTCATCCATGAAACACACTCTGTTTTCACGCAAGACGCAAGCTCTTCTTTCCAGCGTCTCCAATACAGCAAGAACCATGAGCATTCCCAGATAAAAGGAACTGTGTTTCCTACTAATACGGACCATAAGTAGTTGAACTGTGCTTATGAAACTGATACAAAACACAACTCCTCTTAAGTAAATGCTCTTTAGTTAATAGTGAGAATCACGTTGGGTTCGTGAACTGCGAAAATTCATTTGAGCCCAAAATTCACTGGGTTTACCAGAAATAAACTCTTGTATGTAGGAATACACAGATCCTGGGGTTTAACTCCATTTTTGAAGGGAAATTCAGACCAGAGTACTCATCCCTGAAACACACTCTGTTTTAACGCAAGAAGCAAGATCTTCTTTCCAGATTCTCCAATAGAGCAAGAACCATGAGCACGCCCTGAAAAAAAGAACAGTGTTTCCTACTCATATGGACCATATGTAATTCAACTCTGCTTATGAAACTGATACAAACCACAGCTCCTCTAACATAAATGCTCTTTAGTTAATAGTGATAATCGCCTTGGGTTGGTGAACAGCAAAAATTATTTGAGCCCAAAATTCCCTGGGTTTACCAGAAATGAACTCTTTCTTGTAGGAAGAAACTGATCCTGGGGTTTAACTCCGATTCTGAAGGTAAATTCAGACCAGTGTTATCATCCATGAAACACATGCAGTTTTAATGCAAGAAGCATCCTCTTCTTTCCAGCGTCTCCAATACAGCAAGAGCCATGAGAATGCCCAGAAAAAAGAACTGTGTTTCATCCTCATACAGACCATATGCAGTTCAACCCTGCTAATGAAACTGACACAAACGACAGCTCCTCTTACATAAATGCTCTTTAGTTAATAGTGAGAATCGCGTTGGGTTCATGAACAGTGAAAAATCATTAGAGCCCAAAATAAACAGGGTTAACCAGAAATGAACACTTGATTGTAGGAAGATACAATCCTGAGGTTTAACTCCATTTCTGAAGGGAAATTCAGACCATTGTTCTCATCTATGAAACATACTTTGTATTTACACAAGAAGCAAGCTCTTCTTTCCAGCGACTCCAATACAGCATGAACCATGAGCATGCCCAGAGAAAAAGAACTGTGTTTCCTACTCAAACAGACCATATGTAGTTCAACTCTGCTTATGAAACTGATACAAACCACAGCTCCTCTTACATAAATGCTCTTTAGTTAATAGTGAGAATCGCGATGGGTTTCTGAAGTGAAAAATCATTTGAGCCCAAAATTCACTTGCTTTACTAGAAATGAACTCTTGCTTGTAGTAAGACACAGATCCTGTGGTTTAACTCTGTTGCTGAAGGTAATGCAGACCCGTGTTCTCATCCATGAAACACAATCTGTTTTCACGCAATAAGCAAGCTCTTCATTCCAGCGTCTCCAATACAGCAAGAACCATGAGCATGCCCAGAAAAAAAGAACTGTGTTTCCTACTCATATTGAGCATATGTAGTTGAACTCTGATTAAGAAAGTGATACAAACCACAGCTACTCTTACATAAATGCTCTTTAGTTAATAGTGAGAATCACGATGGGTTTCTGAAGTGCAAAAATCAATTGAGCCCAAAATTCACTTGCTTTACTAAAAATGAACTCTTGCTTGTAGGAAGACACAAATCCTGTGGTTTAAGTCTGTTGCTGAAGGTAATTCTGACCAGTGTTCTCATCCATGAAACACACTCTATTTTCACGAAAGAAGCAAGCTCTTTTTTCCAGTGTCTCCAATACAGCAAGAACCATGACCATGCACAGAAAAAAAGAACTGTGTTTCCTACTCATACGGAGCATATGTAGGCGAACTCTGATTATGAAAGTGATACAAACCACAGCTACTCTTACATAAATGCTCTTTAGTTAATAGTGAGAATCGCGATGGTTTTCTGAACTGCAAAAATCATTTGAGGCCAAAATTCACTTTCTTTACTTGAAATGAACTCTTGCTTGTAGGAAGACACAGATCCTGTGGTTTAACTCTGTTTCTGAAGGTAATTCAGACCAGGGTTCTCATCCATGAAACACACTCTGTTTTCACGCAAGACGCAAGCTCTTCTTTCCAGCGTCTCTAATACAGCAAGAACCATGAGCATGCCCAGAAAAAAGGAACTGTGTTTCCTACTCATACGGACCATATGTAGTTGAACTGTGCTTATGAACCTGATACAAAACACAACTCCTCTTACTTAAATGCTCTTTAGTTAATAGTGAGAAATACGTTGGGTTCGTGAACTGCGAAAATTTATTTGAGCCCAAAATTCACTGGGTTTACCAGAAATAAACTCTTGCTTGTAGGGAGACACTGATCTTGGGGTTTAACTCCCATTCTGAAGGTAAATTCAGACCAGTGTTATCATCCATGAAACAGATGCTGTTTTAATGCAAGAAGCATCCTTTTCTTTCCAGCGTCTCCAATACAGCAAGAGCCATGAGAATGCCCAGAAAAAAAGAACTGTGTTTCATCCTCATACAGACCATATGCAATTCAACCCTGCTTATGAACATGACACAAACCACAGCTCCTCTTACGTAAATGCTCTTTAGTTAATAGTGAGAATCTCATTTGGTTCATGAACAGGGAAAAATCATTAGAGCCCAAAATAAACTGGGTTAACCAGAAATGAACACTTGATTGTAGGAAGATACAATCCTGGGGTTTAACTCCAATTCTGAAGGGAAATTCAGACCAGTGTTCTCATCTATGAAACATACTTTGTATTAACTCAAGAAGCAAGCTATTCTTTACAGCGTCTCCAATACAGCATGAACCATGAGCATGCCCAGAGAACAAGAACTGTGTTTCCTACTAAACAGACCATATGTAGTTCAACTCTGCTTATGAAACTGATACAAACTACAGCTCCTCTTACTAAAATGCTCTTTAGTTAATAGGGAGAATCACGTTGGGTTTGTGAACTGTGGAAATTTATTTGAACACAAAATTCACTGGATATACCAGAAATAAACTGATGCTTGTAGGAAGACACAGATCCTGGGGTTTAACTCCGATTCTGAAGGTAAATTCAGACCAGTGTTATCATCCATGAAACACATGCTGTTTTAACACAAGAAGCATCCGCTTCTTTCCAGCGTATCCAATACAGGAAGAATCATGAGAATGCCCAGAAAAAAGTTACTCTGTTTCCTCCTCATACATACCATAGGCAGTTCAACTCTGCTTATGAAACTGATACAAACCAAGCTCCTCTTACATAAATGCTCTTTAGTTAATAGTGAGAATCCCGATGGGTTTCTGAACTGCAAAAATCATTTGAGCCCAAAATTCACTTGCTTTACTAGAAATGAACTCTTGCTGGTAGGAAGACACAGATCCTGTGGTTTAACTCTGTGTCTGAAGGGAAATTCAGACCAGAGTTCTCATCCCTGAAACACACTCTGTTTTCACGCAAGAAGCAAGATATTCTTTCCAGAGTCTCCAATAGAGCAAGAACCAAGAGCACGCCCTGAAAAAAAAAAACTGTGTTTCCTACTCATATGGACCATATGTAGTTCAACTGTCCTTATGAAACTGACAAAAAAAAACAGCTCTTCTTACATAAATTCTCTTTAGTTAATAGTGAGAATCGCGATGGGTTTCAGAACTGTGAAAATTCATTTGAGCCCAAAATTCACTGGGTTTACCAGAAATGAACTCTTGATTGTAGGAAGACACAGATCCTGGGGTTTAACTCCATTTCTGAAGGGAAATTCAGACCAGTGTTCTCATCTATGAAACATACTTTGTATTAACACAAGAAGCAAGCTCTTCTTTCCAGCGTCTCCAATACAGCATGAACCATGAGCATGCCTTTAAAAAAGAACTGTTTTTCCTACTTATACAGACCATATGTAGATCAACTCTACTTATGAAACTGATACAAACCACAGCTCTTCTTAAATAAAAGCTCTTTAGTTAATAGTGAGAATCGTATTGGGTTTTTGAACTGTGTAAAATTATTTGAGCCCAAAATTCACTTCGTTTACCAGAAATGAACTCTTGCATGTAGGAAGACACAGATCCTGGGGTTGAACTCCATTTCTGAAGGGAAATTCAGACCAGTGTTCTCATCTATGAAACATGCTTTGTATTAAAACAAGAAGCAAGCTCTTCTTTCCAGCGTCTCAAATACAGCAAGAACCACGAGCATGCCCAGAGAAAAAGAACTGTGTTTCCTACTCAGACAGACCATATGTAGTTCAAATCTGCTTATGAAACTGAAACAAACCACAGCTCCTCTTACATAAATGCTCATTAGTTAATAGTTAGAATTGATTTGTATTCGTGCACTGTGTAAAATCATTTGAGCCCAAAATTCATTAGGTTTACCAGAAATGTACTCTTGCTTGTAGGAAGACACAGATCCTGGGGTTTAACTCCGATTCTGAAGGTAAATTCAGACCAGTGTTATCATCCATGAAACACATGCTGTTTTAACGCAGGAAGCATCCTCTTCTTTCCAGCGTATCCAATACAGGAAGAATCATGAGAATGCCCAGAAAAAAATTACTCTGTTTCCTCCTCATACAGACCATAGGCAGTTCAACTCCGCTTATGAAACTGATACAAACCACAGCTCATCTTACATAAATGCTCTTTAGGTAATAGTGAGAATCGCGATGGGTTTCGGAACTGTGAAAATTCATTTGAGCCCAAAATTCACTTGGTTTACTAGAAATGAACTCTTGCTTGTAGGAAGACACAGATCCTGGGGTTTAACTCTGTTTCTGAAGGTAATTCAGACCAGTGTTCTCATCCATGAAACACACTCTGTTTTCATGTAAGATGCAAGCTCTTCTTTCCAGCGTCTCCAATACAGCAAGACCCATGAGCATGCCCAGAAGAAAAGAACTGTGTTTCCTACTCATACGGACCATATGTAGTTGAACTGTGCTTATGAAACTGATACAAAACAAAACTCCTTTACGTAAATGCTCTTTAGTTAATAGTGAGAATCAAGTTGGGTTTGTGAACTGAGAAAATTCATTTGAGCTCAAAATTAACTGGGTTTCCCAGAAATAAACTCTTGCTTGTAGGAAGACACAGATCCTGGGGTTTACCTCTGATTTTGAAGGTAAATTCAGACTAGTGTTTTCCTCCATGAAACACATACTTTTTAATGCAAGAAGCATCCTCTTCTTTTCAGCATCTCCAATAAAGCAAGAGCCATGAGAATGCCCAGAAAAAAAGAACTGTGTTTCCTCCTCATACAGACCATATGCAGTTCAACTCTGTGTATGAAACTGACACAAACCACAGCTCCTCTTACATAAATGCACTTTAGTTAATAGTGAGAACCGCAATAGGTTTCTGAAATGTGAAAAATCATTTGAGCCCAAAATTCACTTGCTTTACCAGAAATGAACTCTTGCTTGTAGGATGACACAGATCCTGGGGTTTAACTCCATTTCTGAAGGGAAATTCAGACCAGTGTTCTCATCTATGAAACATACTTTGTATTAACACAAGAAGCAAGCTCTTCTTTCCAGCGTCTCCAATACAGCATGAACCATGAGCATGCCCAGAGAAAAAGAACTGTGTTTCCTACTCAAACAGACTATATGTAGTTCAAATCTGCTTATGAAACTGAAACAAACCACAGCTCCACTTACATAAATACATATTAGTTAATAGTTAGAATCGCTTTGTATTCGTGCACTGTGTAAAATCATTTGAGTCCAAAATAACTTATATTTACCAGAAATGTACTCTTGCTTGTAGGAAGACACAGATCCTGTGGATTATCTCCGATTCTGAAGGTAAATTCAGACCAGTGTTATCATTCATGAAACACATGCTGTTTTAACGCAAGAAGCATCTTCTTCTTTCTAGCCTCTCCAATACAGGAAGAATCATGAGAATGCCCAGAAAAAAAAACTGTGTTTCCTCCTCATACAGACCATATGCAGTTCATCTCTGGTTATGAAACTGATACAAAGCACAGCTCCTCTTACATAAATGCTCTTTAGTTAATAGTGAGAATCGCGATGGGTTTCTGAACTGCAAAAATCATTTGTGCCCAAAATTCACTTGCTTTACTAGAAATGAACTCTTGCTTGTAGGAAGACACAGATCCTGTGGTTTAACCCTGTTTCTGAAGGTAAATCAGAATAGTGTTCTCATCCATGAAACACACTCTGATTTCACGCAAGAAGCAAGCTCTTCTTTCCAGCTTCTCCAATTAGCAAGAACCATGAGCATGCCCAGAAAAAAAGTAGTGTGTTTCCTACTCATACAGACCATATGTAGTTGAACTGTGCTTATGAAAGTGATACAAAGCACAACTCCTCTTACGTAAATGTTCTTTAGTTAATAGTGAGAATCACGTTGGGTTTGTGAACTGTGAAAATTCATTTGAGCCCAGAATTCACTGGGTTTACCAGAAATAAACGCTTGCTTGTAGGAAGACATAGATCCTGGGGTTTAACTCCGATTCTGAAGGTAAATTCAGACCAGTGTTATCATCCATGAAACACATGCTGATTTAACGCAAGAAGCATCCTCTTCTTTCCTGCGTATCCAATACAGGAAGAATCATGAGAATGCCCAGAAAAAAATTACTCTGTTTCCTCCTCATACAGACCATATGTAGTTCAACTCTGCTTATGAAACTGATACAAACCACAGCTCCTCTTACTAAAATGCTCTTTAGTTAATAGGGAGAATCACGTTGGGTTTGTGAACTGTGAAAATTCATTTGAGCCCAAAATTCACAGGATATACCAGAAATAAAGTCTTGCTTGTAGGAAGACACAGATCCTGGGGTTTAACTCCGATTCTGAAGGTAAATTCAGATCAGTGGTATCATCCATGAAACACACTCTGTTTTCACGCAAGAAGCAAGCTCTTCTTTCCAGCGTCTCCAATACAGCAAGAACCGTGAGCATGCCCAGATAAAAAGAAGTGTGTTTCCTACTCATACGAACCATATGTAGTTGAACTGTGCTTATGAAACTGATACAAAACCAACTCCTCTTACGTAAATGCTCTTTAGTTAATAGTGAGAATCAGGTTGTGTTTGTGAACTGTGAAAATTCATTTGAGCCCTAAATTCACTGGGAATACCAGAAATAAACTCTTGCTTGTAGGAAGACACAGATCCTGGGGTTTAACTCCGATTCTGAAGGTAAATTCAGATCAGTGGTATCATCCATGAAATACATGCTGTTTTAACACAAGAAGCATCCTCTTCTTTCCAGAGTATCCAATACAGGAAGAATCATGAGAATGCCCAGAAAAAAATTACTCTGTTTCCTCCTCATACAGACCATAGGCAGTTCAACTCTGCTTATGAAACTGATACAAACGACAGCTCCTCTTACATAAATGCTCTTTAGTTAATAGTGAGAATCGCAATGGGTTTCTGAACTGCAAAAATCATTTGAGCCCAAAATTCACTTGCTTTACTAGAAATGAACTCTTGTTTGTAGGAAGACACAGATCCTGGGGTTTAACTCCGTTTCTGAAGGGAAATTCAGACCAGAGTTCTCATCCCTGAAACACACTCTGTTTTAACGCAAGAAGCAAGATCTCCTTTGAGATTCTCCAATAGAGCAAGAACCATGAGCACGCCCTGAAAAAGAGAACTGTGTTTGCTACTCATATGGACCATATGTAATTCAACTCTGCTTATGAAACTGATACAAACCACAGCTCCTCTAACATAAATGCTCTTTAGTTAATAGTGATAATCGCCTTGGGTTGGTGAACAGCAAAAAATTATTTGAGCCCAAAATTCACTGGGTTTACCAGAAATGTACTCTTTCTTGTAGGAAGAAACTGATCCTGGGGTTTAACTCCGATTCTGAAGGTAAATTCAGACCAGTGTTATCATCCATGAAACACATGCTGTTTTCACGCAAGAAGCATCCTCTTCTTTCCAGGGTCTCAAATACAGCAAAGCCATGACAATGCCCAGAAAAAAGAACTGTGTTTCATCCTAATACAGACCATATGCAGTTCAAACCTGCTTATGAAACTGACACAAACGACAGCTCCTCTTACATAAATGCTCCTTATTTAATAGTGAGAATCGCGTTGGGTTCATGAACAGCGAAAAATCATTAGAGCCCAAATAAACTGGGTTAACCAGAAATGAACACTTGATTATAGGAAGATACAATCCTGAGGTTTAACTCCATTTCTGAAGGGAAATTCAGACCATTGTTCTCATCTATGAAACATACTTTGTATTAACACAAGAAGCAAGCTCTTCTTTCCAGCGTCTCCAATATAGCATGAACCATGAGCATGCCCAGAAAAAAGGAACTGTGTTTCCTACTCATACGGACCATATGTAGTTGAACTGTGCTTATGAACCTTATACAAAACACAACTCCTCTTACGTAAATGCTCTTTAGTTAATAGTGAGAATCACGTTGTGTTTGTGAATTGCGAAAATTTATTTGAGCCCAAAATTAACTGGGTTTACCAGAAATGAACTCTTGCTTGTAGGGAGACACTGATCGTGGGTTTTAACTCCGATTCTGAAGGTAAATTCAGACCAGTGTTATCATCCATGAAACACATGCTGTTTTAATGCAAGAGGCATCCTCTTCTTTCCAGCGTCTCCAATACAGCAAGAACCATGAGCATGTCCAGAAAAAAAGAACTGTGTTTCCTACTCATACGGACCATATGTAGTTGAACTGTGTTTAAGAACCTGATACAAAACACAATTCCTCTTACATAAATGCTCTTTAGTTAATAGTGAGAATCGCGTTGGGTTCATGAACAGCAAAAAATCATTAGAGTCCAATATAAACTGGGTTAACCAGAAATGAACACTTGATTGTCGGAAGATACAATCCTGGGGTTTAACTCCATTTCTGAAGGGAAATTCAGACCAGTCTTCTCATCTATGAAATATACTTTGTATTAACTCAAGAAGCAAGCTATTCTTTCCAGCGTCTCCAATACAGCATGAACCATGAGCATGCCCAGAGAACAAGAACTGTGTTTCCTACTCAAACAGACCATATGTAGTTCAACTCTGCTTATGAAACTGATACAAACCACAGCTCCTCTTACTAAATTGCTCTTTAGTTAATAGGGAGAATCACGTTGGGTTTGTGAACTGTGGAAATTTATTTGAACACAAAATTCACTGGATATACCAGAAATAAACTGATGCTTGTAGGAAGACACAGATCCTGGGGTTTAACTCCGATTCTGAAGATAAATTCAGACCAGTGTTATCATCCATGAAACACATGCTGTTTTAACACAAGAAGCATCCGCTTCTTTCCAGCGTATCCAATACAGGAAGAATCATGAGAATGCCCAGAAAAAAGTTACTCTGTTTCCTCCTCATACAGACCATAGGCAGTCAACTCTGCTTATGAAACTGATACAAACGACAGCTCCTCTTACATAAATGCTCTTTAGTTAATACTGAGAATCGCGATGGGTTTCTGAACTGCGAAAAATCATTTGAGCCCAAAAATCACTGGGTTTACCAGAAATGAACTCTTGCTTGTAGGAAGACACAGATCCTGGGGTTTAACACCATTTCTTCAGGGAAATTCCGACCAGAGTTCTCATTCCTGAAACACACTCTGTTTTAACGAAAGAAGCAAACTCTTCTTTCCAGATTCTCCAATAGAGCAAGAACCATGAGCATGGCCTGAAAAAAAGAAATGTGTTTCCTATTCATATGGACTGTATGTAGCTCAACTCTGCTAATGAAACTGATGCAGACCACACCTCCTCTTACATAAGTGCTCTTTATTTAATAGTGAGAATAGTGTTGGGTTCCTGAACTGCGAAAAATCATTTGAGCCCAAAATTCACTGGGTTTACCAGAAATGAACTCTTCCTTGTAGGAAGACACAGATCCTGGGGTTTAACTCCGTTACTGAAGGGAAATTCAGACCAGAGTTCTCATCCCTGAAACACACTCTGTTTTCACGCAAGAAGCAAGCTCTTCATTCCAGCGTCTCCAATACAGCAAGAACCATGAGCATGCCAAAAAAAAAGAACTGTGTTTCCTACTCATACGGAGCATATGTAGTTGAACTCTGATTATGAAAGTGATACAAACCACAGCCACTCTTACATAAATGCTCTTTAGTTAATAGTGAGAATCGCGATGGGTTTCTGAACTGCAAAAATCCTTTGAGCCCAAAATTCACTTGCTTTACTAGAAATGAACTCTTGCTTGTAGGAAGACACAGATCCTGTGGTTTAACTCTGTTTCTGAAGGTAATTCAGACCAGTGTTCTCATCCATGAAACACATGCTGTTTTAACACAAGAAGCATCCGCTTCTTTCCAGCGTATCCAATACAGGAAGAATCATGAGAATGCCCAGAAAAAAGTTACTCTGTTTCCTCCTCATACAGACCATAGGCAGTTCAACTCTGCTTATGAAACTGATACAAACGACAGCTCCTCTTACATAAATGCTCTTTAGTTAATAGTGAGAATCGCGATGGGTTTCTGAACTGCAAAAATCATTTGAGCCCAAAATTTACTTGTTTTCTTGAAATGAACTCTTGCTTGTAGGAAGACACAGATCCTGTGGTTTAACTCTGTTTCTGAAGGGAAATTCAGAACAGAGTTCTCATCCCTGAAACACACTGTGTTTTCACGCAAGAAGCAAGCTCTTCTTTCCAGAGTCTCCAATAGAGCAAGAACAATGAGCACGCCCTGAAAAAAAAAAAATACTGTGTTTCCTACTCATATGTACCATATGTAGTTCAACTGTGCTTATGAAACTGACAAAAACAACAGCTCCTCTTACATAAATTCTCTTTAGTTAATAGTGAGAATCGCGATGGGTTTCAGAACTGTGAAAAATCATTTGAGCCCAAAATTCACTGGGTTTACCAGAAATGAACTCTTGATTGTAGGAAGACACAGATCCTGGGGTTTAACTCCATTTCTGAAGGGAAATTCAGAGCAGTGTTCTCATCTATGAAACATACTTTGTATTAACACAAGAAGCAAGCTCTTCTATCCAGCGTCTCCAATACAGCATGAACCATGAGCATGCCTTTAAAAAAGAACTGTTTTTCCTATTGATACATGCCATATGAAGATCAACTCTGCTTATGAAACTGATACAAACCACAGCTCCTCTTAAATAAAAATTCAGAGCAGTGTTCTCATCTATGAAACATACTTTGTATTAACACAAGAAGCAAGCTCTTCTATCCAGCGTCTCCAATACAGCAAGAACCATGAGCATGGCCTGAAAAAAAGAACAGTGTTTCCAACACATACAGACCCTATGTAGTTCAACTCTGCTTATGAAATGATACAGACCACAGCTCCTCTTACATAAATGCTCTTTAGTTAATAGTGAGAATAGCGTAGGGTTCTCGAACTGCGAAACATCATTTGAGCCCAAAAATAACTGGGTTTACCAGAAATGAACTCTTGCTTGTAGGAAGACACAGATCCTGGGGTTAAAACTCCATTTCTGCAGGGAAAGTCAGACCAGAGTTCTCATCCCTGAAACACACTCTGTTTTAACGAAAAGGAAGCTTTTCTTTCCAGACTCTAAAATATAGCAAGAACCATGAGCATGGCCTGAAAAAAGAACTGTATTTCCTATTCATACGGACCATATGTAGTTCAACTCTGCTTATGAAACTGATGCAGACCAAACCTCCTCTTCGATAAATGCTCTTTAGTTAATAGTGTGAATCATGTTGGGTTCGTGAACTGCGAAATTTCATTTGAGCCCAAAATTCACTGGGTTTACCAGAAATGAACTCTTGCTTGTAGTAAGACACAGATCCTGGGGTTTAACTCCTTTTCTGAAGGCAAATTCAGACCAGAAGTCTTATCCCTGAAAATCACTCTGCTTTAAAGCAAGAATCATACTCTTCTTTCCAGCGTCTCCAATATTGTAAGAAACATGAGCATGCCCAGAAAAAAAGAACTGTGTTTCCTACTCATACAGACCATATATAGTTCAACTCTGCTTATGAAATGATACAGACCACAGCTCCTCTTACGTAAATCATATTTAGCTAATAGTGAGAATCATGTTGGGTTCGTGAACTGCGAAAAATCATTTGAGCCAAAAATCCCTGAGTTTACCAGAAATGAACTCTTGCTTGTAGGAAGACACAGATCCTGGGGTTTAACTCCTTTTCTGCAGGGAAACTCAGACCAGAGTTCTCCTCCCTGAAACACAGTCTGTTATAATGCAAGAAGCAAGGTCTTCTTTCCAGTGTCTAAAATACAGCAAGAACCATGAGCATGCCCTGCAAAAAAGAACTGTGTTTCCTACTCATAAGGCACATATGCAGTACAACTCTGCTTATGAAACTGGTACAAACCACGGCTACTCTTACATAAATGCTCTTTAGTTAATAGTGAGAATCATGTTGGGTTCGTGAACTGCAAAAAATCATTTAAGCACAAAATTCACTTGGTTTACCAGAAATGAACTCTTCCCTGTAGGAAGACACAGATCCTGAGGTTTAACTCCGTTTCTGAAGGCAAATTCAGACCAGAGTTCTCATCCCTGTAAGACACTCTGTTTTAAGTCAAGAATTATCCTCTTCTTTCCAGCGTCTCCAATATAGTAAGAAACATGAACATGCCCAGAAAAAAATAACTGTGTTTCCGACTCATACAGACCATATGTAGTTCAACTCTGCTTATGAAACTGATATAAACAACAGCTCCTCTTACATAAATCCTCTTTAGTTAATAGTGAGAATCATGTTGGGTTCGTGAACTGAGAAAAATCATTTGAGCCCAAAAATTACTGGGTTTACCAGAAATGAACTATTGCTTGTAGGAAGACACAGATCCTGGGGTTTAAATCCGTTTTGCACGGAAAGTCAGACCAGAGTTCTCATCCCTGAAACACGCTCTGTTTTAACGAAGAAGCAAACTCTTCTTTCCAGATTCTAAAATATAGCAAGAACCCTGAGCATGGCCTGAAAAAAAGAAACGTGTTTCCTATTCATATGGACTGTATGTAGTTCAACTCTGCTAATTAAACTGATGCAGACCACACCTCCGGTTACCTAATTGCTCTTTATTTAATAGTGAGAATAGTGTTGGGTTCCTGAACTGCGAAATATCATTTGAGCCCAAAATTCACTGGGTTTACCAGAAATGAACTCACGCTTATAAGAAGACACAGATCCTGGGGTTTAACTCCGTTACTGAAGGGAAATTCAGACCAGAGTTCTCATCCCTGAAACACACTCTGTTTTCACGCAAGAAGCAAGCTCTTCATTCCAGCGTCTCCAATACAGCATGAACCATAGCATGCCCAGAGAACAAGAACTGTGTTTCCTACTCAAACAGACCATATGTAGTTCAACTCTGCTTATGAAACTGATACAAACCACAGCTCCTCTTACTTAAATGCTCTTTAGTTAATAGGGAGAATCACGTTGGGTTTGTGAATTGTGAAAATTCATTTGAGCCCAAAATTCACTGGATATACCAGAAATAAACTCTTGCTTGTAGGAAGACACAGATCCTGGGGTTTAACTCTGATTCTGAAGGTAAATTCAGACCAGTGTTATCATCCATGAAACACATGCTGTTTTAACACAAGAAGCATCCGCTTCTTTCCAGCGTATCCAATACAGGAAGAATCATGAGAATGCCCAGAAAAAAGTTACTCTGTTTCCTCCTCATACAGACCATAGGCAGTTCAACTCTGCTTATGAAACTGATACAAACGACAGCTCCTCTTACATAAATGCTCTTTAGTTAATAGTGAGAATCGCGATGGGTTTCTGAACTGCAAAAATCATTTGAGCCCAAAATTTACTTGCTTTCTAGGAATGAACTCTTGCTTGTAGGAAGACACAGATCCTGTGGTTTAACTCTGTTTCTGAAGGGAAATTCAGAACAGAGTTCTCATCCCTGAAACACACTCTGTTTTCACGCAAGAAGCAAGGTCTTCTTTCCAGAGTCTCCAATAGAGCAAGAACGATGAGCACGCCCTGAAAAAAAAAAAACTGTGTTTCCTACTCATATGGACCATATGTAGTTCAACTGTGCTTATGAAACTGACAAAAACAACAGCTCCTCTTACATAAATTCTCTTTAGTTAATAGTGAGAATCGCGATGGGTTTCAGAACTGTGAAAAATCATTTGAGCCCAAAATTCACTGGGTTTACCAGAAATGAACACTTGATTGTAGGAAGACACGGATCCTGGGGTTTAACTCCATTTCTGAAGGGAAATTCAGAGCAGTGTTCTCATCTTTGAAACATACATTGTATTAACACAAGAAGTAAGGTCTTCTTTCCAGCGTCTCCAATACAGCATGAATCATGAGCATGCCCAGAGAAAAAGAACTGTGTTTCCTATTCATACGGACCATATGTAGCTCAACTCTGCTTATGAAAGTGATACAGACCACACTTCCTCTTACATAAGTGCTCTTTAGTTAATAGTGAGAATAGCGTTGGATTCCTGAACTGTGAAAAATCATTTGAGCCCAAAATTCACTGGGTTTACCAGAAATGAACTCTTGCTTGTAGGAAGACACAGATCCTGGGGTTTAAATCCATTTCTGCAGGGAAATTCAGACCAGAGTTCTCATCCCTGAAACATACTTTGTTTTAACAAAGAAGCAAGGTCTTCTTTCCAGAGTCTAAAATACAGCAAGAACCATGAGCATGGCCTGAAAAAAAGAACTGTGTTTCCTACACATACAGACCCTATGTAGTTCAACTCTGCTTATGAGATGATACAGACCACAGCTCCTCTTACATAAATGCTCTTTAGTTAATAGTGTGAATAGCGTAGGATTCTCGAACTCGAAACATCATTTGAGCCCAAAAATAACTGGGTTTACCAGAAATGAACTCTTGCTTGTAGGAAGACACAGATCCTGGGGTTAAAACTCCATTTCTGCAGGGAAAGTCAGACCAGAGTTCTCATCCCTGAAACACACTCTGTTATAACGAAGAAGTAAGCTTTTCTTTCCAGACTCTAAAATATAGCAAGAACCATGAGCATGGCCTGAAAAAAGAACTGTATTTCCTATTCATACGGACCATATGTAGTTCAACTCTGCTTATGAAACTGATGCAGACCAAACCTCCTCTTAGATAAATGCTCTTTAGTTAATAGTGTGAATCATGTTGGGTTCGTGAACTGCGAAATTTCATTTGAGCCCAAAATTCACTGGGTTTACCAGAAATGAACTCTTGCTTGTAGTAAGACACAGATCCTGGGGTTTAACTCCTTTTCTGAAGGCAAATTCAGACCAGAAGTCTTATCCCTGAAAATCACTCTGCTTTAAAGCAAGAATCATACTCTTCTTTCCAGCGTCTCCAATATTGTAAGAAACATGAGCATGCCCAGAAAAAAAGAACTGTGTTTCCTACTCATACAGACCATATGTAGTTCAACTCTGCTTATGAAATGATACAGACCACAGCTCCTCTTATGTAAATCCTCTTTAGTTAATAGTGAGAATCATGTTGGGTTCGTGAACTGCGAAAAATCATTTGAGCCCAAAAATCCCTGAGTTTACCAGAAATGAACTCTTGCTTGTAGGAAGACACAGATCCTGGGGTTTAACTCCGTTTCTGCAGGGAAACTCAGACCAGAGTTCTCCTCCCTGAAACACAGTCTGTTATAATGCAAGAAGCAAGGTCTTCTTTCCAGTGTCTAAAATACAGCAAGAACCATGAGCATGCCCTGCAAAAAAGAACTGTGTTTCCTACTCATAAGGCACATATGCAGTACAACTCTGCTTATGAAACTGGTACAAACCACGGCTACTCTTACATAAATGCTCTTTAGTTAATAGTGAGAATCATGTTGGGTTCGTGAACTGCGAAAAATCATTTGAGCACAAAATTCACTTGGTTTACCAGAAATGAACTCTTCCCTGTAGGAAGACACAGATCCTGAGGTTTAACTCCGTTTCTGAAGGCAAATTCAGACCAGAGTTCTCATCCCTGTAAGACACTCTGTTTTAAGTCAAGAATTATCCTCTTCTTTCCAGCGTCTCCAATATAGTAAGAAACATGAACATGCCCAGAAAAAAATAACTGTGTTTCCGACTCATACAGACCATATGTAGTTCAACTCTGCTTATGAAACTGATATAAACAACAGCTCCTCTTACATAAATCCTCTTTAGTTAATAGTGAGAATCATGTTGGGTTCGTGAACTGAGAAAAATCATTTGAGCCCGAAAATTACTGGGTTTACCAGAAATGAACTCTTGCTTGTAGGAAGACACAGATCATTGGGTTTAAATCCGTTTCTGCAGGGAAAGTCAGACCACAGTTCTCATCCCTGAAACACACTCTGTTTTAACAAAGAAGCAACCTCTTCTTTCCAGAGTCTAAAATACTGCAAGAACAATGAGCATGGCCTGGAAAAAAGTACTGTGTTTCCTATTTATACGGACCATATGTAGCTCAACTCTGCTTATGAAACTGATACACACCACATTTCCTCTTACATAAATGCTCTTTAGTTAACTGTGAGAATAGCGTTGGGTTCCTGATCTGCGAAAAATCATTTGAGCCAAAAATTCACTGGGTGTACCAGAAATGAACTCTTGCTTGTAGGAAGACACAGATCCTGGGGTTTATCTCCTTTACTGAAGGGAAATTCAAACCAGAGTTCTCATCCCTGAATAACAATCTGTTTTAGGGCAAGAATCATCCTCTTCTTTCCAGCGTCTCCAATATAGT
Organism: Onychomys leucogaster; assembly: GCA_949786385.1. NCBI lineage: Eukaryota > Metazoa > Chordata > Mammalia > Rodentia > Cricetidae > Onychomys > Onychomys leucogaster. The sequence continues at coordinate 3,380,519 of CATKUP010000044.1, forward strand.
AAGAAACATGAGCATGCCCAGAAAAAAAGAACTGTGTTTTCGACTCATACAGACCATATGTAGTTCAACTGTGCTTATGAAAGTGATACAAACCACAGTCTTCTTATATAAATCCTCTTTAGTTAAAAGTGAGAATAGCGTTTTGTTCCTGAACTGCGAAAAATCATTTGAGCACAAAATTCACTGGGTTTACCAGAACTGAAATCTTGCTTGTAGGAAGACCCAGATCCTGGGCTTTAACTACGTTTCTGAAGACAAATTCAGACCAGAATTCTCAACCCTGAAAAACACTCTGTTTTAAGGCAAGAAACCAGCTCTTCTTTCCAGCGTCTCCAATACAGCAAGAAACATGAGCATGCCCTGAAAAAAAGAACTGTGTTTCGTACTCATATGGACCATATGTAGTTAAACTCTGCTTATGAAACTGATACAAACCACAGCTCCTCTTACATAAATCCTCTTTAGTTAACACTGAGAGTAGCGTTGGGTTCCTGAACTGCAAAAAATCATTTGAGCCCAAAATTCACTGGGTTTACCAGAAATGAACTCTTGCTTGTAGGAAGACACAGATCCTGGGATTTAACTCCGTTTCTGAAGGCAAATCCAGACCAGAGTTCTCATCCCTGAAAAACACTGTGTTTTAAGGCAAGAATCATTCTCTTCTTTCCAGCGTCTCCAATAAAGTAAGAAACATGAGCAAGCCCAGAAAAAAAGAACTGTGTTTCCTTCTAATACAGACCATATGTAGTTCATCTCAGCTAATGAAATGATACAGACCACAGCTCCTCTTACATAAATGCTATTTAGTTAATAGTGAGATTATCATAAGGTTCGCAAAATGTGAAAAATCATTTGAATCCAAAAATCACTGGGTTTACCATAAATGAAATGTTGCTTGTAGGAAGACACAGATCCTGGGGTTTAACACCATTTCTGAAGAGAAATTCAGACCAGCATTCTCAACCCTGAAAAACACTCTGTTTTAAGGCAAGAAGCAAGCTCTTCTTTCCAGCATCTCGAATACAGCATGAACCATGAGCATGCCCTGAAAAAAAGAAGTGTGTTTCCTACTCATACGGACCATATGAAGTTCAACTCTGCTTATGAAACTGATACAGACCACATTTCCTCTTACATAAATGCTCTTTAGTTAACTGTGAGAATAGCGATGGGTTCCTGATCTGCGAAAAATCATTTGAGCCCAAAATTCACTGGGTGTACCAGAAATTAACTCTTGCTTGTAGGAAGACACAGATCCTGGGGTTTATCTCCGTTACTGAAGGGAAATTCAAACCAGAGTTCTCATCCCTGAATAACAATCTGTTTTAAGGCAAGAATCATCCTCTTCTTTCCAGCATCTCCAATATAGTAAGAAACATGAGCATGCCCAGAAAAAAAGAACTGTGTTTTTGACTCATACAGACCATATGTAGTTCAACTGTGCTTATGAAAGTGATACAAACCACATCTCCTCTTACATAAATCCTCTTTAGTTAATAGTGAGAATAGCTTTGGGTTCCTGAACTGCGAAAAATCATTTGAGCACAAAATTCACTGGGTTTACCAGAACTGAAATCTTGCTTGTAGGAAGACCCAGATCCTGGGGTTTAACTCCGTTTCTGAAGGGAAATTCAGACCAGATCTGATCCCTGAAAAACACTCTGTTTTAAGGCAAGAATCATCCTCTTCTTTCCAGCGTCTCCAATATAGTAAGAAACATGAGCATGCCCAGAAAAAAGGAATTGTGTTTCCTACTCATGCAGACCATATGTAGTTCAACTCTGCTTATAATACTGATACAAAACACAGCTCCTCTTACATAAATGCTCTTTAGTTAATAGTGAGAATAGCGTTGGGTTCGCGAACTGCGAAAAATCATTTGAGCCCAAAAATCACTGGGTTTACCAGAAATGAACTCTTGCTTGTAGGAAGACACAGATCCTGGGGTTTAACACCATTTCTTCAGGGAAATTCAGACCAGAGTTCTCATTCCTGGAACACACTCTGTTTTAACGAAGAAGCAATCTCTCTTTCCAGATTCTAAAATATAGCAAGAACAATGAGCATGGCCTGAAAAAAAGAAATGTGTTTCCTATTCATATGGACTGTATGTAGTTCAACTCTGCTAATGAAACTGATACAGACCACACCTCCTCCTACCTAATTGCGCTTTATTTAATAGTGAGAATAGTGTTGGGTTCCTGAACTGCGAAAAATCATTTGAGCCCAAAATTCACTGGGTTTACCAGAAATGAACTCTTGCTTGTAGGAAGACACAGATCCTGGGGTTTAACTACGTTTCTGAGGACAAATTCAGACCAGAATTCTCAACCCTGAAAATCACTCTGTTTTAAGGAAAGAAGCAAGCTCTTCTTTCCAGGGTCTCGAATACAGCAAGAACCATGAGCATGCCCTGAAAAAAAGAAGTGTGTTTCCTACTCCAACGGACCATATGTAGTTCAACTCTGCTTATGAAACTATACAAACCACAGCTCCTCGTACATAAATGCTCTTTAGTTAATAGTGAGAATTGCCTTGCTTTCGTGAACTGCAAAAAATTATTTGAGGCCAAAATTCACTGGGTTTACCAGAAATGAAGTCTTGCTTGTAGGAAGACACAGATCCTGGGATTTAACTCCGTTTCTGAAGGCAAATTCAGACCAGAGTTCTCATTCCTGAAAAAAAAAACTCTGTTTTCAGACAAGAATCCTCATTTTCTTTCCAGCGTCTCCAATATAGTAAGAAACATGAGCATTCCCACTAAAAAAGAACTTTGTTTCCGACTCCTACAGACCATATGTAGTTCAACTCTGCTTATGAAACTGATACAAACCACGGCTCCTCTTACATAAATGCTCTTTAGTTAATAGTGAGAATCATGTTGGGTTCATGATCTGTGAAAAATCATTTAAGCCCAAAATTCACTGGGTTTACCAGAAATGAACTCTTGCTTGTAGGAAGACACAGATCCTGGGGTTTAACTCCGTTACTGAAGGGAAATTCAGACCAGAGTTCTCATCCCTGAAAAACACTCTGTTTTAAGGCAAGAAGCAAGCTCTTCTTTCCAGCGTCTCCAATACAGCAAGAACCATGAGCATGCCCTGAAAAAAAGAAATGTGTTTCCTACTCATATGGACCATATGTAGTTAAACTCCGCTTATGAAACTGATACAAACTACAGCTCCTCTTACGTAAATCCTCTTTAGTTAACAGTGAGTATAGCCTTGGGTTCCTGAACTGCAAAAAATCATTTGAGCCCAAAATTCACTGGGTTTACCAGAAATGAACTCTTCCTTGTAGGAAGACACAGATCCTGGGGTTTAACTCCGTTACTGAAGGGAAATTCAGACCAGAGTTCTCATCCCTGAAACACACTCTGTTATAACGCAAGAAGCAAGCTCTTCTTTCCACTGTCTAAAATACAGCAAGAACCATGAGCATGCCCTGCAAAAAAGAACTGTGTTTCCTACTCATACAGACCATATATAGTTCAACTCTGCTTATGAAATGATACCATCCACAGCTCCTCTTACATAAATGCTCTTTAGTTAATAGTGAGAATCATGTTGGGTTCGTGAACTGCGAAAAATCATTTGAGCCTAAAATTCACTGGGTTTACCAGAAATGTACTCTTGCTTGTAGGAAGAAACAGATCCTGGGATTGAACTCCGTTTCTGAAGGCAAATCCAGACCAGAGTAATCATCCCTGAAAAACACTCTGTTTTAAGGCAAGAATCATTCTCTTCTTTCCAGCGTCTCTAATATAGTAAGAAACATGAGCAAGCCCAGAAAAAAAGAACTGTTTCCTTCTAATACAGACCATATGTAGTTCAACTCAGCTTATGAAATGATACAGACCACAGCTCCTCTTACATAAATGCTCTTTAGTTAATAGTGAGATTATCATAGGGTTCGCGAACTGTGAAAAATCATTTGAATCCAAAAATCACTGGGTTTCCCATAAATGAAATCTTGCTTGTAGGAAGACACAGATCATGGGGTTTAACACCGTTTCTGAAGAGAAATTCAGACCAGTATTCTCAACCCTGAAAAACACTCTGTTTTAAGGCAAGAAGCAAGCTCTTCTTTCCAGCGTCTCGAATACAGCAAGAACCATGAGCATGCCCTGAAAAAAAGAAGTGTTTTTCCTACTCATATGGACCATATGTAGTTCAACTCTGCTTATGAAACTGATACAAACCACGGCTCCTCTTACATAAATGCTCTTTAGTTAATAGTGAGAATCGCGTTGGGTTCGTGAACTGCGAAAATTATTTGAGCCCAAAATTCACTGGGTTTACCAGAAATGAACTCTTCCTTGTAGGAAGACACAGATCCTGGGATTTAACTCCGTTTCTGAAGGCAAATTCAGACCAGAGTTCTCATCCCTGAAAAAAAACTCTGTTTTCAGACAAGAATCATCCTTCTCTTTCCAGCGTCTCCAATATAGTAAGAAACATGAGCATTCCCACTAAAAAAGAACTGTGTTTCTGACTTATACAGACCATATGTAGTACAATTCTGCTTATGAAACTGACACAAACCACGGATCCTCCTACATAAATGCTCTTTAGTTAATAGTGAGAATAGCGTTGGGTTCATGAACTGCGAAAAATCATTTCATCCCAAAAATAACTGGGTTTACCAGAAATGAACTCTTGCTTGTAGGAAGACACAGATCCTGGGGTTTAACACCATTTCTGCAGGGAAATTCAGACCAGAGTTCTCATTCCTGAAACACTCTCTGTTTTAACGAAGAAGCAAGCTCTTCTTTCCAGATTCTAAAATATAGCAAGAACCATGAGCATGGCCTGAAAAAAGGAACTGTGTTTCCTATTCATATGGACTGTATGTAGTTCAACTCTGCTAATGAAACTGATACAGACCACACCTCCTCTTTCCTAATTGCTCTTTATTTAATAGTGATAATAGTGTTGGGTTCCTGAAATGCGAAAAAATCATTTGAGCCCAAAATTCACTGGGTTTACCAGAACTGAACTCTTGCTTGTAGGAAGACAGAGATCCTGGGGTTTAACTACGTTTCTGAAGACAAATTCAGACCAGAATTCTCAAGCCTGAAAAACACTCTTTTTTTAAGGCAAGAAGCAAGCTCTTCTTTCCAGCGTCTCCAATACAGCAAGAACCATGAGCATGCCCTGCAAAAAAGAACTGTGTTTCCTAATCATATGGACTTTATGTAGTTAAACTCTGCTTATGAAACTGATACAAACCACAGCTCCTCTTACATAAATCCTCTTTAGTTAACAGTGAGAATAGCGTTGGGTTCCTGAACTCAAAAAATCATATGAGCCTAAAATTCACTGGGTTTACCAGAAATGAACTCAACCTTGTAGGACGACACAGATCCTGGGGTTTAACTCCATTACTGAAGGGAAATTCAGACCAGAGTTCTCATCCCTGAAACACACTCTGTTATAACGCAAGAAGCAAGCTCTTCTTTCTACTGTCTAAAATACAGCAAGAACCATGAGCATGCCCTGCAAAAAAGAACTGTGTTTCCTACTCATACAGACCATATGTAGTTCAATGCTGCTTATGAAATGATACAGACCACAGCTCCTCTTATATAAATGCTCTTTAGTTAATAGTGAGAATCATGTTGGGTTCGTGAACTGCGAAAAATCATTTGAGCCTAAAATTCACTGGGTTTACCAGAAATGAAATCTTGCTTGTAGGAAGACACAGATCCTGGGGTTTAACACCATTTCTGCAGGGAAATTCAGACCAGAGTTCTCATTCCTGAAACACACTCTGTTTTAACGAAGAAGCAAGCTCTTCTTTCCAGATTCTAAAATATAGCAAGAACCATGAGCATGGCCTGAAAAAAAGAACTGTGTTTCCTATTCATATGGACTGTATGTAGTTCAACTCTGCTAATGAAACAGATACAGACCACACCTCCTCTTACCTAAATGCTCTTTATTTAATAGTGATAATAGTGTTGGGTTCCTGAACTGCGAGAAAATCATTTGAGCCAAAAATTCACTGGGTTTACCAGAACTGAACTCTTGCTTGTAGGAAGACACAGATCCTGGGGTTTAACTACGATTCTGAAGAAAAATTTAGACCAGAATTCTCAACCATGAAAAACACTCTGTTTTAAGGCAAGAAGCAAGCTCTTCTTTCCAGCGTCTCCAAACAGCAAGAACAATGAGCATGCCCTGAAAAAAAGAAATGTGTTTCCTACTCATACGGACCATATGTAGTTAAACTCTGCTTATGAAACTGATACAAACCACAGCTCCTCTTACGTAAATCCTCTTTAGTTAACAGTGAGAATAGCGTTGGGTTCCTGAACTGCAAAAAATCATTTGAGCCCAAAATTCACTGGGTTTACCAGAAATGAACTCTTGCTAGTAGGAAGACACAGATCCTGGGGTTTAACTCCGTTACTGAAGGGAAATTCAGACCAGAGTTCTCATCCCTGAAACACACTCTGTTATAACGCAGAAGCAAGCTCTTCTTTCCACTGTCTAAAATACAGCAAGAACCATGAGCATGCCCTGCAAAAAAGAACTGTGTTTCATACTCATACAGACCATATGTAGTTCAACTCTGCTTATGAAATGATACAGACCACAGCTCCTCTTACATAAATGCTCTTTAGTTAATAGTGAGAATCATGTTGGGTTCGTGAACTGTGAAAAATCATTTGAGCCTAAAATTCACTGGGTTTACCAGAAATGACCTCTCGCTTGTAGGAAGACACATATCCTGGGTTTAACTCCGTTTCTGAAGATAAATTCAGACCAGAATTCTCAACCCTGAAAAACACTCTGTTTTAAGGCAAGAATCATTCTCTTCTTTCCAGCGTCTCCAATATAGTAAGAAACATGAGCAAGCCCAGAAAAAAAGAACTGTGTTTCCTTCTAATACAGACCATATGTAGTTCAACTCAGCTTATGAAATGATACAGACCACAGCTCCTCTTACATAAATGCTCTTTAGTTAATAGTGAGATTATCATAGGGTTCGCGAACTGTGAAAAATCATTTGAATCCAAAAATCACTGGGTTTCCCATAAATGAAATCTTGCTTGTAGGAAGACACAGATCATGGGGTTTAACACCGTTTCTGAAGAGAAATTCAGACCAGTATTCTCAACCCTGAAAAACACTCTGTTTTAAGGCAAGAAGCAAGCTCTTCTTTCCAGCGTCTCGAATACAGCAAGAACCATGAGCATGCCCTGAAAAAAAGAAGTGTTTTTCCTACTCATATGGACCATATGTAGTTCAACTCTGCTTATGAAACTGATACAAACCACGGCTCCTCTTACATAAATGCTCTTTAGTTAATAGTGAGAATCGCGTTGGGTTCGTGAACTGCGAAAATTATTTGAGCCCAAAATTCACTGGGTTTACCAGAAATGAACTCTTCCTTGTAGGAAGACACAGATCCTGGGATTTAACTCCGTTTCTGAAGGCAAATTCAGACCAGAGTTCTCATCCCTGAAAAAAAACTCTGTTTTCAGACAAGAATCATCCTTCTCTTTCCAGCGTCTCCAATATAGTAAGAAACATGAGCATTCCCACTAAAAAAGAACTGTGTTTCAGACTTATACAGACCATATGTAGTACAATTCTGCTTATGAAACTGAAACAAACCACGGATCCTCCTACATAAATGCTCTTTAGTTAATAGTGAGAATAGCGTTGGGTTCATGAACTGCGAAAAATCATTTCATCCCAAAAATAACTGGGTTTACCACAAATGAACTCTTGCTTGTAGGAAGACACAGATCCTGGGGTTTAACACCATTTCTGCAGGGAAATTCAGACCAGAGTTCTCATTCCTGAAACACTCTCTGTTTTAACGAAGAAGCAAGCTCTTCTTTCCAGATTCTAAAATATAGCAAGAACCATGAGCATGGCCTGAAAAAAGGAACTGTGTTTCCTATTCATATGGACTGTATGTAGTTCAACTCTGCTAATGAAACAGATACAGACCACACCTCCTCTTTCCTAATTGCTCTTTATTTAATAGTGATAATAGTGTTGGGTTCCTGAAATGCGAAAAAATCATTTGAGCCCAAAATTCACTGGGTTTACCAGAACTGAACTCTTGCTTGTAGGAAGACAGAGATCCTGGGGTTTAACTACGTTTCTGAAGACAAATTCAGACCAGAATTCTCAAGCCTGAAAAACACTCTTTTTTTAAGGCAAGAAGCAAGCTCTTCTTTCCAGCGTCTCCAATACAGCAAGAACCATGAGCATGCCCTGCAAAAAAGAACTGTGTTTCCTAATCATATGGACTTTATGTAGTTAAACTCTGCTTATGAAACTGATACAAACCACAGCTCCTCTTACATAAATCCTCTTTAGTTAACAGTGAGAATAGCGTTGGGTTCCTGAACTCAAAAAATCATATGAGCCTAAAATTCACTGGGTTTACCAGAAATGAACTCAACCTTGTAGGACGACACAGATCCTGGGGTTTAACTCCATTACTGAAGGGAAATTCAGACCAGAGTTCTCATCCCTGAAACACACTCTGTTATAACGCAAGAAGCAAGCTCTTCTTTCTACTGTCTAAAATACAGCAAGAACCATGAGCATGCCCTGCAAAAAAGAACTGTGTTTCCTACTCATACAGACCATATGTAGTTCAATGCTGCTTATGAAATGATACAGACCACAGCTCCTCTTATATAAATGCTCTTTAGTTAATAGTGAGAATCATGTTGGGTTCGTGAACTGCGAAAAATCATTTGAGCCTAAAATTCTCTGGGTTTACCAGAAAGGAAATCTTGCTTGTAGGAAGACACAGATCCTGGCTTTTAACACCATTTCTGCAGGGAAATTCAGACCAGAGTTCTCATTCCTGAAACACACTCTGTTTTAAAGAAGAAGCAAGCTCTTCTTTCCAGATTCTAAAATATAGCAAGAACCATGACCATGGCCTGAAAAAAAGAACTGTGTTTCCTATTCATATGGACTGTATGTAGTTCAACTCTGCTAATGAAACAGATACAGACCACACCTCCTCTTACCTAATTGCTCTTTATTTAATAGTGATAATAGTGTTGGGTTCCTGAACTGCGAAAAAATCATTTGAGCCAAAAATTCACTGGGTTTACCAGAACTGAACTCTGGCTTGTAGGAAGACACAGATCCTGGGGTTTAACTATGATTCTGAAGACAAATTTTGTCCAGAATTCTCAACCATGAAACACACTCTGTTTTAAGGCAAGAAGCAAGCTCTTCTTTCCAGCGTCTCCAAACAGCAAGAACCATGAGCATGCCCTTCAAAAAAGAATTGTGTTTCCTAATCATACGGACTTTATGTAGTTAAACTCTGCTTATGAAATTGATACAAACCACAGCTCCTCTTACATAAATCCTCTTTAGTTAACAGTGAGAATAGCGTTGGGTTCCTGAACTGCAAAAAATCATTTGAGCCCAAAATTCACTGGGTTTACCAGAAATGAACTCTTCCTTGTAGGACGACACAGATCCTGGGGTTTAACTCCGTTACTGAAGGGAAATTCAGACCAGAGTTCTCATCCCTGAAACACACTCTGTTATAACGCAAGAAGCAAGCTCTTCTTTCTACTGTCTAAAATACAACAAGAACCATGAGCATGCCCTGCAAAAAAGAACTGTGTTTCCTACTCATACAGACCATATGTAGTTCAACGCTGCTTATGAAATGATACAGACCACAGCTCCTCTTACATAAATGCTCTTTAGTTAATAGTGAGAATCACGTTGGGTTCGTGAACTGCGAAAAATCATTTGAGCCTAAAATTCACTGGGTTTACCAGAAATGAAATCTTGCTTGTAGGAAGACACAGATCCTGGGGTTTAACACCATTTCTGCAGGGAAATTCAGACCAGAGTTCTCATTCCTGAAACACACTCTGTTTTAACGAAGAAGCAAGCTCTTCTTTCCAGATTCTAAAATATAGCAAGAACCATGAGCATGGCCTGAAAAAAAGAACTGTGTTTCCTATTCATATGGACTGTATGTAGTTCAACTCTGCTAATGAAACAGATACAGACCACACCTCCTCTTACCTAAATGCTCTTTATTTAATAGTGATAATAGTGTTGGGTTCCTGAACTGCGAAAAAATCATTTGAGCCAAAAATTCACTGGGTTTACCAGAACTGAACTCTTGCTTGTAGGAAGACACAGATCCTGGGGTTTAACTACGATTCTGAAGAAAAATTTAGACCAGAATTCTCAACCATGAAAAACACTCTGTTTTAAGGCAAGAAGCAAGCTCTTCTTTCCAGCGTCTCCAAACAGCAAGAACAATGAGCATGCCCTGAAAAAAAGAAATGTGTTTCCTACTCATACGGACCATATGTAGTTAAACTCTGCTTATGAAACTGATACAAACCACAGCTCCTCTTACGTAAATCCTCTTTAGTTAACAGTGAGAATAGCGTTGGGTTCCTGAACTGCAAAAAATCATTTGAGCCCAAAATTCACTGGGTTTACCAGAAATGAACTCTTGCTAGTAGGAAGACACAGATCCTGGGGTTTAACTCCGTTACTGAAGGGAAATTCAGACCAGAGTTCTCATCCCTGAAACACACTCTGTTATAACGCAGAAGCAAGCTCTTCTTTCCACTGTCTAAAATACAGCAAGAACCATGAGCATGCCCTGCAAAAAAGAACTGTGTTTCATACTCATACAGACCATATGTAGTTCAACTCTGCTTATGAAATGATACAGACCACAGCTCCTCTTACATAAATGCTCTTTAGTTAATAGTGAGAATCATGTTGTGGCGTGAACTGTGAAAAATCATTTGAGCCTAAAATTCACTGGGTTTACCAGAAATGAAATCTTGCTTGTAGGAAGACACAGATCCTGGGATTTAACTCCGTTTTTGAAGCCAAATTCAGACCAGAGTTCACATCCCTGAAACACACTCTGTTTTCAGACAAGAATCATCCTTTTCTTTCCAGCGTCTCCAATATAATAAGAAACATGAGCATTCCCACCAAAAAAGAACTGTGTTTCAGACTCCTACAGACCATATGTAGTTCAACTCTGCTTATGAAACTGATACAGACCACAGCTCCTCTTACATCAATGCTCTTTAGTTAGTGGTGCTATTCGTGTTGTGTTCTAGAACTGTGTAAAGTCCTTTGAGCCGAAAATTCAATTGTTTTTACCAGAAATGAACTCTTGCTTGTAGGAAGACAGAGATCCTGCGGTTTAACACCGTTTCTGAAGGGAAATGCAGACCAGTGTTCTCATCAATGAAACACACTCTGCTTTAACGCAAGAAGAAAGCTCCTCTTTCCAGAGTCTAAAATATAGCAAGAACCATGAGCATGCCCTGAAAAAAATAAACGTGTTTCCTACTCATGCGGACCATATGTAGTTCAACTTTGCTTATGAAACTGATACATACAACAGCTCCTCTTACATAAATGTTCTTTAGTTAATATTGAGAATCGTGTTGGATATGTGAAATGCGAAAAATCATTTCAGCCCAAAAATCACTGTGTTTACCAGAAATGAACCCTGGTTTGTAGGAAGACACAGATCCTGGGGTCAAGTCCGTTTCTGAAGGCAAAATAAGAGCAGAGTACTCAACCCTGAAAATAACTGTTTTAAGGCAAGAATCATCCTCTTCTATCCAGCGTCTCCAATACACTAAGAACCATGAGCATTCCCCGAAAAAAAGAACTCTGTTTCCTAACCATACAGACCATATGTAGTTGAACTCTGCTTATGAAACTGATTCAAACCAGAGCTCCTCTTACATAAATCCTCTTTAGTTAATAGTGAGAATCGCGTAGGATTCGTGAACTGCAAAAAACCATTTGAGAACAAAATTCACTGGGTTTACCAAAAATGAACTCTTGCTTGTAGGAAGATACAGATCATGCAGTTTAACTCCGTTTCTGAAGGATAATTCAGACCTGTGTTCTCATCCATGATACACACTATGATTTAACACAAGAAACATGCTCTTCTGTCCAGCGTCTCCAATACAGCAGGAACCATGAGCATGCCCAGAAAAAAAGAACTGTGTTTCCTTCTCATAAGGACCACATGTAATTCAACTCTGCTTATGACAATGAAACAAACCACAGCTCCTCTTACATAAATGCTGTTTAGTTAATAGTGACAATTGCGTTGGGTTATGAATTATCTAAAATCACTTGAGCTCCAAATTCATTGGATTTACCAGAAATGAAATCCTGCTAGTAGGAAGACACAGATCCTGGGGATTAACTCCGTTTCTGAAGGGAAAATCAGAACAGAGTTCTCATCCCTGAAACACACTCTGTTTTAATGCAAGAAGCAAGCTATTCTTTCCAGAATCTAAAATACAGCAAGAACAAAGAGCATGCCCTGAAAAAAAAGAACTGTGTTTCCTATTCATACCGACCATATGTAGTTCAACTCTGCTTATGAAACTGATACAAACCACACCTCCTCTTTCATAAATGCTCTTTAGTTAATAGTGAGAATCATGTTGGGTTCGTGATCTGTGAAAAATCATTTGAGCCCAAAGTTCAATGGGTTTACCAGAAATGAACTCTTGCTTGTAGGAAGACACAGATCCTGGGGTTTAACTTTGTTTCTGAAGACAAATTCAGACCAGAATTCTCAAGCCTGAAAAACACTCTGTTTTAAGGCAAGAAGCAAGCACTTCTTTCCAGCGTCTCCAATACAGCAAGAACCATGAGCATGGCCTGAAAAATGAACTGTGTTTCCTACTCATAAGGACCGTATATACTTCAACTCTGCTTATGAAACTGACACAAACCACGGCTCCTCTTACATAAATGCTCTTTAGTTAATAGTGAGAATAGCATAGGGTTCGTGAACTGCGAAAAATCATTTGAGCCCAAAATTCACTGGATTTACCAGAAAGGAACTCTTCCCTGGAGGAAGACACAGATCCTGTGGATTAACTCCGTTTCTGAAGGCAAATTAAGACCAGAGTTCTCATCCCTGTAACACACTCTGTTTTAAGGCAAGAATCATCCTCTTCTTCCCAGCGTCTCCAATACAGCAAGGACCATGAGCATGGCCTGAAAAAAGAACTGTGTTTCCTACTCATACAGACCATATGTAGTACGACTCTGCTTATGAATCTCATATAAACAACAGCTCCTCTTACATAAATCCTCTTTAGTTAATAGTGAGAATCATGTTGGGTTCTTGAACTGCGAAAAATCTTTTGAGCCCAAAAATCACGGGGTTTAACAGAAATGAACTCTTGCTTGTAGGAAGACACAGATACTAGGGTTTAAATCCGTTTCTGCAGGGAAATTCAGACCAGAGTTCTCATCACTGAAACATACTCTCTTTTAACAAAGAAGCAAGCTCTTCTTTCCAGAGTCTAAAACACAGCAAGAACCATGAGCATGGCATGAAAAAAAGAACTGTGTTTCCTATTCATACGGACCATATGGAGCTCAACTCTGCTTATGAAACTGATACAGACCACACTTGCTCTTACAGAAATGCTCTTTAGTTAACAGTGAGAATAGCGTTGGGTTCCTGAACTGCGAAAGATCATTTGAGCCCAAAATTCACTGAGTGTACCAGAAATGAACTCTTGCTGGTAGAAAGACACAGTTCCTGGGGTTTAACTCCATTACTGAAGGGAAATTCAGACCAGAGTTCTCATCTCTGAAACACACTCTTTTATAACGCAAGAAGCAAGCTCTTCTTTCCAGTGTCTAAAATACAGCAAGTACCATGAGCATGCCCTGCAAAAAAAAACTGTGTTTCCTATTCATACAGACCATATGTAGTTCAGCTCTGCTTATGAAATGATACAGACCACAGCTCCTCTTACATAAATGCTCTTTAGTTAATGGTGAGAATCATGTTGGGTTCGTGAACTGTGAAAAATCATTTGAGCCCAAAATTCACTGGGTTTACCAGAAATGAACTCTTGCTTGTAGGGAGACACTGATCCTGGGGTTTAACTCCGTTTCTGAAGGCAAATTCAGACCTGAATTCTCATCCATGAATAACACTGTGTTTTTAGGCAAGAATCATCCTCTTCTTTCCAGCGTGTCCAATACAGTACGAACCATGAGCATGCCCAGAAAAAAAGAACTGTGTTTGTACTCATATGGACAAAATGTAGTTCAACACTGATTATGAAATGATACTGACCACAGCTCCTCTTACATAAATGCTCTTTAGTTAATAGTGATAATCGCGATGGGTACTAGAACTGTGTAAAGGCATTTGAGCCAAAAATTCACTTGGTTTACCAGAAATGATCTCTTGCTGGTAAGAAGACACAGATCATGGGGTATAACTCCGTTTGTGAAGGGAAATTCAGACCAGAGTTCTCATCCCTGAAACACACTCTGTTTTAAAGAAGAAGCAAGTATTTCTTTCCAGAGTCTAAAATACAGCAAGAACCATGAGCATGGCCTGAAAAAAGGAACTGTGTATCCTATTCATACGGACCATATGTAGCTCAACTCTGCTTATGTAATTGATACAGAACACACCTCCTCTTACATAATTGCTCTTTATTTAATTGTGAGAATAGCGATGGGTTCCTGAACTGCGAAAAATCATTTGAGCCCAAAATTCACTGGGTTTACAAGAAATGAACTCTTGCTTGTAGGAAGAAACAGATCCTGGGGTTTAACTCTGTTTCTGAAGGGAAATTCAGACCAGAGATATCATCCTTGAAAAACACTCTGTTTTAAAGTAGAAGCAAGCTCTTCTTTCCAGAGTCTAAAATACATCAAGAACCTTGAGCGTGGCCTGAAAAATGAACTGTGTTTCCTATTCATACGAACCATATTTAGATCAAATCTGCTTATGAAACTGATAGAGAACACACCTCCTCTTACATAACTGCTCTTTATTTAATTGTGAGAATAGCGATGGGTTCCTGAACTGCGAAAAATCATTTGAGCCGAAAATTTACTTGGTTTACCAGTAATGAAAACTTGTTTGTAGGAAGACACAGAACATGGGTTTTAACTCGGTTTCTGAAGGGAAATTAAGACCAGAGTTCTCATCAATGAAACACACCCTGTTTTAATGCTAGAAGCAAGTTCTTCTTTCCAGCGTCTCCAATACAGCAAGAACCATAGGCTTGCCCTGAAAAAAAAAACTGTGTTTCCTACTCATACGGACCAAAATAGTTCAACTGTGCTTATAAACCTGATACAAACCACAGCTCCTCTTACATAAATGCTGTTTAGTTAATAGTGAAAATCGAATTGGGGTCGTGAACTGCGAAAAATCATTTGAGACCAAAATTCACTGGGTTAACCAGAAATGAAATCTTGCTTGTTGGAAGACACAGATCCTGGGGTTTAACTCCGTTTCTGAGGGGAAATTTAGACCAGAGTTCTCATCCATGAAACACAACCTTGTTTTAATTCAAGAAGCAAGCTCTTCTTTCCAGCGTTTCCAATAAAGAAAGAACTATGAGCATGCCCTGAAAAAAAGAACTGTGTTTCCTACTCATACGGACCATATGAAGTTCAACTCTGCTTATGAAACTGATATAAACCACAGCTCCCCTTACATAAATGCTCTTTAGTTAATATTGAGAATCATGTTGGGTTCGTGAACTGTGAAAAATCATTAGAGCCCAAAATTCACTGGGTTTACCAGAAATGAACTAATGGTTGTAGGAAGACACTGATCCTGGGGTTTAACTCCGTTTCTTAAGTCAAATACAGACCAGAGTTCTGGTCCCTGAAAATCACTCTGTTTTAACGCAAGAATCATCCTCTTATCTCCAGCATCTCCAATATAGTAAGAAACATGAGCATGCCCAGAAAAAAGATCTGTGTTTCCTACTCATACAGACCATATGAAGTTCTACTCTGCTTATGAAACTGATACAAACCAGAGCTCCTCTTATATAAATGCTCTTTAGTTAGTAGGGATAATCGCGTTGGGTTCTAGAACTGTGTAAAATCATTTGAGCCGAAAATTTACTTGGTTTACCAGTAAGGAAAACTTGTTTGTAGGAAGACACAGAACATGGGGTTTAACTACGTTTCTTAATGGAAATTCAGTCCAGTGTTCTCATCCATGAAACAAACTCTGTTTTAATGCAAGAAGCAAGCTCTTCTTTCCAGCGTCTCCAATACAGCAAGAACCATGAGCATGCCCAGAAAAAAAGTAATGTGTCTCCTACTTATACGGACAATATGTAGTTCAACTCTGCTTATGAAACTGATACAAACCACACCTCCTCTTGCATAAATGCTCTTTAGTTAATAGTGAGAATCGGTTTAGGTTGGTGAACTGTGAATAATCATTTCAGCCCAAAATTCACTTGCTTTACCAGAAATGAACTCTTGCTTTTAGGAAGACACAAATACAGGGGATTAACACCGTTTATGAAGGGAAATTCAGACCAGAGTTATCATCACCGAAATACACTCTGCTTTAACGCAAGAAGCAAGCTCTTCTTTTCAGCATCTCCAATACTGCAAGAACCATGAGCACGCCCAGAAAAAAAGAACTGTGTTTCCTACTCATACGGACCATAGGTAGTTCAACTCTGCTTATGAAACTGAAACAGACCACAGCTCCTCTTACATAAATCCTCTTTAGTTAATAGTGAGAATAGCGTAGGGTTCGTGAACTGCGAAAAATCATTTGAGCCCAAAATTAACTGGGTTTACCAGAAATGAACTCTTACTTGTAGAAAGACACAGATCATGGGGTTTAACTGGGTTTGTGAAGGGAAATTCAGACCAGAGTTCTCATCCATGAAACACAACCCTGTTTTAATTCCAGAAGCAAGCTCTTCATTCCAGCGTTTCCAATACAGCAAGAACTATGAGCATATCCTGAAAAAAATAACTGTGTTTCCTACTCATACGGACCATATGTAGTTCAACTCTGCTTATGAAACTGATACAAACCACAGCTCCCCTTACATAAATGCTCTTTAGTTAATATTGAGAATCATGTTGGGTTCGTGAACTGTGAAAAATCATTAGAGCCCAAAATTCACTGGGTTTACCAGAAATGAACTATTGGTTGTAGGAAGACACTGATCCTGGGGTTTAACTCCGTTTCTTAAGTCAAATACAGACCAGAGTTCTGGTCCCTGAAAATCACTCTGTTTTAACGCAAGAATCATCCTCTTATCTCCAGCATCTCCAATATAGTAAGAAACATGAGCATGCCCAGAAAAAAGATCTGTGTTTCCTACTCATACAGACCATATGAAGTTCTACTCTGCTTATGAAACTGATACAAACCAGAGCTCCTCTTATATAAATGCTCTTTAGTTAGTAGGGATAATCACGTTGGGTTCTAGAACTGTGTAAAATCATTTGAGCCGAAAATTTACTTGGTTTACCAGTAAGGAAAACTTGTTTGTAGGAAGACACAGAACATGGGGTTTAACTACGTTTCTTAATGGAAATTCAGTCCAGTGTTCTCATCCATGAAACAAACTCTGTTTTAATGCAAGAAGCAAGCTCTTCTTTCCAGCGTCTCCAATACAGCAAGAACCATGAGCATGCCCAGAAAAAAAGTAATGTGTCTCCTACTTATACGGACAATATGTAGTTCAACTCTGCTTATGAAACTGATACAAACCACACCTCCTCTTGCATAAATGCTCTTTAGTTAATAGTGAGAATCGGTTTAGGTTGGTGAACTGTGAATAATCATTTCAGCCCAAAATTCACTTGCTTTACCAGAAATGAACTCTTGCTTTTAGGAAGACACAAATACAGGGGATTAACACCGTTTATGAAGGGAAATTCAGGCCAGAGTTATCATCACCGAAATACACTCTGCTTTAACGCAAGAAGCAAGCTCTTCTTTTCAGCATCTCCAATACTGCAAGAACCATGAGCACGCCCAGAAAAAAAGAACTGTGTTTCCTACTCATACGGACCATAGGTAGTTCAACTCTGCTTATGAAACTGAAACAGACCACAGCTCCTCTTACATAAATCCTCTTTAGTTAATAGTGAGAATAGCGTAGGGTTCGTGAAATGCGAAAAATCATTTGAGCCCAAAATTAACTGGGTTTACCAGAAATGAACTCTTACTTGTAGAAAGACACAGATCATGGGGTTTAACTGGGTTTGTGAAGGGAAATTCAGACCAGAGTTCTCATCCATGAAACACAACCCTGTTTTAATTCCAGAAGCAAGCTCTTCATTCCAGCGTTTCCAATACAGCAAGAACTATGAGCATATCCTGAAAAAAATGACTGTGTTTCCTACTCATACGGACCATATGTAGTTCAACTCTGCTTATGAAACTGATACAAACCACAGCTCCCCTTACATAAATGCTCTTTAGTTAATAGTGAGAATCATGTTGGGTTCCTGAACCGTGAAAAAGCATTTGAGCCCAAAATTCACTGGGTTTACCAGAAATGAACTCTTGCTTGCAGGAAGACACAGATCCTGGGGTTTAACTACGTTTCTCAAGGGAAATTCAAACCAGTATTATCATCCATGAAACAAACTCTGTTTTAATGCAAGAAGCAAGCTCTTCTTTCAAGCGTCTCCAATACACCAAGAACCATGAGCATGCCAAGAAAAAAAGAACTGTGTCTCCTAATTATACGGACAATATGTAGTTAAACTCTGCTCATGAAACTGATACAAACCACAGCTCCCCTTACATAAATGCTCTTTAGTTAATAGTGAGAATCATGTTGGGTTTGTGAACTGCGAAAAATCATTTGAGCCCAAAATTCACTGCGTTTACCAGAAATGAACTATTGCTTGTAGGAAGACACAGATCCTGGGGTTTAACTCCGTTTCTGAAGGCAAATACCGACCAGAGTTCACGTCCCTGAAAATCACTCTGTTTTAACGCAAGAATCATCCTCTTCTTTCCAGCATCTCCAATATAGTAAGAAACATGAGCATGCCCAGAATAAAGAACTGTGTTTCCTACTCATACAGACCATATGAAGTTCAACTCTGCTTATGAAACTGATACAAACCAAAGCTCCTCTTACATAAATCCTCTTTAGTTAATAGTGAGAATCATGTTGGGTTCGTGAACTGTGAAAAATCATTTGAGCCCAAAATTCACTGGGTTTACCAGAAATGAACTTTTGCTTGTAGGAAGACACTGATCCTGGGGTTTAACTCCGTTTCTGAAGGCAAATACACACCAGAGTTCTCGTCCCTGAAAATCACTCTGTTTTAAC
This sequence comes from Onychomys leucogaster, assembly GCA_949786385.1. Taxonomy (NCBI): domain Eukaryota; kingdom Metazoa; phylum Chordata; class Mammalia; order Rodentia; family Cricetidae; genus Onychomys; species Onychomys leucogaster. The sequence goes on from CATKUP010000044.1 coordinate 3,399,654, forward strand.
GCAAGAATCATCCTCTTCTTTCCAGCATCTCCAATATAGTAAGAAACATGAGCATGCCCAGAAAAAAGAACTGTGTTTCCTACTCATACAGACCATATGTTGTTCAACTCTGCTTATGAAACTGATACAAACCACAGCTAATCTTACATAAATGCTGTTTAGTTAATAGTGAGAATCGGTTTCGGTTGGTGAACTGTGAAAAATCATTTGAGCACAAAAATCACTGGTTTCCCAGAAATGAACTCTTGCTTCTAGGAAGACACAGATCCTGGGGTTTAACTCCGTTTCTGAGGGGAAATTCAGACCACAATTCTCATCCCTGAAAAACGATCTGTTTTAAGGAATGTATCATCCTCTTCTTTCCAGGGTCTCAAAAAAAAAGTAAGAACCATGAACATGCCAAGAAAAAAGGAACTGTGTTTCCTACTCATACGGACCATACGTAGTCTACCTCTGCTTATTAAACTGAAACTGACCACAGCTCCTCTTACATAAATGCTCTTTAGTTAATAGTGATAATCGCGTTGGGTTCTAGAACTGTGTAAAATCATTTGAGCCGAAAATTTACTTGGTTTACCAGTAATGAAAACTTGTTTGTAGGAAGACACAGAACATGGGGTTTAACTATGTTTCTGAAGGGAAATTCAGACCAGTGTTCTCATCCATGAAACAAACTCATTTTAATGCAAGAAGCAAGCTCTTCTTTCCAGCGTCTCCAATACAGCAAGAACCTTGAGCACGCCCAGAAAAAAAGAACTGTGTCTCCTACTTATACGGACAATATGTAGTTCAACTCTTCTTATGAAACTGATAAAAACCACAGCTCCTCTTACATAAATGCTCTTTAGTTAATAGTGAGAATAGCGTTTGGTTCGTGTACTGTGAAAAAACATTTGAGCCCAAAATTCACTGGGTTTACCAGAAATGAACTCTTGCTTGTAGGAAGACACAGATCCTGGGTTTAACTCCGTTTCCGAGGGGAAATTCAGACCACAATTCTCATCCCTGAATAATGCTCTGTTTTAAGGCATGTATCATCCTCTTCTTTCCAGGGTTTCCAAAACAGTAAGAACCATGAACATGTCAAGAAAAAAGGAACTGTGTTTCCTACTCATACGGACCATATGTAGTCTACCTCTGCTTATGAAACTCATACAAACCACACCTCCTAATGCATAAATGCTATTTAGTTAATAGTGAGAATCGGTTTGGGTTGGTGAACTGTGAATAATCATTTCAGCCCAAAATTCACTTGCTTTACCAGAAATGAACTCTTGCTTGTAGGAAGACACAAATACAGGGGTTTAACTCCGTTTCTGAAGGAAAATTCAGACCATAGTTCTCATTCCTGAAATACACTCTGCTTTACCGCAAGAAGCAAGCTCTTCTTTCCAGCATCTCCAATACAGCAAGAACCATGAGCACGCCTTGAAAAAAAGAACTGTGTTTTCACTCATACGGACCATATGTAGTTCAACTCTGCTTATGAAACTGATATAAACCAGAGCTCCCCTTACATAAATGCTCTTTAGTTAATAGTGAGAATCATGTTGGGTTCGTGAACTGTGAAAAATATTTGAGCGCAAAATTCACTGGGTTTACCAGAAATGAACTATTGGATGTAGGAAGACACTGATCCTGGGGTTTAACTCCGTTTCTGAAGGCAAATACAGACCAGAGTTCACGTCCCTGAAAATCACTCTGTTTTAACGCAAGAATCCTCCTCTTATTTCCAGCATCTCCAATATAGTAAGGAACATGAGCATGCCCAGAAAAAAGAACTGTGTTTCCTACTCATACAGACCATATGAAGTTCAACTCTCCTTATGAAACTGATACAAACCAAAGCTCCTCTTACATAAATCCTCTTTAGTTAATAGTGAGAATAGCGTAGGGTTCGTGAACTGCGAAAAATCATTTGAGCCCAAAATTAACTGGGTTTACCAGAAATGAACTCTTACATGTTGGAAGACACAGATCATGGGGTTTAACTGGTTTTGTGAAGGGAAATTCAGACCAGAGTTCTCATCCATGAAACACAACCCTGTTTTAATTCAAGAAGCAAGCTCTTGTTTCCAGCATCTCCAATACAGCAAGAACTATGAGCATGCTTTAAAAAAAGAACTGTGTTTCCTACTCATACGGACCATATATAGTTCAACTCTGATCATGAAACTGATACAAACCACAGCTCCCCTTACATAAATGCTCTTTAGTTAATAGTGAGAATCATGTTGGGTTCGTGAACTGTGAAAAATCATTTGAGCAAAAAATTCACTGGGTTTACCAGAAATGAACTATTGGTTGTAGGAAGACACTGATCCTGGGGTTTAACTCCGTTTCTGAAGGCAAATACAGACCAGAGTTCTCGTCCCTGAAAATCACTCTGTTTTAACGCAAGAATCATCCTCTTATATCCAGCATCTCCAATATAGTAAGAAACATGAGCATGCCCAGAAAAAAGAACTGTGTTTCCTACTCATACAGACCATATGAAGTTCAACTCTGCTTATGAAACTGATACAAACCAAAGCTCCTCTTACATAAATCCTCTTTAGTTAATAGTAAGAATAGCGTAGGGTTCGTGAACTGCGAAAAATCATTTGAGCCGAAAATTAACTGGGTTTACCAGAAATGAACTCTTACTTGTAGGAAGACACAAATCATGGGGTTTAACTGGGTTTGTGAAGGGAAATTCAGACCAGATTTCTCATCCATGAAACACAACCCTGTTTTAATTCAAGAGGCAAGCTCTTCTTTCCAGCGTCTCCAATACAGCAAGAACAATGAGCATGCCCTGAAAAAAGAACTGTGTTTCCTACTCAAACAGACCATATGTAGTTCAACTCTGCTTATGAAACTGATACAAACCACAGCTCTTCTTACATAAATGCTCTTTAGTTAATAGTGAGAATCGCGTTTGGTTCGTGAACTGCAAAAAATCATTTGAGCCCAAAACTCACTGGGTTTACCAGAAATGAACTCTTGCTTGTAGGAAGACACTGATCCTGGGGTTTAACTCCGTTTCTGAAGGCAAATTCAGACCAGAGTTCTCATCCCTGATAAACACTCTGTTTTAAGGCATGAATAATCCTCTTCTTTCCAGTGTCTCCAACACAGTAAGACCATGAGCATGCCAAGAAAAAAAGAACTGTGTTTCCTACTCATAGGGACTATATGTACACAACCCCTTGCTTACGAAACTGATTCAGACCACAGCTCCTATTACATAAATGCTCTTTAGTTAATAGTGAGAATCGCGTTGGGTTCATGAACTGCAAAAAATCATTTCAGCCCAAAATTCACTGTGTTTACCTGAAATGAATTTTTGCTTGTTGGAAGACACAGATCCTGGGGTGTAACTACATTTCTGAAGGCACATTCAGACCGGAGTTCTCATGCCTGGAGAAAACTCTGTTTCAAGGCAAGAATCATCCTCTTCTATCCAGCGTCTCCAATACAGTAAGAAATATGAGCATTCCCAGAAAAAAAGAACGGTGTTTCCTACTCATACAAACCATAGGTAGTTAAACTCTGCTTATGAAACTGATTCAAACCACAGCTCCTCTTACATAATTCCTCTTTAGTTAATAGTGAGAATGGAGTTGGGTTTGAAAATGCAAAAAATCATTTCAGCCCAAAATTCACTAGATTTAACTGAAATGAACTCTTGCTTTTAGGAAGACACAGATCCTGGTGATTAACTCCGTTTCTGAAGGCAAATTCAGACCAGAATTCTCAACCCTGAAAAACACTCTGTTTTGAGGCAAGAATCACCCTCTTCTTTCCAGCTTCTCAAATACAGTAAGAACCATGAGCACGCCCAGAAGAAATGAACTGTGTTTCCTATTCATATGGACCATATGTAGTTCAACTCTGCTTATGAAATGATACAGACCACAGCTCCCCTTACATAAATGCTCTTTAGTTAATAGTGAGAATCATGTTGGGTTCGTGAACTGTGAAAAATCATTTGAGCGCAAAATTCACTGTGTTTACCAGAAATGAACTATTGGATGTAGGAAGACACTGATCCTGGGGTTTAACTCCGTTTCGAAGGCAAATACAGACCAGAGTTCTCGTCCCTGGAAATCACTCTGTTTTAACGCAAGAATCATCCTCTTCTTTCCAGCATCTCCAATATTGTAAGAAACATGAGCATGCCCAGAAAAAAGAACTGTGTTTCCTACTCATACAGACCATATGTAGTTCAACTCTTCTTATGAAACTGATACAAACCTCAGCTCCTGTTACATAAATGCTCTTTAGTTAATAGTGAGAATAGCGTTTGGTTCCTGTACTGCGAAAAATCATTTGAGCCCAAAAATCACTGGGTTTACCAGAAATGAACTCTTGCTTGTAGGAAGACACAGATCCTGGGGTTTAACTCCGTTTCTGAGGGGAAATTCAGACCACAATTCTCATCCCTGAAAAACGCTCTGTTTTAAGGCATGTATCATCCCCTTCTTTCCAGGGTCTCCAAAACAGTAAGAACCATGAACATGCCAAGAAAAAAGGAACTGTGCTTCCTACTCATGCGGACCATATGTAGTCTACCTCTGCTTATGAAACTGATACAAACCACACCTCCTATTGCATAAATGCTCTTTAGTTAATAGTGAGAATCATGTTGGGTTCGTGAACTGTGAAAAATCATTTGAGCCCAAAATTCACTGGGTTTACCAGAAATGAACTATTCGTTGTAGGAAGACACTGATCCTGGGGTTTAACTCCGTTTCTGAAGGCAAATACAGACCAGAGTTCTCGTCCCTGAAAATCACTCTGTTTCAACGCAAGAATCATCCTCTTATATCCAGCATCTCCAATATAGTAAGAAACATGAGCATGCCCAGAATAAAGAACTGTGTTTCCTACTCATACAGACCATATGAAGTTCAACTCTGCTTATGAAACTGATACAAACCAAAGCTCCTCTTTCATAAATCCTCTTTAGTTAATAGTAAGAATAGCGTAGGGTTCGTGAACTGCGAAAAATCATTTGAGCCCAAAATTAACTGCATTTACCAGAAATGACCTCTTACTTGTAGGAAGACACAAATCATGGGGTTTAACTGGGTTTGTGAAGGGAAATTCAGACCAGATTTCTTATCCATGAAACACAACCCTGTTTTAATTCAAGAGGCAAGCTCTTCTTTCCAGCGTCTCCAATACAGCAAGAACAATGAGCATGCCCTGAAAAAGAAAACTGTGTTTCCTACTCAAACAGACCATATGTAGTTCAACTCTGCTTATGAAACTGATACAAACCACAGCTCCCCTTACATAAATGCTCTTTAGTTAATAGTGAGAATCAAGTTTGGTTCGTGAACTGCAAAAATCATTTGAGCCCAAAATTCTTTGGGTTTACCAGAAATGAACTCTTGCTTGTAGGAAGACACTGATCCTGGGGTTTAACTCCGTTTCTGAAGGCAAATTCAGACCAGAGTTCTCATCCCTGAAAAACACTCTGTTTTAAGGCATGAATAATCCTCTTCTTTCCAATGTCTCCAACACAGTAAGACCATGAGCATGCCAAGAAAAAAAGAACTGTGTTTCCTACTCATAGAGACTATATGTACGCAACCCCTTGCTTATGAAACTGATACAGACCACAGCTCCTATTACATAAATGCTCTTTAGTTAGTAGTGAGAATCGCGTTTGGTTCGTGAACTGCAAAAAATCATTTGAGCCCAAAATTCACTGCATTTACCTGAAATGAATTTTTGCTTGTAGGAAGACACAGATCGTGGGCTGTAACTCCATTTCTGAAGGCACATTCAGACCGGAGTTCTCATGCCTGGAGAAAACTCTGTTTTAAGGCAAGAATCATCCTCTTCTATCCAGCGTCTCAAATACAGTAAGAAATATGAGCATTCCCAGAAAAAAAGAACGGTGTTTCCTACTCATACAAACCATAGGTAGTTAAACTCTGCTTATGAAACTGATTCAAACCACAGCTCCTCTTACATAATTCCTCTTTAGTTAATAGTGAGAATCGAGTTGGGTTTGAAAATGCAAAATATCATTTCAGCCCAAAATTCACTAGATTTAACTGAAATGAACTCTTGCTTTTATGAAGACACAGATCCTGGGGATTAACTCCGTTTCTGAAGGCAAATTCAGACCAGAATTCTCAACCCTGAAAAACACTCTGTTTTGAGGCAAGAATCACCCTCTTCTTTCCAGCTTCTCCAATACAGTAAGAACCATGAGCACGCCCAGAAGAAATGAACTGTGTTTCCTATTCATATGGACCATATGTAGTTCAACTCTGCTTATGAAATGATACAGACCACAGCTCCCCTTACATAAATGCTCTTTAGTTAATAGTGAGAATCATGTTGGGTTCGTGAACTGTGAAAAATCATTTGAGCGCAAAATTCACTGGGTTTACAAGATATGAACTATTGGATGTAGGAAGACACTGATCCTGGGGTTTATCTCCGTTTCTGAAGGCAAATAGAGACCAGAGTTCACGTCCCTGAAAATCACTCTGTTTTAACGCAAGAATCATCCTCTTATATCCAGCATCTCCAATATAGTAAGAAACATGAGCATGCCCAGAAAAAAGAACTGTGTTTCCTACTCATACAGACCATATGAAGTTCAACTCTCCTTATGAAACTGATACAAACCAAAGCTCCTCTTACATAAATCCTCTTTAGTTAATAGTGAGAATAGCGTAGGGTTCGTAAACTGCGAAAAATCATTTGAGCCCAAAATTAACTGGGATTACCAGAAATGAACTCTTACTTGTAGGAAGACACAGATCATGGGGTTTAACTGGGTTTGTGAAGGGAAATTCAGACCAGATTTCTCATCCATGAAACACAACCCTGTTTTAATTCAAGAGGCAAGCTCTTCTTTCCAGCGTCTCCAATACAGCAAGAACAATGAGCATGCCCTGAAAAAGAAAACTGTGTTTCCTACTCAAACAGACCATATGTAGTTTAACTCTGCTTATGAAACTGATACAAACCACAGCTCTTCTTACATAAATGCTCTTTAGTTAATAGTGAGAATCAAGTTTGGTTCGTGAACTGCAAAAATCATTTGAGCCCAAAATTCTTTGGGTTTACCAGAAATGAACTCTTGCTTGTAGGAAGACACTGATCCTGGGGTTTAACTCCGTTTCTGAAGGCAAATTCAGACCAGAGTTCTCATCCCTGAAAAACACTCTGTTTTAAGGCATGAATAATCCTCTTCTTTCCAATGTCTCCAACACAGTAAGACCATGAGCATGCCAAGAAAAAAAGAACTGTGTTTCCTACTCATAGGGACTATATGTACGCAACCCCTTGCTTATGAAACTGATACAGACCACAGCTCCTATTACATAAATGCTCTTTAGTTAATAGTGAGAATCGCGTTTGGTTCGTGAACTGCAAAAAATCATTTGAGCCCAAAATTCACTGCGTTTACCTGAAATGAATTTTTGCTTGTAGGAAGACACAGATCGTGGGGTGTAACTCCATTTCTGAAGGCACATTCAGACCGGAGTTCTCATGCCTGGAGAAAACTCTGTTTTAAGGCAAGAATCATCCTCTTCTATCCAGCGTCTCCAATACAGTAAGAAATATGAGCATTCCCAGAAAAAAAGAACGGTGTTTCCTACTCATACAAACCATAGGTAGTTAAACTCTGCTTATGAAACTGATTCAAACCACAGCTCCTCTTACATAATTCCTCTTTAGTTAATAGTGAGAATCGAGTTGGGTTTGAAAATGCAAAATATCATTTCAGCCCAAAATTCACTAGATTTAACTGAAATGAACTCTTGCTTTTATGAAGACACAGATCCTGGGGATTAACTCCGTTTCTGAAGGCAAATTCAGACCAGAATTCTCAACCCTGAAAAACACTCTGTTTTGAGGCAAGAATCACCCTCTTCTTTCCAGCTTCTCCAATACAGTAAGAACCATGAGCACGCCCAGAAGAAATGAACTGTGTTTCCTATTCATATGGACCATATGTAGTTCAACTCTGCTTATGAAATGATACAGACCACAGCTCCCCTTACATAAATGCTCTTTAGTTAATAGTGAGAATCATGTTGGGTTCGTGAACTGTGAAAAATCATTTGAGCGCAAAATTCACTGGGTTTACAAGATATGAACTATTGGATGTAGGAAGACACTGATCCTGGGGTTTATCTCCGTTTCTGAAGGCAAATAGAGACCAGAGTTCACGTCCCTGAAAATCACTCTGTTTTAATGCAAGAATCATCCTCTTATATCCAGCATCTCCAATATAGTAAGAAACATGAGCATGCCCAGAAAAAAGAACTGTGTTTCCTACTCATACAGACCATATGAAGTTCAACTCTCCTTATGAAACTGATACAAACCAAAGCTCCTCTTACATAAATCCTCTTTAGTTAATAGTGAGAATAGCGTAGGGTTCGTAAACTGCGAAAAATCATTTGAGCCCAAAATTAACTGGGATTACCAGAAATGAACTCTTACTTGTAGGAAGACACAGATCATGGGGTTTAACTGGGTTTGTGAAGGGAATTTCAGACCAGAGTTCTCATCCATGAAACACAACCCTGTTTTAATTCAAGCAGCAAGCTCTTGTTTCTAGCGTCTCCAATACAGCAAGAACAATGAGCATGCCCTTAAAAAAAAGAACTGTGTTTCCTACTCATATGGACCATATGTAGTTCAACTCTGCTTATGAAACTGATACAAACCACAGCTCGCCTTACATAAATGCTCTTTAGTTAATAGTGAGAATCATGTTGGGTTCGTGAACTATGAAAAATCATTTGAGCCCAAAATTCACTGGGTTTACCAGAAATGAACTATTGGTTGTAGGAAGACACTGATCCTGGGGTTTAACTCCGTTTTTGAAGGCAAATACAGACCAGAGTTCTCGTCCCTGAAAATCACTCTGTTTTAACGCAAGAATCATCCTCTTATATCCAGCATCTCCCATATAGTATGAAACATGAGCATGCCCAGAAAAAAGAACTGTGTTTCCTACTCATACAGACCATATGAAGTTCAAGTCTGCTTATGAAACTGAAACAAACCAAAGCTCCTCTTTCAAAAATCCTCTTTAGTTAATAGTAAGAATAGCGTAGGGTTCGTGAACTGCGAAAAATCATTTGAGCCCAAAATTAACTGGGTTTACCAGAAATGAACTCTTATTTGTAGGAAGACACAAATCATGGGGTTTAACTGGGTTTGTGAAGGGAAATTCAGACCAGATTTCTCATCCATGAAACACAACCCTGTTTTAATTCAAGAGGCAAGCTCTTCTTTCCAGCGTCTCCAATACAGCAAGAACAATGAGCATGCCCTGAAAAAAAGAACTGTGTTTCCTACTCAAACAGACCATATGTAGTTCAACTCTGCTTATGAAACTGATACAAACCACAGCTCTTCTTACATAAATGCTCTTTAGTTAATAGTGAGAATCGCGTTTGGTTTGTGAACTGCAAAAAATCATTTGAGCCCAAAATTCACTGGGTTTACCAGAAATGAACTCTTGCTTGTAGGAAGACACTGATCCTGGGGTTTAACTCCGTTTCTGAAGGCAAATTCAGACCAGAGTTCTCATCCCTGATAAACACTCTGTTTTAAGGCATGAATAATCCTCTTCTTTCCAGTGTCTCCAACACAGTAAGACCATGAGCATGCCAAGAAAAAAAGAACTGTGTTTCCTACTCTTAGGGACTATATGTACACAACCCCTTGCTTACGAAACTGATTCAGACCACAGCTCCTATTACATAAATGCTCTTTAGTTAATAGTGAGAATCGCGTTGGGTTCATGAACTGCAAAAAATCATTTCAGCCCAAAATTCACTGTGTTTACCTGAAATGAATTTTTGCTTGTAGGAAGACACAGATCGTGGGGTGTAACTCCATTTCTGAAGGCACATTCAGACCGGAGTTCTCATGCCTGGAGAAAACTCTGTTTCAAGGCAAGAATCATCCTCTTCTATCCAGCGTCTCCAATACAGTAAGAAATATGAGCATTCCCAGAAAAAAAGAACGGTGTTTCCTACTCATACAAACCATAGGTAGTTAAACTCTGCTTATGAAACTGATTCAAACCACAGCTCCTCTTACATAATTCCTCTTTAGTTAATAGTGAGAATCGAGTTGGGTTTGAAAATGCAAAAAATCATTTCAGCCCAAAATTCACTAGTTTTAACTGAAATGAACTCTTGCTTTTAGGAAGACACAGATCCTGGTGATTAACTCCGTTTCTGAAGGCAAATTCAGACCAGAATTCTCAACCCTGAAAAACACTCTGTTTTGAGGCAAGAATCACCCTCTTCTTTCCAGCTTCTCAAATAAAGTAAGAACCATGAGCACGCCCAGAAGAAATGAACTGTGTTTCCTATTCATATGGACCATATGTAGTTCAACTCTGCTTATGAAATGATACAGACCACAGCTCCCCTTACATAAATGCTCTTTAGTTAATAGTGAGAATCATGTTGGGTTCGTGAACTGTGAAAAATCATTTGAGCGCAAAATTCACTGGGTTTACCAGAAATGAACTATTGGATGTAGGAAGACACTGATCCTGGGGTTTAACTCCATTTCTGAAGGCAAATACGGACCAGAGTTCTCGTCCCTGAAAATCACTCTGTTTTAACGCAAGAATCATCCTCTTCTTTCCAGCATCTCCAATATTGTAAGAAACATGAGCATGCCCAGAAAAAAGAACTGTGTTTCCTACTCATACAGACCATATGTAGTTCAACTCTTCTTATGAAACTGATACAAACCACAGCTCCTGTTACATAAATGCTCTTTAGTTAATAGTGAGAATAGCGTTTGGTTCCTGTACTGCGAAAAATCATTTGAGCCCAAAAATCACTGGGTTTACCAGAAATGAACTCTTGCTTGTAGGAAGACACAGATCCTGGGGTTTAACTCCGTTTCTGAGGGGAAATTCAGACCACAATTCTCATCCCTGAAAAACGCTCTGTTTTAAGGCATGTATCATCCCCTTCTTTCCAGGGTCTCCAAAACAGTAAGAACCATGAACATGCCAAGAAAAAAGGAACTGTGCTTCCTACTCATGCGGACCATATGTAGTCTACCTCTGCTTATGAAACTGATACAAACCACACCTCCTATTGCATAAATGCTCTTTAGTTAATAGTGAGAATCGGTTTGGGTTGGTGAACTGTGAATAAACATTTCAGCCCAAAATTCACTTGCTTTACCAGAAATGAACTCTTGATTGTAGGAAGACACAAATACAGGGGTTTAACTCCGTTTATGAAGGAAAATTCAGACCATAGTTCTCATCCCTAAAATACACTCTGCTTTAACGCAAGAAGCAAGCTCTTCTTTCCAGCATCTCCAATACAGCAAGAACCATGAGCACGCCCAGAAAAAAAGAACTGTGTTTCCTACTCATACGGACCCTATGAAGTTCAACTCTGCTTATGAAACTGATACAAATCAGAGCTCCCCTTACATAAATGCTCTTTAGTTAATAGTGAGAATCATGTTGGGTTCGTGAACTGTGAAAAATCATTTGAGCGCAAAATTCACTGGGTTTACCAGAAATGAACTATTGGATGTAGGAAGACACTGATCCTGGGGTTTAACTCCGTTTCTGAAGGCAAATAGAGACCAGAGTTCACGTCCCTGAAAATCACTCTGTTTTAACGCAAGAATCATCCTCTTATATCCAGCATCTCCAATATAGTAAGAAACATGAGCATGCCCAGAAAAAAGAACTGTGTTTCCTACTCATACAGACCATATGAAGTTCAACTCTCCTTATGAAACTGATACAAACCAAAGCTCCTCTTACATAAATCCTCTTTAGTTAATAGTGAGAATAGCGTAGGGTTCGTGAACTGCGAAAAATCATTTGAGCCCAAAATTAACTGGGTTTACCAGAAATGAACTCTTACTTGTAGGAAGACACAGATCATGGGGTTTAACTGGGTTTGTGAAGGGAAATTCAGACCAGAGTTCTCATCCATGAAACACAACCCTGTTTTAATTCAAGCAGCAAGCTCTTGTTTCCAGTGTCTCCAATACAGCAAGAACTATGAGCATGCCCTTAAAAAAAAGAACTGTGTTTCCTACTCATACGGACCATATGTAGTTCAACTCTGTTTATGAAACTGATACAAACCACACCTCCCCTTACATAAATGCTCTTTAGTTAATAGTGAGAATCATGTTGGGTTCGTGAACTGTGAAAAATCATTTGAGCGCAAAATTCACTGGGTTTACCAGATATGAACTATTGGATGTAGGAAGACACTGATCTTGGGGTTTATCTCCGTTTCTGAAGGCAAATAGAGACCAGAGTTCACGTCCCTGAAAATCACTCTGTTTTAACGCAAGAATCATCCTCT